>CM053786.1:775523848-775853848 GCA_028749045.1 Cupressus sempervirens
GGCCTCATAACATGTGTTTGAAAATATGTTTTTGAGTCTTCAAAGTGAGCCAAGGCAAAGTGAAAATTTTTAACCCATTTGCATGTCACCCCAACATGTAAATGGCTCTTAAAAACACATTTTTAATGACTTAAATCCTCACTCAAGGCAAAGTGGTGATTTTGGGCTCAATTACATGTATTTCCAACATGTAAATGTCTCCAAAAGTATGTTTTACACTAAGTTACTAATCAAAAGCTCATAAAGGTGATTTTTTTCAGCCATTGCATATGCTTTTAAAACATGTAAATGCAACTTAAAAGTGTGTTTTACTTCATAATATGAGCACTTTTAATCAAACACCTTAAACTAGTGATTTTTAGTCTGAAATCACATGCTTTTAGCTCCCAAAACTCTTTTTTTGGGGCATTTTTCTCCAAAAACTCATTTCATGGTCATTTTTTATAATCTATAGGATTTTTTTGCCTAAAATCACCCAAAGAACACATTGGGCTACTCACAAAGGGAGTTTGTTGAGTGTTTTCTTCATTTATCAGCCAATCTAGGGCACATTTTTGCTCAAAAATTCCCTAGTTTTGAGCAATTTGCACCATTATCTTGCATTCAAGTCTCTTAAATCACTTGATATGCTTTGAATCACCATTTTCTAAATTCTTTTCATGTTGCATATTGCTTGGTCAAAATGGTTGCTAAAAAAAAAAGCTTTTTGCCATAACTTCCTACACTTTGCAAGCTATAAATTTTGACTCATCTCTTGCAAGGATTGAATCCATATTTAAAGTCTATTTAACACTTCATCTTGCAATATTTCTAACTCCAATAAATTTCTTAGATTGTATTTTCAGATTTTTCACAAGTGTTTAAAATGACTTCTCTTGCCTCTTGATAAAAAGGTATGATTCCTTGTTATTTTTCCTTAAGGCATTTTGGTCTTGTTGTGTTTCTTATTGCAAGCTTTTCAATTTACATTTTTCGATTTGCATGGTTTTTTATATATGTTGTCTCTTTTTTTTCTTCCATCTTCTTCTTTAAGTTGCATATGCAAGGTCTCATTTACTTGTATATGAAGTCGGGGATAAAATCTCATTCTAATATGGAAGGAAATCTCTCTTTTCCCCTCATTAGAATGCAAGTGCAAGTGCAAGTCCCACCAATATGCATTCTATGAACCCCCTAATGGCTTCCCTATGGTTGAAAAAGAATTTCTGGCATGCTTGTCAGATACATAGCATGACTAATGCCTATTAAAGCATGCTATGTTTCCATTTCATTACACTTTACTCCTCATTTACACATTTTAAAGCTCTTTGTTCGCATATGCAAGCCACTTCAAAAAAATTGTTTTTGGCTATTCTAGTCATTTTTTCGTGAACCTGAGCTTGACCCATTTGCTCATTCGCTATCGCTAACCATTCCATTTTCTTTCCCTATACATACCTTCTTCGAATTTGTATTTTGACATGCCCAATTTTGTTATGGACCCTTCATATGACAATGTTCATACACTATGGAACTTTCATGTGACAATTGTGTAGACACACAATCTAGTAATGTCAATAGAAAATACACTAGGAAAAGGGAAAGAGATTACTGTTGGATTGAATGACATTCTCAAGTCACTCAATCATTAACTCTAGTTGCTAGATAGAATCTTGGTTCCTGGAACAACATAATGGACATTGATTTGGATGTCTTGTGTGAGTACAAAGTCATCACATTTGTTGAAATGTACCATAATTACTATAAGGACTTGAAAAAGATGAAAAGGCAGTAGTAGCCAAGATAAATAACCAAGAAAGCATAATCAGAGAGGCATTTAGAGGGCTATCATTTGAAATCATCACTAAAGATAATGAACTCAAGAATCAAGAAGATGTTCTCATTGAGTTCGTAGAGACCATCTGCTTACAACTTGAAGTGGATGACTTCAACATTAGTGTGTTGGATACATTTGCAAGCTGAAAGTATTCATTGAAGAATCTACAAAATCAAATGGAGATTTGTAACAAAGAGATATTTGGAGTAGCATGTATACTTAAGGAAAGTTACAATAATCTCACAACACATCGGAGAACTACATGTTGCAATTGTATGCAAGTCATTGTAAAAGTTTGGAGAGTTGGCTGATACCATGTGAATACATCAAATCAAGTTTTCATATACTTTAAGTAGAATAGCAGTAAGAGAATTACATGTCAAAGAGAAATTATGTTGTAAGTACAAGTAACATGTCCCTACACAATCAACTCATGTAGTGAAGTTGCAACTGCATTAGCCATTCAACTTTGAATAAGTCAAATTAGTTAGTTAAAGAATAAGTCAAGATGGTTGAGGATTTTTCCTTTCCCTCCACCATTCTCTCTCCTATTTTCCTATATAAAAGAGAGAGCTCATTGTAAATAATCATCTTTTAGCAAGGTAAGAAAAATCTGCTAGTTTATGTGTGCACTCTAAAACTATGTGCTTGGATGTAAATCTAAATTGAGCTATAAATAAAAAAGGCAAATTTTTTTTCAAACTTTGTGTTGATTCAAAGTGTTATGTGATGAAATTTATGGATTTTGATTATGAATTTTGGAACTTTGATCCAAAGCAATTTGAATTTAATCGTCCAGACTTTGAGCAACCTATTGCATTCAAAGCCAATTTGAACTTTTGAAGACTTTTTGTTGTAGGAGGGAAAATTGTAATTGATAGTAGTGACTATAATCACTTAGAGTTAAAGACTTTGGACTTCAATTGTAAGTGTTGTTATTGAATTTGAGGGTATCGAGTAAGAGACTTTGTGCCTTATTGGTTATTCTTCTTGAATCTTCATTTGAGACAAGTGGAAGAGACTTTGGGTTCTTATTTTTGTTTCACAAAATATAAAAAGTGAATTGTTGCCCCTGGTGTTGTTCTTACATCAATTGCAAGGTCACCGGTATTATCATTGCAATAAGGAACTTTTGTTTAAGTTGGAAAGTTAGAGTTTTAGGAAAATCATTCCTAAAAAGGAGGAATTGATTAAGAGAACCATGTCATTTTTGTATTTTTCGTTAAGTTCCTATTGAAGCCACCTATGGTAAGAAGGGAACTTCCCCTATTTCTAAGAGGAGAGAGAAATCTTGTGAAATGTTTCCTTAAGTCACAATTTTGTAAGTTGTAGTTAGTGATGTACAAAAATTTTAGCCAAAAAAGCTATATTTTTCATAAAAGAAAAATTTGAGCTACTGACTTTTTTGCTAAATTAGAAATTTTTGTCTTGTCAAGCACTTGGTTAGTAAAGTAGCAAACTATGAGCTATACATATATCAATTCTAAGGCTGCCAATTTCTGAATAAGCTAATTTAATCAATTTGTGATTAGAGTGAAAAAAAAAAAATCTCCCAAATCAAATTACATCTTTTTTGTTAGGTAGGAGCCTTGACCATCAAGATAAATGCCTAATCAAAGATCAATTCCCAATGGTGAGATGACTTTAAGAATCTTTTTTTTATACATATTAAGTTTACAATTGCATTTCCTTTTGAGAACTACTAATAATTATCTCCACAAGAACCATATTAAATTTTGTGTGAAGCATACTGGCATCCTCCTAGCCTATTGGCACCCTAAAAATTGAATTATCAAAAAGGGAAAATCATTGCATACTTGGTTAACACAACTATTGATGTCAATTTACAACTTCTGCCTACTTTCTTGTGCGCTGCTTAGGAAGTATGTTGGCAGTTAGGAATAGTGCTGGTCAATGTGGTCATCATTGGCTAGGATTACTATTTTAGCTTGACTTTATTTAAGTGGGCTAACATCATGCAAGTCAGTTAGGAAATCTTAGATTAATTAATAGTTAGAAAATTGAAATGATCAACTAGAAGAGAAAAGATAGTGGTTGTAAACAAATGCAACTAGGATTGACCTGATGATGTCTTCAACAAGAGATTGTCAAATTCGATACAATGATGATAAAAATAATGACAATTGTCTCTATCACCTTAAAGATGCAGTTACTACTTTGTTCTGAAGTGAAGACTTGGTCTAGAATCACTCACCTCCCATTTTCATAGATATTGAACTCTCAAAGGGTCTAACTTCTCTATCAAGGATCAAGGTTCTACAAGATGATAGTTCAAAGATTCATTCAATCATTCAATATATATATTCTTTGATTTCCAAAAGAAAATCATATACTCTAGGAGGCCCTTAATGTCTTTCCCTTGTAGTTCATCATTCTACAATACCTTAATTTCATTATTCTTGACCTACGATTTTGGTATTATCAAGATTGAAAATCTATGCATTAGAAGCTCTCTTTGTCCTTAGCTCATGACTATACTTCCATGCCCTCCACGTAGATAGTTTATAGTTGTGTATTTTGACACAAGAAACATTAGTATCTAGTCTCTAGGAAAAAATAGCTCATTGATGTTGTACATGTTCTCAAATGACCTTTTATCATACTAATGGCTTTTTATCATACTATCTCCCAAGGGAACCCCAACTTTGAACATTCACCCTCATCCCCAGGTATCTTATGTGAGTTTGTTATCTTTATGATATTCTCTAAATAAGCATAGTGTTAAGTGTCCCCTTATACTTCCTTTTATTATATCCTAGTTTTGTAACGAGAGCTGCTACATACTAGCGAAGCACTTGATTGTAAATGCCTCCAAGCTGAGCTGAGCTACACATGGTGAGAGGATTCTGACTATTTCTTCAGCATATGAAAAGGTTGTGAAACACAAAAAGAGACCTTTCTTCTCCAGTTGGATCTATTATACCACCTACCACCTAATATGAACTGGATCATTAACATCAATGTAATTCACTTTGTTTTATGGATTCAGATGCATTGACATTTTGTGTGTCCCATGAAGAAACTCACAACATGTTGCATCCACACCTTGGAAAGAAGAAAAGTGATTATTCAGAGAGTGTGGAGAGCACGTGAAAAGAAAATTCGGAAGGTTCTGGGATGATCTGGGGCCTCAAAGGTTTACCACCAATTAGCAAAAGCGATGAATTCATCCCATAAAATAGTGCCAACTAAACATTTCTTTCACCACCGAATTCATCCACAAAAAACAAATTAGGAGCTAGGTGACATGAATATTGACTTATTGGGGAGACAGTACGATGACTTGAACCTATGACACAATGATGTTTAACCCAACTGCTTACCATTGAACAAGACGTCTCGGATATCATCAATTTTCAAGTCCATCCTCATAGATAAATGAGAGACAATTGATAAACAGCTCTCGGCTATCATCATTTCACATGTTCATTGTTGTAGATAATTGGCAGTTTGACATTTGCAACGCGTTTCCTTAAATTGCTTAAGTAAACACCAAAATATAAGCCCATAAAGTTTCTAGATTTTTTCATATACATGAAGCCAACAAATAATTTAAAAATCCCCTACTTTGAAGCCCCCAAAATCATGCCAATTTCCATATACAGAAAAACCTCGTTCGCCAAATTGAAATTTTCCATGGCCTCCAGTTAAATAATCAGTTGACTAAAAATGCAATTACAAAGAAAAACAATCTTTAATTGTTAATATCAGTTTTGTATTTTTTGGAGGGTAGTTGGGAGTTGCTCTAGAGCCTCTATTATTTCTGGAGTATCAAACAACAAAAATATATCTCATTGAATATTTCAATTGGAAGTACACAAGGTAGAGGTGTCAATTTCATCTCAAGTCTCTAATCTATAATATAGATTTTATGTTTTGAGAGTACTGTAGAGTTTATATTTAGTATATATTTATAATATTTTTAATTGAGAGTCTCATTAAAATCATTTTAAATATAAATTCAATTTCATTCTATTAATTTATCATTGGTTCATATATATTTTTTCATTTTCTTAATCTAATAAAAAGAAATGCTTTTAATTAAAAGTAAAGAAGAGATATATTGATTTCATTAAAATCATTCTAGGTACAATATTCAATTTTTTCCATGATGAAGGGCACTCTCTTTAATACCACAAACACATATTAGAAATAGAGAAATGGCAATAATTTTGCAAGAGTAGAAAATCGGTTTCTTATTATCTCCAAATGTATGGAATTATAAATTTTAGAAATACAATATGTGAACCCACATAAGCGTCTTCCTTATAATATTTTTGAAAACAAAGATATGAATTATCACCTTGAATTGTCCTAGACAACCTCTGGATCTTTCTTATATGGGCAATATTTCATCGTAAGTAGGTTCTGGACACTTAACCTTAACCCTTAAGACCAATGGACCCTAAAATTGCATATAGAGAGCTCAAAACAATTATTAATTTTATTTTAGGATTTTCAGGTAGTTCAACTTCTAAAGACCATAACTTGCAAATTGTTGAGTTGATTGGCTATTATGGCCCTATTTTGAAATCATCAGCACATGTTCAACAATGTTTAAGTTGCAAGAGATCCAATACGTTGAGTTTCAACCCTTGTTGGCCTTAAAACCTAAGCTAAAACTTTTTCCATCAAAAATTCATACCAAAACTATGTGATAACTTCACAAATACTCATGGTATGGCGATGAATCTCAACTAGAAAATTGATATATCTAACATGAACCTCCACATCTGAAATTAAAATATTTTGAGCTCATATGAAAAACTTACTAAAGTAACAAGCTTTCACAAATAACAACTTTGCATTGAATAGCACTTATTGAAATGACAGAAATGAAATAATTTCTTTTTGGGTAATATGACATTCCTCTTACATCCAAGATGCTCATGTATCATTTTAAACTATTATATATTTACATTCAATGATATTCGTTTTGACCTTTTTTATTAAGAGGCAAGAATATGAAGATGCCCATTTCACTAAAATCATTTGAGGTACAAGTTCAACCTCACTCTTTTAAATAATCTTGAGTGTGTATTTCTTTTTCTTAATCTAATACAAAAAATTATGATCTTTTAATTAAGAGTCAAGAAAATGAAGGTGTCTTTTCTATAGAATCATTTGAGATGCAAATTCAACCTCAATCTTTTAAATCATTATGGGCCTCATACACAATAGAGCTTGACCCTTTAGATGTCTTCTAAGTCATTGGACTTCACCAATAAACTAGAGGTCACTTAACTTTAATGTATACAAAAAGATTGATGTGCACATAAAACATCTAGAGAATGGTGCATAAGATGAATGTCACAATTATATATTAAAATTATTATTTTTTATATAAGAGATAACTCATGCCATGTATATATAAATGTGCAATGAAAGAAAAAAGGGAGAGAGTATTATTGATATTTTATATTATATACAAGATCTACCCATAATTGTAGTCATTTATCATGATATTGCCCTTTGCACTTTCAAAATGTAAAACTTGATTCACTTAATGAGGATTTTCTAGTTTACATTTTAGTGTTGATAAATTGATTTGGAATTCTATTACATAAAGACTGAAGCTTGATAATTTCTTATTCCTTGATCAGACCTTATTATTCACATGATTGAAGACACAATAAAATGTTATGCTTAAGATGAAGATCGATGTGGTGTATGTTTATATAAATGTTCTAAAAGACTATGATAAACAATTGTTTATGTGTACCTACTCTAGATTTGATATATGTGCAATGTCCCATATCCTAAACTAAATAAAAGTAATGGCTTTGAAGCTTATATTTTATCCATTATAGAGTAAAGAGAGTTTTTTATAAAGGAATAGTATAATAATAATTTTGTAATTATCCAAAAGGTACTATAAATTATAATGTTGGAGAAGGATACCCAATTTATTATTAAAGGGGTACAAGGATAAATATTACATACATGATAAAAAATGTGAGTCTTAAATTTAAAGAAATATTTCATTAGACATTTCCAAAGTAGTATGACAAACTATTACATTTTGTTGGTGGTCATAAAGAAGATTATGTGGGTGGGATTAATGATTTTACTAATGGGGGTGGAAATGTGTGATTTTTATCAAAGCTAAACAATGTGTGCATTGAATTTTTTGATTCTAAATTATCTTTCCAAGTGTTGTGAGAGTTAAACGATATCTCTCATCATCAAACTGGTCAGATTGCATGATTAAACAACATACTTCCAAACACATTTGGGATGTCCTAAAGTGACTAAGAAACTACCACAATATTTTTCATATTAGACCTTGGAAATTTTTTAGTTTATTTATTGCAAATTTCATTCTCATTTGACATGTTCTCACTATCAATATAGATTGCTATGAGAAACCATTATTCATTTATGCAAGAATTTGCCTTAGAGTAAAATAACACCAAGATCAAGAAGCTCAAGCACTTAGCACAGTATGGACCAATAATGTATGATCGTAATAACAATAATGAGAATTAATATCATATTGAATACACACTAGAACTACATGTATATAGAGGCATCTAGAATGACTAGGAGTTAGCAAAGTGATAAGCCTCATAAAGTTCTAAGCACATGTCCACCAAGAGTGGATTATCCTCCATTGACCATAAGAGTTTATGCAATGATGAAAGGATAAGCTTACATAGGTATATCATGTAAAGAGATTTTTTAGACACCATGTGCTCAACTAGAGTGTGAACAATTGTGTTGTCTACATGACAACTCAGATGAATGTGCAAAATCTTATGTTGTCAATAAGACAACTCATATAACTATGCATACTCCTAGGTGTCTATAGGATAACTAATAAAATAATACATTTAACGTAAGTAAACTTAAGTAAAGTGTAATAATAATTAATTATTTACACTAACACCCCCTCCTTAAGTGCAACTTAGGGGAATGCACTTAAACTCACAAAAGCTATGATGAAAATGCATGATGGGTTCTGACTAATAGGCCATGTTAGGTACCCATGTACAAATGCAATGCTCTACATATAATGTGATGCAATGCAATGAAATCTCTTTGAAAATGGAGAAAGAGGGAAAACCTCATGAGAAAAACCCTCCCCCAAAATGAGAGATAAGTACAATAAGGAAGTATGAGAAGGCCAAAACCCCATAAGAGGAAAAGGTCCCCTACATAAGAGAGAAGAAGTAGAAGAAGAAAGGAGACAAGGTAGTCCCCCCCCTAAAATATAGAATGCCCATCAGTGATAGCTTCTTCAAGATGAATGTAGGAGCTGATCCATGACTACTAAAAAATATTCCTCTCCTTAGGAAGAAACAATGTCATAGGTATATATGAGATGCTTCCCCAATGTGTAGAAAGAATCTCGAAGATGAATGGTGTCTCTAAAAACTACTCACCTGTCCTTGTGTTGATACTGACAGTCACCCCTTCCAACACTATTGAAAAGAACAAGTTTGGATCTAGCAAAGATGGATGTAGAACATATCCCAAAGAACCAACTATTTCCTCAAATGATAAAAAGACCTCCTGCAACTATTATACATAAGGATCCACAATCATATCAACCTTGAAGGATTAATCATGTAGAGAATGGACAAGAGGGTCAAAGTGTTCCCTCGCAAGAATTGAAAAGGGTCATCTTCATCAAAGAGAAGATGTATATCATCAATAATGTTTGCCAGATCTGCTATATAAGACTCCACAAACAAACCTAAAATATCTATCAAGTAGTCATCCCCTAATGCTAGAACTAGAAGACAAGGTGTACCCAACTATACTGATGTACATGGACCTATCTTTGTAGCACTGTATGCACATAGAATCTATTGATGTTTTGACCTTGTCCTCCTTGTATCTAAAGGATTCCCCACCAATGAACCTATTCAATCAAGTGTTTTTTGTGCCTAACAAGGTCTAGTGGAAGAAGAAGAAGGAATATCCTCAACTATTTGTGGACCCTATGAAGGTGGTGTCCTGCAAGTCAAAGTTGAAGGAATATCATATTCCAAGTCACTATCATCACTTTCCATGAAGGAGGAAGAAGGAGTTGAAGGATCCAAACTTGGACAAGTCTCTTCAAAGTGAAGACTCCTCTCAAAGAAGATTTCATGTGTCTCTAGATCCATGAGTTTTTATGCCTTAAGATGTTTAGGATATCCAACAAATATATAAGTTTTTCTTTGAAGTTCTAATGCCTTCCATTTTTGTGGAGGCATCTTTGCCCATGATGGACAACTAAAAACTTTAAAGTGTTTTACACTTGGTTTTTTGCCACACCAAGCCTCAAAAGGTATAATTCCATCTAAGGCCTTATGGGGACTTCTATTTTGGATGTAATTAGCACAATTCATTGCTTCAGCCCAAAAAGCTTGATCTAGAGACTTATGTTGTAGCATACAAGTGGTCATCTCCTTAAGGATTCTATTCTTCCTTTCAACAACACCATTTTATTGTGGATTTTATGCAACTAAATGTTGAAGATTAATACCCTCATGAGTATAAAAGTCTATAAGCCTTGAGTTCACATACTCCCTATCATTATCTATTCGTACAATCTTGATGGCTTACCCTGATTGCTTCTCAACTTGAGCTTTGAAGGTAATAAACTTATCAAACACTTCACTCTTATGAGCAAGAAAGGATACCCAAGTGTATCATGAAAAGTCATCAACGAAGGTGAGAACATAGTGAGCCTTTCCAAATGATGGTACTAGAAATGGGCCAGCTACATCACTATGAACCGATTCAAGAACAATAGTATCTCTCCAAGACTTCCCCTTGTCACATTTCTCTTTGGGATGCTTGCCTACTTTACAACCTATATATAAACCCTTTGAGTACTTGGCTTCAGGTAGACTAATGACCATATCCTTCTTGCTATGTTGTTGAAGGTAGCAGTAATTGAGATGTCCAAAACTCTCATGCCATAGTTTACTTTGTGAATTTGAGTGGGTTAACAAGGCAAGGGAAGTGGACTTAGGCACAAAAATGAGAAAAAGAATAAAGTCTTGTATCATGATTAGCCTTTCCAATTGCCACCATAGAATCATCCTTTAGATTTTTCACCACAACTAAATCAGGAAGGAACTCCACTTTGTTGCCACATCCATATTGAGTTATTTGGTAGATTTGAAAGAAGGTTAGTGCTAAGGTTGGGAACATGAAGAACATCCTTGAAAACTCCATTTTCTAACTCAACATTCCCTTTCCCTTCAACTTCCACTTGTGTTTTATTTTTCACATAGATGTAAGGTACATGTGATAGTTTCAAAGAGGAAAAATGCTCCCTTAAAGCACCCATATGATGTGTAGCTCATGAATCAAGAACCCATTCCTCAGAATTTTTTGTACTTGCTACCAAAGCTTGTCCCTTACCTTCTAAAGTGGTTGAATATTCATTATCCTTATAAGAATTTGGTACATCAATTTTATGTTTCCTCATTAAGTTTATCAACTCATCAATTTTCTTATCCTTACACTCATGTTCATCATGACCATTCTTCTTACAATAGGCACAAGTTTTCTTCTCCCATTTGTTGAAGTTGTTCCCCTTCTTATTATTTTTGGAAAAAGACTTGCCTTGTTGTGAGGAAGATTATTGTGTGGATGAAGACTCATGTGTGGAGGAAGATTGTTGTGTGTCATCTTGTGGCTTATCCTTCCACAAATTTTGCTTCTTGTTGGAATTTTGACCACCTTGATTTCCTTGATTAGCTACCAAGGCTTTGGTCTTGGAAGACTAGAGAATTACCATACTCACTAACTTTTCATGTTCTAAGACCAACATTCTTGAAAATGACTTGAATGAAGGCTTAGTGAAGGCACTACCCATTGTTAACTTGTGAGTAGTATAACTTGACACAAAAGTGCATATTCAGAAGGAAGATGAGTCATCACATGTTTGATAAACATTCCATCCTTGATGGGTTCACCACAATCCTTAAGTTGTGCCCTATACATGTCTACTTGGGTAAGATAATATTTGATGGTGTTAAAATTCCTAGGATTCAATTTGAGAAGATTGTTCTCAATGGTGTAGGTCATGTCTTCATGTACTATCCCATACAATGCTTCAAGTTTATCCCAAACTTTTATTGGATTTTTAATATTCCTGATGTGATATTTGACAAGATTTGAGATATACTTTAACAAGGTTCCTAGGGTCATTTCTTCTTTTGATGCCCAATCTTCTTTACAAGACTCATCAGTAGCATCATTAGGTTTCTTTGTTGCACCAGTTATATAACACAGTAAACCTTTTTCAACTAATAGTTCCTTTATCTTTTCTTTCCAACTAGCATAATTATGTGGTGTTAACTTAGAAAAAGAAACCATAATGCAAAAGAAAGAGCACAATATCAAGGAAACACAAGAACACAAGACAGCCCCCCCCCCCACTTTTCGCTTAATCAAAGAACCCCTTCCAAATAAATGCTTTAGGAAATTTATATGTAGCGTGTTTACAATAGGCCACTTGTCAAATGGACAAAATTTAACTTATGATTTTATTGTTTACAACCTCCTCTTGGAGTTCTAATCTAGTACTTAACAATGTAGCTTAGATATACAATAATCAAAGCAATATAATGAAAAAAATGGCCTATTTCTGAAAGTGGTATTTCTATCCACACAAGCCTATAATCTGATTGTAGATCTAGAAAGTAGACAAAAAATTATGATTTTCAAAAAAAATGAAACCTGAAAATGTGTCCAAATGAGTCTATACAGAGCATTTGAAGTTGCAAAATGTAGGATTTGACAAGTACAATCATGAAAAATTGATTTTTCTAACAAATTTGTGCAGCAAAACTAGAAAATAATAGCACTACTAAAAAATTCAAGAAATTCTTAGCCCAAATAAAAAAAATTACACCTGATTTGGAGTCCAGATGACTAAGATATGGCTTCCCAAAGTTGAACTATCAAATCAAAATTGCATATGGTGAGGGGTTTGCTAAGGAAAATACTATACTAAAATTGACATCCAAATGGCTATCATGGTAGTTTAATATGGCCTACTTGTGACAATAAAATGATAATCAATTTTAATTTCATGAAATGATGACATTAGTAAAAAAATTACCTAACAGGCTAACGTAGTGGTATGGACTATAGGGATGCTGATGTGTCTGATCATACAGCTGATGTGGTAGAGGCATTGTCAGATGACATGGTGAATGCATAGTAGAACATCAAAAGCTAAGTTGGCACCTTCTAGTGGGTTGTGAGTCTTGGTTAGGATTTGACTTTTTATCACATGGAATATTGGCATGGTGTCACCGACAGTGTAGAGGTCATCGGAGAATCATCGTCAATGGTAGTAAAATGGTGGCTAGAAGATTGTTGTCGATCACTACAATGACAGAGTTGGTGCTAGTAGAAGTGACAACATTGCAAGATGGTGGTGGGTGTGGGACTTTAGTCCCACATTCACTATATGGTGAACACTGAGGTAAATAAAACTTAGAGCCTGCTAATGTTTGAAATGGCTTAAGGCCTCTAGTTGTTTGATTCATCATGGGTTTGATTCATCATGAGTTGAGCTATAACTACCAGTTTATGTGATTCACTAGGTGTGATGGAATATGCCAATGGTTTGTGATGGAAGTTAGTTGAATATGCCATAGAATATGGAATATTCTGGCCATGGGTGCTAGGATTTGACCACCCATTTTGCCTACAAAAATCCTTTCCTATAGGCCTGATGGCCAAAAAAATTTGAAAAAATTGTAGATCCATTTTTTTTTGCAAAGAGACACAAATAAAAAATACAGATCTAAAAATCAATTGCATAGATCTGAAGAGATCATACGAATTCTATAAATCTGGCTTTCAGGTTCCATTCTACAAAATAAATTTGCCTCAAATTTGACTATAGCCTAGGGTAGGCAAATTTATAGTTAAAATTCATTGAATCGATGCTCTAGATGTAATGGTGAGGTCCACTTTGGCTCTAGATGCTCCCAATAATTACAAATACTCTGCATCTAAATCATGGTCCTCCAAGAGTTGAAGCAAAAATGGTCTCCAGTGGCTATGTGAAGAGATCTCTTATCACTCTGATACCATGTAAGAATTTTCCTTAGGGAAAAATAATACCATGATCAAGAAGCTCAAGCACTTAGCACAATATGCACCAATAATGTATGATCATAATTACAATAATGAGAATTAATATCATATTGAATACACACTAGAAGTGCCTATATATAAAGGCATCTAGAATGACTAGGAGTTAGCAAAGTGATAAGCCTCACAACTGAGCACATGTCCACCAAGAGTGGATTATCCTCCATTGAGCACAAGAGTTTGTGTGATGATGAGAGGATAAGCTTACATAGGTGTATCTCAGAAAGAGATGCTATAGACACCATGTGCTCAATTGGAGTGTGAATAACTATGTTTTCTACATGACAACTCAGATGAATGTGCAAAACTACTATGTTGTCAACAAGATAACTCATATAACTACGCATACTCCTAGGTGTATATGATAACTAATAAAATAATGCATTTAACCCAAGTAAACTTAAGTAAAGTGTAATAATAATTCATTATTTACACTAACAATTTATTTTATATTGACGAGAATAAAATATTTTCATCATCTTTAAAATATTGGTTCCATCAATAAAAAATATTTAAATTTTATTTATTTTCTAAGAAAAGTACAAGAAGTTGTTACTTAAGAGATTGTGGAAGATGAAGACCAACTTTGAAGTATATTGTTATGGAGCATTTAGAAAAATAACCAACATGTCAAAATTTTGAACCGAGTGAAATGAGAACTTACTTAAATTAATGATTTTGTTGCTCAAGGAAGAAAATCTAACTAAGAAGTGAATGTTTTATAATTGCATAACTTTTTAACCTATTGGGCACAATATATTTTCCATCCTCCTTACTAAAAATTCCTCAAAATAAAGCTACTAAATAATGGAAAAATGATGATGCATTGACCTTGCTACATTTATGATATTTAAATAGCCTAAATATAATATTTTGATGTTCAATTCACACATATACATAAAATGAACTCTAAAAAAGAGAACTGAATATTACTATGCATGTTGTGCACATATTGAAGTGTTTCAAATAAAAATTATTTGTGGGTGATAATATTCTCTTATCCTTTTATTGTTATTAAGATGTCTAATAAGATTACCATATTTCAAATTCTTATTGTACTTTTTTATCAAACTTTTAGATCACCCAATAAATAAAGTATTGTATAAATAAAATATTGTTTTTGATTACGTAAAATAGGTTTTGAAGAGACCTTGAAACCCTATACAAAAAACTATGTATTTATGTCATTAAGCCCACATAGGCAAAATATTACTACATAGAATAGGACAGCAAAGAGACACAAATCTAGCCAATAAAGGAAATCAATCGAAAGATAGCGTAGAACAAAAAATAAACATAACCCTCCATATTTCTGATAAGGATTTTTATGTGTTCATTCAAAGCCTTCAAAATTTTATAGCTCTAGTCAGCAATTTTCTTCAAACTATTCTCTAGGCTAGAAGTCTTGTTAATCATCTCTAGAACCTTTTCTTCTAATTTTTAAAAGGAATCCATGTCCATAAGAGAACCCGTGTTAATCGTATCCCCAACCTCATTATCAACACTTTTCAAAATATAGACCTTGTGTTCCAATTTGGTCATACTATCCTTCATATCAATAAAATTGATAGACCTAAAATTGTCCAAGAGGTTGTTATTACCATTTTTGAGGAGGTCCACAGCTGACTATTTACCAGAATCAATTAAAATCAACATAGAATGGTAAATGAGCTTCTTAAGATCCATTTCACCTCTCTCATCCCTTTTAACATCCATCTCATTTTTCTCCCTAGCAATAACCAAGCACGCAAAATATATGTTAAACTCTTTTTAATACAACCCTCTTCTCCTTAGTATGAGTATCCCTCATAGAGGATCTAACAAGAATATTAGGCAAGGATCAACTAGATCCAATCCTAGTTCAAATAGTTTTCACCCTAGGTCATGCTATAAATGGCCTCTTCTTTGGTGATCTGTCTACACACTTAGGAAAGCTCTACTCTAATACCATCTAATGAAGTACAAGACATAAGAAACCCCAAAGGAAATGTCCTAGCCCCCACAGACTAGAAATAGGAATAAAACACAAAATACTAGATCTAATGCAAACACAACTCTTTATTCATAAAATAACCTATTACCCGCAATGTGTTGGGTTGTAAGGCCTTCTAGGTTATAGACAAATACAAATAAATTAATAGTTCTACAAGATCTTTAAGGTCCAACCCAAACCCTAACTAGCCTATTTTTTTAAAATAACAACACTCAAGTAGAAAATTCCAAGGAATATCTAAACTTGTGCTCGCAAGCCACCAAGCAATCTCTTTATTTCCCAGGCCATAGCTACTAGTTCTTCTCAAACTTCACTCCTCTACCACATCCTCCTCTCCAAGATGGATGATTATGACTACACCACAAGATCCCTCTACTTATACCCAACTAAGCCACATGTTGGCCTAGAAAGTTACAAATTAAATAAACCCTTACACTAAATACACTTTGGAGCAAAAGTTAGCCTCCAATAGATACTAAATACCAAATACCTTAGAAGGCTTACAAAATTCATTAAATACACCTAGAAAAAATAACCAAGACCAAAAATAGGTGCCCACAAACTCCTACAATCTCTCCACATCATGATCTTAATCCTTACACAATAAATGCATTAAGTTGGTGGAGAAAATATATGAGAACCCCATCTCACAAGCCACACTATCGAGCATCATCAACTACTAGCCAAGCATTGTCAAGCTCCCATAATTATTGTCGAGAAACATAATATATGCCAAGCAACACTATATGTCAACCTCCTTCAGTGATTGAGCTCCTTGACCAAAACTACACCCAATAATGATCAAGCACCACTCCTTTGGTGACCAAGTCCACAACTCCAAAGGAAAAATCCCTCACCATGCACAATTGCTAACTATCATAGGATGCTCCTACATCATATACCCCAAGTATAAAAAGATATTTTCAATAACTAGAAGAAAATCTTCTAGAATTCAACATATAAATTAGAAAATGGTTATTACATACATGGCATCCAAGTTTTTAACTTGTACTCTCTTTCCCTTATTCTACTTCTTCTACTTCATATCCATCTTCAATGTGTCATAGATTTTCTTTCCACATTGATTTCTAACCCTCTCATAATCCTTCAACTCAACTCAACTACCAATACTTTGATTCCTTCTACCAAGTTCTTCATTTTTCTAGCTTTCTCAATAGTAATCATGTTCTTGACATAATCATGCACATCCCTGCAATTTATATCCATGTGTGATGTTTGTAGTAAATGTTTCTTTGAAAAAGTTTGTCACCATGAATATATTTCTTCTTTGTATATATAGTTGATGCTTTGTGATAACATCTCTCCATGTTGTACATCGCCCTCTTTATAGGTCATGATTTTGTTCATGTACTAATCTAGAGTGTCCAAGGACATAACACTAAATAAAATTTAAAAAATCATATTTAAAAAAAGCTTTTTAGGTCCTAGCAAATGGTATTTTTAAAGGTCTTATGCTCAAAATTTAAAGTTGAGATTTTCATCAATCCCTCAAAAGGGGTAGTTGGAGGCTACCTATTTTAAAGGTTTGAACTAGATTTTTATTTCTTCTTTCCAATGGTGTACATGGTTTCAATTCTAGAGGTCTAGGTCAAAAGTTATGACCTTGACAATTGGGGTAAAAAAATACCTAGTTTTTTACTAGTTCTAGATAAATAATTTTTTTTTATTAGAGCCACATATACATTTTGAATTCATGGTTGTGGTGACTTTTGATGTTACATCATTCTATTTATTCTCATATTTTTAAATAATAAGATTAATTTTGGTTTTTATACAACTCTTTCATGGTTTTGCAATTTTTTACAAAAATTAAACATTGATATTTTAGGTTTACACTAGATATTGTTGCTTTACCCTGAATTTGTGAAGAAAGAATTAATATGTCTAGGATATGTAGTTTTAGCATAAGCTTTACAAATGGACCCAAAGAAAGTGAAGGCTACTCTTGCATGGCCTACTCCAAGGAGTACTACTGAAGTAAGATCTTTTCATGTTTTGGCTAGCTTTTATATAAAGTTTATTAGGATTTTTAGTAGTGTTTATGGACTTTTCATTGAAATAATGAGATGGGATAGGAAAGATCTTAAGTTGACTATAGGAGCAAATAAGAGTTCTAATTTTTTGAAATGAAAAGTTATAAAGTAACACATTTTAGCACTTCTAGATTTTTATAAGATATTTCAAGTAGATTATGATACTAGTGGTACTACAATAGGATTTATTTTCAGCCAAGAATGTAGATCTATTTCTTATTTTAGTAAGAAGTTAAATAATGCCAAGGGAAAATATTATTTTTATGATCATGATTTTTATGCTATATTTTAGGCATTGAAGAAGTGAATACATTATCTTCTTCCTAATTTTTTTTTTTGTATATTGATCATCAAGCTTCGTAATAATTGAATAGTCAAGGAAAGTTGAATCAGAGGCATTTGAAATGGATTGATTTTTTGTAGAGTTACACTTTTTTTTTTAGACACAAGAGAATGAAGTCTAACAAGGTTGTGGATGCTCTTAGAGGGCGATAAATTTTGATATTAGACATACATATTGAGGTGGTTGGGTTCAAGGAACTCCAGAGTTTGTATCTAGTGAATCTTAATTTTGGTGAATCTTGGAAATCTTGTATAAAAGATATTACTTTAGAAAAATCCAAGTGGTTGAATTTCATCATCTAGAATGGTATGATATTCATAGAATGTCAGTTATGCATTCTAATAAGTTTTATAAGGGAGAATCTCATCAATGAGAAGAAGTGTGGAGGGTTGGTTGGACATTTTGGTTGAGATAAAAGCATTGCTTTGTTTAGTGAGAATTATTATTGGCCATAGTTATAGCAATTTGTCAAGAAGTTTATACAAATTTGTATTATATGTTAGATGGAAAAAGGTGAAAAGAAGAATAGAAGGTTATATTAGCATTACCTATACCAAAGAAATCATGGGAGAATATGAGTATGGACTTTGTTCTTGTTTTACCAAGGACTCATTGAGGGTATGTTTAATTTTCATAGTGGTTGACAAGTTTTTAATGATGACACATTTTATTCCCTTTAAGAAGACTAATTATTATGTTAACGTGGCAAAATTTATTTTCAAAGAACTAGTGACAAGACTACATGGCCTACCAAAGAGCATAGTTTTAGATCAAGACACTAAGTTTGTTAGGTATTTCCATTCCACATTGTGGAAGAATTTAAATTTAGATTTGAAGTTTAGCTCATCACATCATCCATAGATTGATGTATAGATATACGTGGTAAATAGGAGGTTGGGAAATTCATTGAGATTTTTGGTTGGAGATAAGCCAACATGATTGAATTTTTATTTTACCATGAGAAAATTTGGCATACAATAATTCTACCAACAAAAGCACTAGTAAATTACCATTCTAGATTGTATATGCAAGTAGTCATAGAAATACTTGATAATTGAGGAATTTGGACAAGTGGGTGTTGGAATTCTTTAGAATAATTGTGAGGGGGGTGAATCAGTTATCTAAGGTCTAGATGTACAAATACAACTTTTCATAACTTAGTGAACCCATATCCATAAAAACTTAATATGCATGCATCCATTAGATCATACAATGCTCAAACTTGGTAGGTTACTGCCCTAGGTCAAAATATATTTGCAAATATGTAAACATGAAACATAACATATTCAAAAACACATTTGACACATGGATTTTACATGGAAACCCAATTTGGGAAAAACCACCAATGACATGCTACTAATTCTCACTCTTCTGAAGTGATGCCCTATGAAAGGCTAACCTTGTTAAAAGTTTACAATACACACTATTAAATGTGACTTAGTTAAAGGATTTCAATCACCCTGTTAGGAGTGAGCCTTGTTAGAATACTTTAGATCATTCACTTGGAATGTGACCCAATTAAAGGATTTACAAATGGTTGTTAGGTCAACCTTAATCTAAAGGATTTACTCTAGACTGATACAATGATTAGAAAGTAAAAGTAAGGCTTGATATAATAACAATTTACAACTCACTTGCAAATTACATATCATTGTTTGAGTCCTCCATTCTACTTGGCTTTCACACACTTAAGCTTTGATCTAACTTGTTCCCCTTTCAAGAATTCATACTCTTAAACCTTCTTCCTTTTCTTCCCAATAGTAGTCTCTTTTGTTTGGCCACTGAATGAAGCAATACCCTAGGCTCCTTGTCTTCTTTAGGTATTTCTTCTGACCAACTTTCTTATAAAAGAGATTTAAGATCTTTTTTTGTTCAACCTCCATCATCCATTTTAGGGTTAAGTAAGATTAGGTAGGATTCAATGAATCTACTGACTTTTCCATTTGGTTCCTCTAGAAACTTCTTCCTCAATCGTCTTTGGATTCACCTCAAAATGGTTTACCTTTAATTTTGTGCCACCAACTCATCATAGTTATCTTCCACACACTTCACACAATTTAGAAAAACAAAATAGTCAGCTTAGATTAGTCAAACCTATGATTTAACATGAATAATAGTACTCAACATCAATATGTTATCACTTAGCTTCCATACTATTCTTCCACTTGTCATCCACTAGATAACTTGACAAACACTAAAGTTTACTGGTGCTCGACATCATTTAAACTTTACTCGGATTAGACTAAGTTCACTCAGCATACACTAAAACTTCATTTTACTTGGCTCCAACTAATTTTCTACTTGGCTTGCACTAACTTTTCTCATCACCTATTGTCCACTTGGTCAAGCTTGGAAAACTAAGTTCTTTTTACTTGTTCTTCTAGACTTAATTAGTGTATCCATCCTTTGCTGCCTTAAGTAGATAATCAATACACTATGTCATCATTGTTTTAACTAATCTTTGTACTCTTTTTTTGTATCAGAACTCAAACTTTTCTCTAGGTGCTCTTGTTATCATATTTGATCAAAACCTCCTCATTAATCAAACACATGATAGTACTCAAATCAACTAAGCAATTGTCTTACCAGCAAGTAGTAGGTTTGACATCAGGGTAGAAGCAAGGACTTAAGTCTCAATCCCATAAAAGTCTATGGATTGAGATCGTACTCTTTTAGAAATGAGTACCCATTTTTAAAAAATGGGTACTCATTTTAGGATTAGGCACCTGATCCGAAATTAAAAATTGGGCACCCATTTTTAATTTTCAAAACAGGTATCCATTTTTGAAAACATAAAAAAATTGTATATTTTAGAAATGGGTACCCATTTTTGAAAAGTAAAAAATGGATACCCGTTTCTAAAAATTTAAGATTTTGATTTTTGGGGAGGATTTTGTATGCCGATTTGACTTTTTCAAAACGGGTACCTATTTTTTGAATTTAAATAATGAGTACCCATTTCTTACAACATTAGGTGGAAATTTTTTTCCTACTTGGGATTTTGGTTTGGGATAGGCTTGGTGAGACCAAGCCTATGCCTTGATCTCTCAAGATTTGGCTAAGGCATTGAACTAACAAATTTACGCCTTGCCATATTTTTTAGAGGGTCTTCCTGATCAATTTTTTTTATGAATCAAAAATTTTAATGTCCTATTTTTGGAGGAGTTAATTATTTATAAAGTTATCGATAAAAAATATATATTTCAAGGTAACTTTATATTTAATTAACTTAATAAAGTGATACATTTTATAAAAGTCATTAAATAAAACAATCTTCTAGAGGTTGCTAGAAGAAGTGGAGAAAAAATTAAAAAGGAGGCCGACCTATCAAGAAAAAAGAATAAATAGGCTTTGAGGGCTCATTTCCTATCATTAAGATTTATATTGATATTTGCTAATGTGCATTGTGGAGCCTACAGTTTCTGCAGGTAGTCACAATTGGCCATCGAGATTGAAAACTCTCAATTGGTATGCAATTTTGAGGTTGTGAAAGATCACCTAAATTATTGCAGCGGTGGGAAGGATATTTTAGTCCTTTCACTTCTGCTCAATTGCTTTTTTGGAGTTTCAGTTAGAGTTGCACTTTCATTATATCATGTTCAACATTTAGTCTCCACCATTTGATCAGTCCAGGTTCTTCATTTCAATATATAGTTGTAACAAGTTCTTAGTTGAATTCGATCAGTTAGGGTTTGTCTGTAGTGTGCCATGTTGTAATGTTTCAGTGCTGAAAATTGTATAAACATTTGATGATCATTGAATGAATACTTTGGCACTATTTTTACATCCAATTATTTAAGTAGAACAATTTCTTTTCTTCAGCAATATACTTTTAGCAATGTATTAAATTTAGGGTTTTTTTAGTGGTGTATTGGTAAGGGTCATTATAGTGGTATCAAAGTGGTTTCCTGCTAGCCTGATAGGGTTACCCATCCACCATTTAATTTAGAGCCAACATAATTGAGAATATGGCTAGGAGACATTCTCAAAGCCCACCCAAAACTATGCATGATGATGAGACTTTATAGCATCAGGAGAGGCTTCTACAATCAATAGAGGCAAGTACACAGGCAATGATGGTTATGATGGAACATTTTATTGGAGAAAATAGGAGAAGTAATCATAATAATGACCAGGATGAAAGGAGCATAGTAAGATCACAACATAGGACACGGTCTAGAATAGCTGATAAACCCACACGTCCTACATTCAGAGAAGAAACTCCAGCACACACACCTGATGCTATGGTAACAAATATTGTAGATGAACTCTGACAAGAAAGGAATGAGTAGGATTCATTACCAGAATATGTACAGGATGGATGGACATTTGACAGGTACCTAAACTATAGAGTTTCCAAGTAGAAGTAGGTAGATAAAAAAAGTGAGTTGCAATAGGTCACCAACAAGTTAGTATTACCCAAATTTGATGGCAATGGGAAAATGATTGCTCCTACTTGGATTAATAAGGTGGATACTTTCCTATCTCTAAAGATCGTGACAAAATTTGAAGCACTCAAGTATGCCACTTTACACTTAGATGGGGTAGCACATGATTGATGGATACATGGCATGATCACATTGCAACACAATCAGGTAACCACTTATTAGGAGTTTGTGGATAGATTGATAGAAAGGTTTGATAAAAAAATACCAAAGTTTATTTCTGGGAGTTAGCCCAGTTGGGACAGTTAGGAGGCTTAGAACAATTTATCAATGACTTCCAAAAGCTTGCAGTGATGGTGCATGACATTTCAAAAAGGAGGCTAGTCATTTTATTGATAAAGGGATTAACTGAACCACTCAAGGAGTGGGTAAAGGCCTTTGATCCTCCTACATTATAGGAATCCATGAAGAAAGCCCACAGTATGGAGCTAGCAATTCTAACAAATCGATTTAGTTCAAAGGGTTCTTCATCATTTAGAGATAACAAAGGGGAATTTAGCAATGGTAAAGAGAAGGTTAGTGACTCAAAAGGAAATCTATCTAAGGAAACACTTAATGACCTATGTAAGAAGAAGCTATGCTTCTTTTGCAAAGGTCCCTATGAGTTTGGTCATGATTGTCCTATGAGGCCTAAGGGGAAGGCTAACCAAGTGATGTGGGCTTATTATGAAGGTTCAAATTCAGACATCTTAGAGCACCATGATGAGGATCCTGATGAGGCAAAGAGTGAACAAGAGGTAGATAGTGCTGAGAAAAAAGAGGCTCCAAAGCTACATTTATAGGAGGCACATCTGTCTAGTATTCAAAGAGAGGGATATTTTAGATTTTAGGGAGTCCTGGCAGGAGAAAAGGTTATTACTCTATTGGATACAAGTGCCACATATAATTTCATTGATGCACGATTTTTGGAGAGGTGCAGACTCGTTACTAAGGAATTTGAGGGACTGAGATTCAAGGTAGCCAATGGATATACTCTTCATTGTGACAAGATGGTGTGAGATCTACCTTTGTGCCTGAACAACTATGAGTTTAAGGTAGACTATCATGTGCTCAACATGGGTGACATGGACATAGTACTTGAGATGCAGTGGCTACATTCTTTGAAGGAGGTTAACCTGAGATTGGAGGATATGGAGATACGATTTGTGATGGATGGTAGGACTCATTTGTTGAAGGCTATTTGTAATGGTGATGTCAAGACTATCTCATTTAGGCAATTGGAGAGATTAGCCAAGCATAATAATATAGAGTGGGTGGCAATATGCGCCTTGATGCCTACTTAGGAGGAACAACATAAGATTGAATATCATCCAAATATTCAAAAATTGAGAATCAAGTATGAGAAGGTATTTAGTGAGATTCCACTAGGAAGGCCACCAGACAGAGGTATTGAGCACATTATTGAGTTGGAGGAAGGTGCCAAGCCTATCATGATCACACCATACCAGCACCCAAAATGACTCAAAGATGAGATCGAGAGGACCATCAAGGAGTTGCTAGCAATGGGACACATCAGACCAAATAAGTCACCCTTTGCATCTTCTGTTGTTTTGGTAAAAAAGAAGGATTGAACTCTACGAATGTGTATTTATTATAGGTTGTTGAATAAGAGAACTATAAAGAACAAGTATCTCATCCCACACATTGATGAGCTGATAGATGAATTGCATGGGGCTTGTTATTTCACAAAAATTGATTTGAGATCAAGCTATCACCAGATCAGAGTTTGAGAGTAGGATATTGAAAAAACTACTTTCAGATGTCATTGTGGGCATTTTGAGTTTGTAGTCATGCCTTTTGGTTTGACTAATGCACCTACCACTTTTCAGTCCACTATGAACAAGGTCTTCTACCATGAATTGAGGAAATTTGTGCTAGTGTTCTTTGATGATATTTTGATCTATAATAGGACATGGAAGGAACATTTAGAGCACTTGGAGACAGTATTGAGCATTTTATAGAGGGAGTCCTTGTATGTCAAGGAGTCCAAATGTGATTTGGGGATGAAAGAATTGTTATATCTTGGACACACCATTAGTGTGGAAGGAGTGCAAATGGATCCTTAAAAAATCTGTGCTATTATTTATTGGCCACCACCAAAGAACCTTACATAGTTAAGAGGGTTCCTTGGTCTATTTGGATTTTATCATAGGTTTTTCAATGGCTACTCACAACATGCAGTGCCCATAACACATTTACTAAAGACAGGGACATTTGTATGGACTCGAGAGGCACAAGAGTGTTTTATGCAGTTCAAGGAAATAATGACTACATGCCTAGTATTAGCATTGCCTAATTTCATGAATCCATTTGAACTTTTATGTGATGCTTCTGGAGAGGGAGTTGGCATTGTACTCATGTAGGAAAAGCATCTTATAGCTTATGAGAGTAGGAAACTTAGAGGGTCTGAGAGATCATTCAGCATATATGAGAAGGAGATGTTCGCCATCATGCATGCCTTGGCCAAATTTAGATAGTATCTTGTGGGCAACAAATTTTGTATTAAAACTAATCATAATATTTTGAGGCACTTTTTGGGATAGCGGGACCTGAATGATCATTAGCAGAAGTGGGTGAGTAAGTTATATGCCTATGATTTTGATATCACCTATGTTAAGGGGACACAAAATAATAGAGGGAAAAGTGATCGACACTAGGTACACTCTCGTAGATGATTTGATCATTTACAAGAATAAGATTTACTTAGTCCCAGGATCGAAAGTGAAGTAGTTGATTTTGAGAGCATTCCATAACTCACCTATAGCAAGCCATCCTGGGTATTTCAAGACTTACAGGTTAGTATGAGAGCGGTTCACTTGGAAGGGACTTAAGGCTGATGTTTTGCAGTATGTGCATGAATGTCAAGTTTTCCAGTAGAACAAACAAGAGCACACTTATCCAACAGGACTCCTACAACCACTTCCTATTCCTAACAGGAAGTGGGAGTGCATCTCTATGAATTTTATCACGGGCTTTCCCAAGGCCTAGGGGCGCAATTGTATTTATGTGGTGGTGAATAGGCTGACAAAATATGCTCACTTCTTCCCTATCGCTACTACATACTCAACAACTCAGGTGGCAGAGGTCTTCTTCAGGGAGGTTTTTAGATTACATAGTTTTCCTTGGAGCATTGTGAGTGATAGGGATAGTTGCTTCATGAGTCACTTTTGGCAGGAGGTATTTTGGTTGTGTGGCACTGAGCTTACACCTAGTACCAATTATCACCCATAGACCAATGGTCAAATATAGATTGTAAACAAATGGGTGGAAGGGTGTTTGATGAATTATGTGGTAGATCAATAGCAAGCTTGGGTTAGATGGATATATCTCTGTGAGTATTGTTACAATACTACATATCATATGACTATACAAATGACACCCTTCATGGCACTTTATGGTTATGAGGCACCTAGTTTCTTAGATTTGTTTTTCGGAGATAGTCGAGTACCCCGTGCAAGTGAAATATTATAGGAAAGTAAGGATATAGTTGCTACTCTTAGAGACAACATTGCTAGAGCTCAGAACTAGCAAAAGCAATATGCAAACAAGATGAGGACTAAGCGTAGTTTTGAGGTAAATGATATGGTTTACCTCATGTTGCAGCCATATAAGTAGTCCACTCTCAAGAATAGTGGTGTAGAGAAACTCAAGCCACACTATTATGGACCATTCAGGATCATCAAGTGAGTTGGTGAGGTGGCTTATGAGTTGGAGCTTCCCACAGGCGATAGAGTGCACAATTTGTTTCATGTATTACGCCTCAAAAAGGCATTGGGTCATAATGTGATTCCTTCTATAGTATTACCTCCCTTGGATGATGAGGGAAAATTGATCTTAGTGCCAAAATCCATTCTAGATAGTAGAGAGAAGCAGCTTGATAGGAGAGTAATCAAAGAGTATCTAGTTAAGTGGAAAGATTTACCTGTTGAAGATGCTACTTGGGAGGGAGAAGTGATTTTGTAGCATCCAACATTAAGATTGCTTGAGGCTAGCAATTTTAGGAGGGGCAAACCTGTAATGTCCTATTTTTGGAGGAGTTGATTATTTATAAAGTTATCAATAAAAGATATATATTACAAGGTAACTTTATATTTAATTAAGTTAATAAAGTGATACATTTTATTAAAGTCATTAAATAAAACAATCTTCTAGAGGTTGCTAGAAGAAGCAGAGGAAAAATTAAAAAGGAGGCCAACCTATCAAGAAAAAAGAATAAATAGACATTGAGGGCTCATTGGCTATCATTGAGATTTATATTGATATTTCATGATGTGCATTGTGGAGCCTAGGGTTTCTGTAGGTAGTCATAATTGGCCATTGAGAACGAAAAATCTCAATTGGTACGAAATTTTGAGGGTGTGAAAGATCACCTGAATTATTGCAGCGGTGGGAAGGATATTTCAGTCCTTTCACTTGTGCTCAATTGCTTGTTTGGAGTTTCAGTTGGAGTTGCACTTTCATTATATCATCTTTAGCATTTAGTCTCCACCATTTGATCAGTCTAGGTTCTTCATTTCAATCTATAGTTGTAACAAGTTCTTAGTTGAACTTAGATAGTTAGGGTTTTTCTATAGTGTGCCATGTTGTAATGTTTCAGTGCTAAAAATTGTATAAACATTTGATGATCATTGAATCAATACATTGGCACTATTTTTACATCCAATTATTTAAGTAGAAAATTTTCTTTTATTCAGCAATGTATTAAATTTAGGGGTTTTTTAGTGGCCTATTGGTAAGCGTCCTTACAAAAACCCATTAGAGCTCTCATTGTCTTGATTTTAGAAATATAAATTTTATGGTGCTATGCTTTTATTTACTATTTTTGCATTATTTTTTAATGAAAGGTGGTACCTAAATGTAAAATAGTGAAGTTCACTAAAACTTTAATAACATTTTTATTTTATAAATTTTCTTCAATTAATTTATATGTCATCAATCTACATACAATTCTTTTGAGGTTAAAAAATAAATTTTTGAGAAAAGTGAAATTTTGATCAAATTATGGCGTATGTACATGAGAGGTTTAAAAATTTACCTTTATAGCCAATTAATAATTAATAATAAAAAATGTATTCAATAAAAAATTAAATAAAAATATTGTCATCAATATTAGGTGTATTAGGTAACTCCCTTTGAAAGGATTTATGAAAATTTGTTTATTTGTGTCAAATTATGGTGTCTGCACACAAGTGTGGTATGGTCTTAAATAGACATTTTGAAAAAGTGGTTTTTAAAGATCCATACCAAAAAAAAAATCTGTCATATGGGTGTACAAATAAATTACATATTCAAAAACTAGATTCTGAACAATTTTTTTTTAATTTCTGAAGTTTGTTTATATTCAATCTCTAAATGCCTCAAATTTTGATATCAATTGACAAGAAATTTCAAAAATAGGAAAAACACTTCCACTTTTCGCCCAAAAGTGAGACCCAACTTCTTGTACTTACCCATTAGTGAAAAAAGAATGATTGAAACATTACAATCTCATACTTACATCAATTTTTTTTCAACAAGGGGAGAAAAGTAGCACTAAGGATGAGGATTTTGCAGAAAATTTGAAGAACATCAATGATGAGGTAAGTGAATACATTACGAAGATGGATACATAGTACAAGTCTAAGATACACAAGAAAATGAGGCATAAAGAATCTCAAGTTGGAGATGAATTCATGGGTCATTTGAGGAAGGAGAAATTTCTTATAGGTACATATCATAAGTTGGAAATGAAGAATTTTGGGCCATGTAACATACTAAAGAAGCATGATATAGGAAATGCCTATGAAGTGTAGTTTTCCACTAAACAAAATATTTCAATCGTATTTAACATCTTAGATATGATAGAGTATCATAAAGAAGGTATTGAAAATGTGATTACAAAATCACATTAGAGTATTTGGAAACTACTTCAACTACAAAAAAGATTGAGAATATACTATATCATCATGTTGGCAGAACCACGAGGAACACAATATATCAAGAATATCTAGTCAAATGGAAAGGACACCCTATAGAAGATTCATCATGGCTGACAAGGGAGAAAGCTAAGGTCTTGGTTTTTCTCTGAAGGTCACTTCTCAAATTACCCCACGCACGTAATGTAGGAGCATCCTAGGTATAAAGGCAATCTTGCATCACAAAGAAATATTTATGTTTCTATCTTTTCAATTAGAAGTATTTCAGTACAAAGTTGTCATTTGTGGAAACTTTCTATTTTTACTAAGTTGGTCACATAAGATCAAAATGTTTTAATTTCATGCATGGAGGTTCATCTTAGATATATCAACTTATTAGCTAAGTTTCATTGTCATATCATATGTTTTATTGAAGGTATTTATTATTTTTGTTTAAAAAAACTTTGATCTCAAATTTGAAGGCTTTAGAGGCTCTGGAATGGGGTCAAATCCTAGTTGAAAATATTTAAGTGATTAGAATGCTAAAGATTAGGATATTTAATTTCCAAAAAGTAATTATAATTTACAATAAGAGGTACAGTTAACAAGTTATATCCTCTGAAATTTGGGCTACAAAAAAATATAATTTTTTATAGTTTTATGCTAACTCTAATGTAATAAAATATATAAAATAAAATAATTTAAGGGTTAGTCGACCTCAACGGTTAGGACTAAATGCCTAGAATCTTCCCAGGTGGTGGAAAATTACCTATATAAGGAAGACTCATAGGATTGTTTAGGAAATTCTAGGTGATTTTTTGTGCTCTATCTTGAAAAATGGTGTAAGGAAAATGACCATGTGGCATCACTTATTGTATTTCTAAAATTGGTAATTGCAGACTTTTAAGAGATAATAAGAAGCCCTCTTTCAATTATTGTGAATAGTTGTTTCTCTATTTTTTGTTATGTGTTTGTGATGTTGTTGTGAGATACCTTCATTAGTATGCGTGTGTGTGTGTGTGTGTGTGTGTGTGTGTCTATATAGATGGGTATGTGGATGCATATGTTCATGTGCATGTGTATTTGTATGTGTATGTGTATGTGTATGTGTATGTGTATGTGTATGTGTATGTGTATGTGTATGTGTATGTGTATGTGTATGTGTATGTGTATGTGCATGTTATTTTACATGTGGATGTGCATGTGAATGTTCATGTGCATGTATGTTTATGTGTATGTCCATGTGCATGTTATTTTACATGTGGATGTGCATGTGAATGTGCATGTGCATATAGACAATATCTCAAATGTTAGTCATAACAAAAATAATGGTAATCCATAGTAAAAAAAATTTATATCTATCTATCTATAGTCATGACACTATGCAAAGATATGTTTATCTCTTGTCTCTTGCATTTGTGTGTTGTTCTTCCATCCACACCTAAAACTTTTATAATATATCAATCCCAAATTCATAAATAGTATGACTATAATTAAATTTTCAAATAATAACATTAAAATATTTAACTACCTAATATCTCACAAAATAATCTAGTAGGATGTGTGTTCCTCCTTGTGTTATTCTCACATGTGAAGCATTTATTACCAACAACATAATGAGCATGATTTTTACAATATCCGAAGTGGGTCATTTAATTTTTTCATAGACAAAATTTGATGCACTCTTCTAAAGCATCATGTTCACACTTTGTATATCCACCAAAAAAAAACTTATATATGTGTAGTACATTATCATTTTTTTATATCTACAAAAAGTGCATAAAAAGGTCTAGGTATATATTTTGAATTGTAGCACATGTACCCATAACTATACATAATTTTTCTAAATTTACACACATTTAATGCATATACTTTCCTTCCCCTTGAATGATGCAATACCCATATAACATTCAATGAGTAGTAATCAATTATGTACTTATTAATTTTCCCGTGCTTATTATAATCACCCAAAAATGATCATCTAGACTATGATCCTCCTTTCTAGAAATTTTTCTTAATTTATTCATTGCTTATTCTTGATCAAATCCTCAAAAATATATTTATTCTATTATAACCTATGGTTTGACCACTTTATCTTAAGTCTTTTATTTAATTGAAAGAACTTGCTTCCTTTTAATTAAATAAAGTCCCCCAAATTCCCTTATCCTAAGTACACACACATAAATCACTATTTCTATTTTAAAAATTGAATAGATGTAAAAATATGAATAGAATGAATGAATAGGATAATGATGATGTGAATGTGTGGGGGTTAGAGTGAAATATGTGAGTATGATATAAGATGGGGAATATAGGACCTATCCTTAACCCAAATTCCCAAAAGGAATGATCCAAATTTATGAATCACAAAGACATGATAAATGCACGAATGAATCAAATGATGGAGAATATGAAGAAAGGAGGAAATCATATAATATACTATAGAAAGTATGTAGTTAAAATATTGAATGAATAGAAGACAAATACTAACGTTAAAGTTGGGAAAATCTAGAAAATGATGATTTCTAATGTCTGTGCATAGTTTTGGGAAATTTTGCAACTTGCTCCAAACTGGAAATGTCGAGATAGAGAAAACCCATAAAACATTTGTCCTTTTGGGGCACAATCTTACCTTAGCACACAATCTTACCCAAAAAAGTTGACCTTGACCTACACTACTTTGAGAAAATTTATGTTTGCAGATCTTTGAAGTTTGTAGAAAAGGGTCTCCAAATTTGAGCTTGAATTCACTATCTTGTAACTATACCTAAAACAGAAATGGTTTTTTTTTTTGGATGGAGGGTTTGCCTTGGTCAAACGAATCAACCTTGAAATGTAATTGAAATTGCAATATGTACAAAAAAGTAAATGGAACCATTCACCTTGCTTATGTTGAAATTCTTTTAGAGGATTCAAATCCTTGAATTGACAAGTGTGGATGCTCTAAATGAATGTAGAATTATATGAAGGATATCTCAAATAAATGGCATTAGATCTTCAACACCAATTTTGAATAGATCTTAGCATAGGAAAAGGCTTGAATGAATGTGAATGGAGAAATCTTCAAAAGGAGGGCTCCATAGAGATTGAATTCTTCAATGGTTAATAATGGATTTCCTTCATGAACTAGATCTTGAATACTTGAATGCTTGATAATGAATCATTCGATATTTATGTCTCCTCTTGCTATGTTATATTCTCTTAGAAAAAATGAGAGGACGAGGCTTGCTTATAGTGATCGAGGGCACAAACTTCTAGAGAGCTAAAAATTAGAGAATTAGATCCCAATTAACCTTAACCCCTAGAAATGGACCTATATTAAATGAAATTTAAGAGTTTACCATTTTGAAACCTGAAACAACCGACCAAAAAATGTGAAAATGAAACTTTCCAAAGTTTGATATCCTAAAACCTCTAGAACTTAAAATTTGGACGTGGGATCAAGGTCAAGGTCATCCTTGACCTAGTTGAGGGTCAAGGTTGACCTTGAACCTTCAGGTCATCATTGACTTAGAAAGTCAAACTTTTCAATTTCTCAAAGAAAGTTGTCATAAAAAGGCTAGAAATAGGGGGAGAGAAGCAAAACATGGGAGAAACAATTAAATCCATGCAAATACCTATTCATGGCACTTAACATGACCCAAACCACTTACTTGAAGGCTTAAAAACTCTTATCATGGAAGTGCTTCCATTTTAAGACAATACATTAAGCCCCCACTTTAGCAAGAGAATGGACTCGATACAAACTCTTGGTAAAGGAGATCATAATGAAAAGATAATCTTGTTAAAATCAAAGGGAAATAGAGATCCTCAATCCCCTAGGGACTCAAGTCATTGTCAACTCCAAGATCACAATAAGAGAGACATCTCTAGAAAAAGAGAAAGAGAAAAAGAGTGTGATTATCTTTCCCATTGAGAACATATGTCCCATTGTAAACCACATAAGAAAATGATGCAATTGGAAAGATGGAATTGAACCACCTAGTGAATGTGGCTGCTCACTATTCATCCCATCAAGGATTCACCCCCAAGAATATTTTCCATAAGAGTAAAACCAAAAGTTTAAAGAGATCCAATCTTAAGGATACCTTCGACCTTAAGGGATCAAAAATTTTGAAACTAGAGGGATCAAGAGACCCTAAAATATAAATCCATGCTTTAAGGATTAGTCACTACTCCAAAAAGGGAGGAAATGTATCTTGAAAAATAATATATGTATATCAAAAATGTGTGTATGCAATAACTAAGTAGAGCATATGCCCCCATGTTAAAGTAATTTCCAACACTTTAATCGGAGCAATAGCTTTAATGGAATATAAACAATTCCACTAATTACATTTCCACTATAAAATGCCCCCAAACAAAGGCAAATCAAGGGAAATACCACATAAACATACAAAGAACACAGAAGGGATCTAACCATTGTGGGGTCAATATGATCATAAGATTATATATATATATATATATATATATATATATATTGCAATGAATTGACATCATTCCCCAAAGAAAGTAGAACTACAATAAAAAAGGAGGAAAAATCACATAAGAGATATGAAGAAGAATCTTTTTGGACCATGACTTGGAGACCAAAAAGAATTAGTGTTATCAAGTCACAGATCCAAACCAATTATACAAGGAAAAATTTATGAGTAATAGCACAAGTATAACATAACATGAAACAACATATGGAAGAATAAAGATACATATAGAGGAATAGTACCACAGGTTTAGTTCTTTTATCACCTTGCACCAATAGAGCAACAAGGATCATACAAAAGAATCTAACAACATGTAGAAAATGCATCACAAGAGAAGCATAGTACAATAGACAAACTCACAAAAGGGATACCATGAAGGACAAGTCAATCAAGCATGCCACCTAGTCCCTCCATCTCATTTTATATCATTTAGGGAAGGTGGGTAACTCACAAAAGGGACTATATCCAACATAGTAGGAATAATAGTCAGTTCTAAAAAATGATCCTCTTAAGAATCACAATGTTCTATACTTTTTGTTAGGGTCAATTGTGAGGAAAGCATATTAGGTAAATCAATGTCAATGTCAACAGTTTCTATTCATCACTAACATCATTAGTATCATCAAGAGTATCTTCTTCATCTAGATTAATTAAAATAAGATCTAAATATTGACATTAAGGTCAATTGTCTATTAGTGACTCAACTCTTAGTCAAATGGTGTCTTAGTTTCTACCAAGATAAATGTATAGTTTATAGTTCATGTCGAGCTACACAACATCCACTAAGCATCAGAGACTATTTGTAGTATAGCCCAAGTGTCGTTGTGTCTATCGAGCTATCTAGTGGATGTGATAAAAACTCTGGTGTTAACCAAGTTCTATAGTCTTAATCAATCTCTACAGTGTCTACTGAGCTCGTAATGTTAACTTAGTGAATCTAGTGTTGACTGAGTCATGCAGTGTCAATTGAGTGATTGAGCAGCTACCAAATTTATCAATGTTCACCGAGTCACACAGTGTTGACCAAGTTTGAGCTACTTGAAGAGTAATTAGTAGTACTGAGCTTCTACATCAACTGAGTGTTAGATTTTTCCTAGCACTAGTAGTGTTTTTCATGTATCAAAACATCACTAAGTTTGTCTTCAAAACTTGAGTTATAGTAGTTGGGCCAACTTTTTGAATTATGATGAATTTGGTATTGTATCTGACTCCAAAAGATAATGAATTGGATTGATATATATGTAAAGCATTGAATCCTATCCATATATGAATAAGAAGTAGAATAAGGAGTGCATGAGTGTGAATTGAATAAGGCTAGAAGTAGTTTGAGGGACAATAGAGATTTATCTATCACAACCAGGTGATCATTCCAATATAAGGAATCTCATTTAGTAAATCAAAGTTGCAAATCAGAGATCAACCACTGATTCATCCTAACATGCACATCAATCAAATCCTTTAATAGGGTAGACTTAACCATCTTTTTCTAAACCTCTTAATAGAATGCATGCTTCATTGTATGTTTGTAAATCCTTTAACAAGGTGGACCTCATAGTCCTTATTGCTCCTAATAGGTCACATCACCATAAGTGGTCAATTGTAAGCCTTAATGGGTTAAATTTATGTTGTAGTACTAAAGCTTGTGGGTATCATCCCCACCCAAGTTTTACTTTCTAATTGGAAGGTTTCTGGGTCACCATATCTTGTGTCAAAGTGCTATGAATGTTTTATTGCTTTCATTCTTTCATGCATGCAATTAGATCATAATAATATATGAAGGATTAATTGGTGAAGTAAGATAAAGTTTTATTGGTTCTAGATTCACCCCTCCCCTCTTAGAAAGCTTCCCTACCTTATATTTCCAAAAATTGGTATCAAAGTGATTGGTATACAGACTAGATAAGATTAGTGATAGTTTTAGATAAGATTAGAGGCAATGGAGGTATATAGACTAGATAAGGCTATTGAGAATGAAAAGTTGGATCTAGAATTGACCATTGGACAACATAAGAAAGAAAAGGAGAAACTCTCTCAATCATTCAAAAGAAGGAAAGATCTTGTAGTGCAAATGGATGACAATATCTACATTGAAAGAAGTATTGAAGACTCATGTCTAGAAAGAAATTCAGATGAAGCTAATGTAGCAATCAAAGACCTATTAGAGAAGAATTCCAATCTTCAAGAAGTTAGAAAGCTGAAAAGAGAGTAAGAAATCCAATCAGTCAAATTATGTGAAATCATGGAAGAAAAAGACAAAGCCAAAGAAGTGATAGAAAATAAGGACAATTAAATTGAACAACTATCCATTCAACAAGTAGACTTTATTGATCAACTCAATGATGCAAATCAAGAGCTTATCAATCTAAGGATAGAGAATGAAAGATTTTAGAATGATCTCAACATTGAAAAGAAAATCAATGAAAGAATGATAAAATCTCAAGAAAGCATGAATCAATTGAATGAGAAAAGTTAGTATAGAAACCAAGGAAAAGCTGGATTAGGATATACAAAAGAAGGTGAATCATCTCAGCAAGTAGCTTAAAAGAAAAAAAGGCCTACTTGCAATCATTGTGGTAAGATAGGTCATATATCAAACAAATTTTTCAGCAATGGTAAAGAAAAATTCAATGGAAAGTGTTGTAGTTGCAAGAAGCATGTACATAGAGAAAGTGAATGCACAAAGAAACTTAAGTTTGAAGGAAAGTGTCATAATTGCAAGAAACAAGGACACAAATCATTAGAGTGTAAAACCAAGAAGTGGAAGCCAATAGAACAAATAGTGAAAGCAATATTTGGATGAGATTATAACACTTGGTGTAGATGTCACTATTGTGGTGAGTTTGGGCACATAGGAGAAAATTATGTGAAACATCACATGAGGAAAAGAGATACTGCAAAGAGATGTTTTATTTTTACCAAACCTGGACATCTTGCCAAGAACTATATGAATATAGGAATAATTGAAGATGAAAAGAAAGCCAAAGTTGACAATATTAGAAAAAAAATGAGGCAATAATGGGTACCAAAATCTCTTGAGAATGCAAGCCTAAATCATGAAGTGGATGACACCCAAGTCAATGATTTGGGTGGCACAATCATTTCAAATTAGTTCCCTATGGAGATCACTAGAAGTATGATTCATAAGAAGTTATCTAACCTTAGTTCTAGCTAGCAAGTAGAAAGATCCATATTAGCATTCAAGATGCACAAGGATCACTAAGTAATTATTGAGATTCAAGACCTTACCAAGCAAGGTCAAGTTGAAAGACCTTATTGAACAAGGACAGATTACATATCATTTCAATATGTAGACACTGAGTTGGTAACTCTACTGAGTACCAAGGTCAGACCAAATGATGGTAATGTTACCAAGTTTTGAAGTTCTCTAAGTTGGTAATTCCTACCAAGTTAGGAGACCTTACTGAGTTGAATGTGTCTTCTAAGCATTAAAGACAAAACTAAGTAGAGGATAGCCTATCAATGAGTCATTATACATATGAAGGATTAATGAAAATTGGAAAGAGAAAATTTGTTAAAAGGAAAAAATTGCAAGCATTTTTTCACCACAAATTTTCAAAGCATAGAGTGAAGAGTGAATTCAAAGTTTTTGAGTAATTTGAGCAATTTTTTTTGAGGATTCTCTCATTTTAAAAATCCTACCAAGAAATGGCATCTTTGAGTAGCAAAGTGAAGAAAGGATAAAAAAATATTGGTTCATGGAGTGGATTGCAAGGTTCCCACATTCAATCTAACTTTTCCAATTGTAGAGACATTAGACCCTACTAGAGCACAATCACAAATTTTGCCCAAGGTACTTCTTGTCCATGATATCTATTCATTCTATCATTTTTATACTCAAGAACTTAGAACCTTAGAAATGAATGAAGCACTCAATGATTTATGTGTGAATGACATTCTCAAACTTGAGCATAATCATCTAGAAACAAAGAACTCAACACATATTCTTCATATGCTAAAGGACTTTCAAGTCAAATGGATCAAATTTATTTTGAGTAGAATTTACAATGGACAGTTGCAGTTAGATCACCCTGTCTTGATAAAAAAGAAGATGATACATAGAATCATTGGATTACCAATGTTGAACAAAGATAAGACCACTAAAACCCTAGGTTAGGCAGAACTGACAAAGCAAACTCTTGCCTAGTGGGATGAAAGAGGCATGAAGCTTAGTGGCCTGATAGACATGAAGTTGAAGTTTGAAATCCATGTGATTTCTAAAAAGATATACAACTCAAGCCACTTGAACAACATTTCATGTGAGGCTATTGATCTCGAATACAAGGTGGTGAAGAACAACTCATCCTTCAACCTGGCCGAGTTGTTTCTGATACAATTCAAAAATCATATGGAAAGCATCAGAGTGTCAAAGAAAAACTCATGTAAGTTCAATTCTCTTTTGATATGTCTATTCTTTTACATTCATAATTTTTTCCCTTTCAAAGGATCTATTGTATCAAGAAAGGATGTTCCATTTTTATACCAAATCAATGAGTACATAGTAGAAATGAGTGAAAATTTTAGCAGCATGTAATGTTTGTACTTGGGACATTAGGATTTAAAAACGTATTTGTACATATATTTCCATTTTTTCTTCTTAATGATCCATACAGCAATGTTACTATTATGTATATATAAGCTTTATAGTGTGAGAGTCATGTCCCTTCAAAATAAATATATTATATTCATAATAATATAATTATATTAATTATATATTATAAGCTTAGTTTATATTAAAATATATTATATTTATATTTATATTATAACATATATTAATTTAATAATATATAAATTGTATTTATTATTAGATTATAATAATTTATTAATATAGCATGTTGCTACATTAAAATATATCTTAATCTTAATTATATTAGATTATTATTATTATATGATTATAATATAAGATTACTTATAAAATATTATTATTTTGATATCACTATTAATATTACTTTATATATAATATTTATTTATTATTTAAATTATATGCTAAAATGGAGATATCACATAGCATTATGAGTAATTACTTTGTGTTATTCAATGAAAAGATGCAAAGTAGATTTAAGATACCCAAGAAGCTTGTAGAAAACTATGAGCAAGATATATGTTTCATCATTGATTGTAACAAAATGTATATTCAAGCAGTCAGACCTAGAGTGGCATGGGTTAAGCCGCTAGACTATGAGGTCAACATTGATGACACTAAGGATATCATTGAAGCTCTATTGAATGAGCATGTCGATCCTAAAGCCACCTACTTTGGAACCTATGATGAAGCCAAGGTAAGAATTGAGCTTGAGATAATGCTACCTCAAGTAGTAAGCAGAGGAAGAAAGAGGATAGAAAAGATAATCAAGAATGCAAAATCATCAAGTTCTCCTCTTATGCTTACTGAGGGAGAAATAGATGATGTAGAAGATGAAGATGAAGAGGATGAAGTAGAGGAATTTGAATCTAAGAAGGGAGATCTTCCCAAGAAGAAGGGGAAGGTTATTATAACTAGACTTGCTAAGTCCCCCCCTACAATATTTACAAGAAGAGCAACCAAGTCCAAAAAGAAGCTAAAGTTGGGTGAAGATGAAGCAGAATAGATCATCTTCAAAAGGTTTGCACCTACACTTCAAGAAAAAATGAAGAAAATGAAAGAAGGAGAAGGCATGTCATTTTTAAATTCTCTTAAGTATGAGACTACAATTGAAGAAGAGAAAAAGAAGATAGAAGATATACTTATGCTGAAATTGGGAAAATGGAAATACTCACCTTATGGACTTCCATAGAAAATATTTGATGAAATTTTGAATGCAGTTAAACCTAGATGGGTGAGTGCAATGAAGACTACCAAGGACATCTACGAACAAACCTTGAGACAACCTATATCAAGTCTCAGTGAGGAAGTAAAGGAATCCTTGAAGTAGAATGAGAAGAAGCTCACTCTCAAATTCAACAAATGTCTGATATTGATCAACAACATTGAATCTATGGTGCAATCTACTTCTACCACATGTAAGAACATCTATGGGTTGCCCAAACATAGTGAATTTGTGGTGCATGTTGATGATAAGGATGGTAATGAGGAGAATACAAAAGAAGTGGTAGAAATAAAGGATAATGATATAGATGATGTTGATCTTGATGATGAGGAGGAAGGATAGGAAGCCACTGAGGAAAGTCTTACAAAAATATAGAGCATTGAGGAAATTGATGCAGAGAAGATTGCAACATTAGTTATGACTTCATTTCCTTACTCTCAAAGTAAAGCCTTAGTCCAATCAGGATCAGAGAAGGCTTCTAACAAGTTGGTTGTGGTTACCACTACTACACCAAGCACCTAACCAATCTATAGATTTTTACTACCAAGTATTTCATTAACTAAAGTGGTCAACACTTCATCTTCTAAGGAAATTTTTCTTCCAACATTAGGCTTGATCAAGAAACAACAAGGTATTCCTATTGTTAGTACTATTTCTACATTTATTACTATTCTATTTGTTTCTACAATTATTTCTATTCTGAGTGTATCCATAGCTAGTGTAATGACAGTTGAAAATTAGTCTCAACCAAGTACTAGAGTTCTAAAAAAGGGTAAGGAAATTTTTTCTACCATTCTAAAGGTTGATGGTAAAGAATAAGAAGAAAAAATGGATCTAAATGAGGACATAGTTATTCCAAATTGGGATATCTCTATCCTCGCCCCTTATCAAATGGATAGCCTAGATGAACCCTTGAAGAAAAGAACTAAGCAACAAAAGCTTAGAGAAGAAAACAAGAAGAAAAATCAATTCCTTGAGGACATAAAGAGCATCTTTTTTGATGCTCTGAGTATTGAGGTTGATAGAAAACAACCTATTCTAGATCAATTAGCTAAATTTGTCCACAAGTATAATGAAGATTTGAATGGACAAGAAAAACTATTACAAAGAGCTGAAAGGAAGTTTGAAAACAAAGTGTTGGAACAAGTTGCATTGAAGATTGTAATAGATCAAGTAGAACTGTCTAATATTCTTGCTTCACTAGAAATATCTGTCAGTAATGTTGTTTCATTTTTTGTCAAACTAAATGACACATCTATCTTCACAAAGGAAATCAAGGATAAATTGTCCAAGATAGATGAGGATATGATGGAAAGTGTACACCAGCTATCACTTGATCTAAGTTATACCTCTACACATTATACAAGGATTAGATATCTAACAAATCTATAGGTAGAATTATTGAGGGAAGAAGCCAGAATCGAGGCCACACTTGCAGAAATTTAGGGAATGATTCTTCCAACCATGGATGTACTACAAAAGTACATTGCACACCCATGATAATAACTTCTCCATAGCTGACCACATGATGGAATTATCAGTATAAGTTTAGATAGCCTTGCATGCAAGTGATGTATTACAAGAGAATTGGGACAAGACTATGGTACTAATTTTGAAGGTACATTCTAATTTATTGTCGCATTTTTTTATTAGCTTGTAGATATTATACACCTTAGGCATTTATGTCAAAAAGAGGGAGAAGTAAATATGTTTAATATGAAAAGGTGGAGAAGTAAATATGTTAAGATTATCTATATGTATATAGGAGAGATATATGCGTGGGAGAGTAGTATAGTATTATGTAGATACATGTATAGATAAGTAGAAAATATCTTTACAAAAGTAATTTTGAAAAATTAGAAAAAGAGAGTATGTTACTGAGCTAAAAAAAATGGAAGTCAAAATAGAGTTGAAGACACAATATGGTGATAAATAAAGTTGACTTGTAATTTTGGGCATTCAAATTTTTGGTTTGAATGTTTTTTTATCACTAATGCCAAAGGGGGTGATTGTTGACATTAAGGTGAATTTGTCTATTAGTGACTCAACACTTACTCAAATGGTGTCTTAGTTGCTACCAAGCTAAATAGATAGTTTGTGGTTCATGCTGAGCTACACAACATCTACCGAGCATCAAAGATAGTTTTCAACATAGCCTGAGCATAGCAATATCTACCAAGCTATCTAGTGGATATGATGAAGACTACAGTGTTCACAAGGATTTATAGTTTCTAACAAGATCATAATGTTAACTCATTAAATCTAGTGTTGATTGAGTCATGTAGTGTTGACCAAGTGATTCAACAACTACCGAGTTTATTAGTGTTCACCAAGTCACACAATGCTAACCAAATTCAAGCTACTTGAAGATTGATCAGTATGGACTGAGCTTCTACTTCAATTGATTGCTAGAGTTTTCCAAGTGTTGACAATATTTTCCATGTATCAAAACATCATTAAATTTGTCTTCACAACTTGAGTTACAATAGTAAGGCTAACTTTATGAATTATGATGAATTTGGTATTGTGGCGGTATCACCCTAGTTTAGTAGTGTAACATGAATACTAGCTATTAAGGAAAGAATTAACAATACTAAAATGAGTAAACACTTAAGATAGGACTGATTTGTTATCACCACAAATGGAGGCAAACCAAGAATGGTAAGCTCCAAATGGTATAACACAATGATACAATAGATTTTTCCCTGATTTAAGGTATGTGTGCTCAAAATTATAGCTCAAGCTTCAAATGGATCGATGGGGTGAGTGAAATAAGGTTGCAACAATGGAGTCATGGAGTGATTTTTCCATTATAATGGTATTTTGGTAGTGTGTGTGCTCTTAAAATATCATTATAACTTTGCATGGAGGATGGATTAGTTTGTGAAGGGAGGAGGTTCAATTTATAGGCCAAGGTGATGAGATGGTGAGGGAGGGTCAGGATGCACTCAAAAGGGAGCACAAGGACTGTGCTTGTTTAGCACCAATGAGGAGGTGACAAGTGTCACAAGGAGAGTACATGTGAGGGGATAGGGTATGCGGTGGTCAGAGGGAGTAATGAAGGGAGGTTGAGTATGCAAGACTCATGAATGAAGGTGTAAGAGTCATTAAGAGGAGTGTAAGAGATATTTGAGGGTCATTTATGTTAGAGGGTGAGGGGAAGATATTTGTTGACTTTAGCTTGGGTTAGCAAGTCTTAACCCATTTTTATGATTGTGCACATGATTAGAAGAAGATTAGGATTAGCTTAGAAGGGGGTTTAGGTGGTGAGTGATTTGGCTTTGATGGGATGGGTTAGTTAGGTGGCTAAGTGAGGTTAGTATGTGTGAATGAGTTGGATTAGGGGTTAGGATAGGGTTTAGGGAGGCTCTTAGGATTTTAGATATTTTATTAAATGATTTATTTAATAAAATGGGGACTATGGAATTAAATTGAATACATTTGATGATTTATTCAATTTAATAGGGGAAGAAGGATTTAATTGATAAATTGATTTTGGGTGATCATTTGATTTTATCAATTGGACTATAGTTAATTAAATTAATTAATTAACTAGGGGATGATGATTAGCTAATTAAATAGTAAATATTTAATCAATAATGTCCTAGGAGATGACTAAATATGATTACCTATTGATGTAATCAGATTTAGGTATCTACATTTTGCCCCTCTTTGACACGGTGTTGAAACAACACTTTCAAAGAAGTTCAAACATAAACGACATGCAGAAGACTTTTTAAAGAAACATAGTTACCCCAGTTTTGAGTAGAAGAGGAGAGAATGGACTACATGATGCCCCCTCAAGAAGGTAGCGGGAAAGAAAAAGTGACATGACAACATCTTGACAAAAAAGTAGGAAGCTGGCAAGGGCTCGAAAGGTGTGAAAGAGGGAAAAATAGATAAAAGAAGAGAAAACAAAGGAAAAAAAGCAAAGGGGTGGGGAAAATTGGAGTGTTGGATGACTGAGAGGGGTAGCCAGGGCACCTGAGTGGGTTATAAGGGGCTAAGAGGGGGCCAGAAGGGGTTAGTTGCAATCAGATTGAGGAGGAAATATTGTTTTTTAGGAGCTCTGCAGTGGAGATTACGATGGCCGATATTGGGCAACCAGAGCACCGAGCGAACATAGTGCGACAAGTACGAGTACGAGGGATGCTCGATCGATCAATAGGGTCTAAAATCTCTTTGTGATTTTTGTGTATGCATTTGTTTAGGCATTCCCATAAAAGTAGAAATGTGATCACTTAGGCACAGGTCCAGCGAGAACATGAGCAGGATCAGTGGGATCACGATCCTGCGAAAGTAGCATCGGGTGAGAGGTTTACGGGGAGCTAAACAGTCTATTATGGGAAAGTGATCCCAGAGTGGGAAATTATGCGAGAATTAGGTAGAGTCAGTAGGATCGCGTCCCTGTCAAAAGGAATGTGATTTAGGTACCAGGAATGTGTACCCACGATTTACGGGATTTGTACAATGGGAAAGTGGAAATATGGGCACAGTGTGGGAATACGATCTTGCAGGACCAAGGATTAGCAGGATCACTAGGTGCATTTACTATGGGAATGTGCTAGTGAGAATAGGGGAAAAGGTAAGGGGAATACAAAAGGCAACACTGCAATCCCACTAGAATATAGGTTTGCGGGAATGCGAGAGGGTAGGCTTCGCAAGAATGTGATTTCGTGAGAATGAGGGTTGTGTGAAATAAAGGCAAAAAAATCTGGGGGTTGATGAAATGGAGGGTGGGAGGATAAACAAGGAGATAGAAAACTAATGTTTAGATTTGTTTTGGTAGTGTGCAGTGGTCCTTGGATGCATTAATGTCATGGGAGCGATGAGTAGCAATGTTGCGCACAGGAGAGATGTTGATGCTGGTCGATTGGGCACAGATTGAGGTGATCGGACGAGGCTATGTGGTAAGGTTGCCACATACTCGAACTCACACGGTGATGGTCACAACATTGTGTGAGAGATGGCACAGTGAGATAGCGACGTTCCACTTACTGACAGGGGAGATGACGATGACCCTAGAGGATGTGTATTGCATATTCAGACTGCTAGTGTGGGGGATGCTAGTCATGGTGACCAGAGAGATGATAGCAGAGGTAGCTATACAAAGATTGGTGGGGCCTAAAGTTCAGTATAGGATCTGATGGGGACAATTTGCACTAGACAAGCATCTGGATCGAGTGGCGGTGGAGCAGCAAATCTATTTCTATGTGCTAGGGTTGGTTTTTGAGTACATTTCCCTAGATACAAGTGGTATAGGGGTTACGCTAGCGTTGATTCTAGTGGTGATGTAGATTGTGGATGTAGGACACCCAGTGGCATGGGGTTCTTTGATGTTGGTCAAGCTATACCAAGACCTACATCAGATAGTGTACCAGGGTGGCGATTGACAAGGGAGGAGTATTGGGTTTATGACACTTTTACAGGTATGGGCATGGGAGCATATTACAGTGCTCAGGGCATTAGGGCACAGAGATAGGAAAGCAGAGGAGCTAGTGGCATATAGTTGGGTTAAGCCATTAACATACCACCACATAGATTCAATGGACTACTGGAGAGTGTGCATCGATGAGATAGTGACAGTGGTGTGGAGGCTATACATGGGCTTGGGACTATGGGCAAAGGAGGGAGAGTAGCTCCCATACACTATTTCCCCACTTTTTGTGTTTGGGAGGTGGGAGTATGTGGAAGAGTAGTATAGGCCAGACAAGGTGCTACGATAGTTTGGATGGTAGCAGACATCGCCAGGGGAGCCAAAATAGTATTAGTGGGTGACACGAGAGCTAGTATTGATGTACGGGCCAACCCTTTAGAGGGATGGTTTGTTGAGAGCATGGTTCGAGCTAGAGCCACAATAGTGGGATTAGTTCAGTGGGGTGGCAGATGTGGGCTCCACACAAGAGTACCGAGATACTTTTGTGCTATCAAGACTAGTGGGGAGAGCACAGGGCACGAGGTCTGTAGTGGTGGTAGGTGAGCAAGCCCGAGTAGCCCGATAGGGGTGGTATGTGGTGAGAGGGTTGTGGCAATGGGCAGCAATGGTTGCACAGGAGGAGGAGCCAACCCAATAGACAAGGAGGGTGGGGGTGAGGAGAGGAGAGCTCAGCTAGAGAGAAGAGCAGAGGAGAAGGGAGCCCAGCTAGAGAGAGGAGGAGAGGAGGCATAGGGGCAATAGAGGGTAGCAGGGGGAGATGTAGGGGGATCATCTGCCAGGGGAGGAGATGATAGATCGGTAGCTCGGTATGCATCGCTAGAGCAAGAACATGTAGTGATGAGCTGACTACTCTGTGATACAAAACAAGAGAGAGATTAGCTCTGGATAGAGTGGGAACAGTTTAGATAGGAGCGAGATACAACCCAGGGGTAGGAAGATAAGGAAGGTGTGGAGGTGGGGAGGCTACAAATGGAGGTGGGCTAGGTGGAGGGGATTTTGGATGCCATGACTTTGGAGCAACAGGGGGTGTAGGTGAGACTAGATGCCCTTCAGTAGGAGTGAGATAGGTTGGTGGTGGAGGTGGCGAGCTTACTAGCATAGGTAGAAGTGGGAGGGGGTTTGGATGAGCTGCAAAGACTTCGAGAAAAGATGGAGGATTTGAGGGAGAGGGTTGGATTCTACCAGAGGAGGTACCATGCCATAGTGTCAATGTTGTAGATTGAGCACTACAGGCGACCGACTTGGTTAGGGATAGTAGGTACCTACACAGGGATGTAGGGAGGAGGGGAGAGTGGATGGAGTACTGGGGGGGAGTACAGGCAGGTCCCAGCACACAGGGCATAGTCAGAGGGTAGGGTTGAGCTAGTGTCAAGGGAGGAGGGAGGAGGCAGAGAGCTCTAGGATAGGGGGAGGACTAATAAGGCTACCACATCCACCACCACCACCACCAGGGGCTAGGAGAGGGGCAGAGGAGGAGATTGATGATGCAGGGACAATGGGTTGACCATTGATGAGCAAGCTATTTTTGGGATACTGAGTATTTTGTATATAGCGGTTTTTTTTTTTTTTTTGAGATACATGGAGATTTTGTGCAAGCTCAGACCCATTTGTATGATATGGACATTATACATTTATGGACTATTATTCTTTCATTCTTTCATTGATATATAGATCTAATGATTCTTGTGAGATATGTGTTATGGACTGGTGATGTTATGTAAAGTGTTTGATATGCGTTGTATAGGAAGTGATGTTTTGATGATATTGCTGATGATTGGTGATGTAGGATGTGATATGTGCTATGATTTTATGATTGTGTTGATAGTTTTTAATGTAGGATGTGATTTTTGATGATATTATATATATGATACAATATGATTTTGATGTGATTTGGCTACGATAGTGCAAATATGATGTGACATGATTGTTTTTTCTATGATATCACTGATGTGATATGATTTGATGTGATCCTTGACGACATGATTTTCCTTATGATATTGTAGATGTGATGATGATGAGATTTTTTGTATGATAGATGTTATGCGGTATGATATGTTTTGATACAATCCTGATGATGTGATGTGGCTTATGATGGATGTGATGTGATCCCAAAGAATGTGATTTCTTTTGAGAGTATCTAATATACTATCGTATGATAATAAGTAAAAACTAAAAAATAAGTGACAAATGTAAAATGAATCACCAACGAAAGGATAAACAACAGATTTATGATATGGAAAATGAATATAATGTCATGACATTTAGGATATGTTAACACAAAATAAAGATGGATGAAAGATTGAAAAAATGAATTACCAAATAAAAGATGAAAATACAAAAAAGAAGTACAACTTAATGATGAACTACAATGTTAAAATGAATTACAACTTGATGAAATATAATGCTAAAATGAAGCCTAACCTAATGATAAGTGAGAATGCTAAAATGAATCATAATCTAATGATGAATGACTATGCTTAAAATGAATCATAATATAATGATGAATGACTATGCTAAAATGAATCATAATCTAATGATGAATGACTTATGCTAAAATGAACCATAATCTAATGATGAAATATAATGCTAAAATGAATCATAATCTAATGATGAATGACTATGCTAAAGTGAACCAGAATCTAATGATGAATGACTATGCTAAAATGAACCAGAATCTAATAATGAATGACTATGCTAAAATGAACCAGAATCTAATGATGAATGACTATGCTAAAGCTTAAGCAAACTAAAAGAGAGAATAGTAAATTTATGATATGCTAAAAAGAACACAAACTAAAAGATACACCTAAGATTTATGATAAGCATGTGAGAATAACATAAAAAACCAAATGCAATGATATTACAAGATATAATAAAAGGATACAAGCTATGATAATACAACATACTAGATTCTAGGAGATGCAAGACAAACGATGATGGTGGAATAGGATAACCAATGCTTGACTTATGATAGTGTTCTATGATATGAAAAGTGATCATAGGAGATACTGATGCTAAGGAGAATAATGTTGGAAAAAGAGTGACCATCAAACTCGTAGTCAGGAGGATAGTAGAGATTTTAAATCTAGGATAGTAACTTATGATAGGGATCAAATCATGATGAGAATGAATAAGAATTGATGTTCAAGGTTTTGAATCAAATGATTCGGAGGGTGGGAAAAGTGATATTTTAAGGGAGAGGGGTGATGATAAGGAGGAGGATACTAGGGATTCTAAAAAAAATAAAAGTGAGGTGTAGGGGAAGCTTGACCATGGGGTACTTTGTGAGGAAGTACCACTATGTAGTGTGAGCGCTTTATTTGATAGAGGATTGCTAGGGATCTGCCAAGGTTACTAAGAATGTCAAGGCCTTTTCCCCAAAATTTCATAGGACTAACTCAAATAGGTATGCAAGGATTGCCCCAACATCACACATGAGTCTCAGATAGATTAGTGTTGGAATGATGCTGGGTGATCCACAAGCAAATGAGATTACCCAAGTGCATTATGTTTTATTGAAAGATGAAAACATGTTGGAAATATGAAAGGATAATATCAAACTAACTCTCAAGAAGTGCTTGTGATCAAAACCAACGTCAAAACACACCATGATATGAAATGATCATGGCGATCTTGAGGAGAAAACAATGAAAGATACATGGAAACGATCAACCAAAATATACAACAAAAGATTTTGCAAAGTGAAAAAGTAACCTTTTGCCAAAGAGATCAACTGATGAGCTACTGATGGGTTGCAACAAGACTTGGATAGTATGTACAAGTATGACTCTTTAAGGACATGGGAACTCACAATAACAAAACATAGTAGTAGGTATATGCATGATGAGGGAAAGCTCGGGATGAGGAGATAGTGTTGCTATGATACATGGGTTTTTTTGGGTGGGATTATGTAAAGCGTGATTTATGTACAAGGGTCCAGATATTGCTACATTCACATAGGTATGGTACATGGGAGACATGGGTTAGTGCAGAGGTATGAGACAAATGATATATGGGCTGTATATGCTACATATGGTAAAATACAAGGATAAAAAGCACTTGATAAGGTACATCTAGAAGAGTACAATGGTAGGATACATCGAGTATGATACATGGGATGCTAGAATATAAGAATGAGGTGGGATGTTGCATAGTGCAAAGTGCTAGAGGATGATGCTGCAGAGCATGGAAAAAAACAATAAGGAACACCTTGGAAAAGCGGGGGGGATGAGTGATATAATATGGAGGGGTGATAGAGGGGTGCGTATTGATGATAGATAATGGACAAGCTATAGTACACCTAGCACCTATTTGCTAGGTTTTCACCAAGGACCTATCCAAGGTGCTTGAATTTCCAAGTTTTCACCATTGGATGCTTTATTTTTATTTTTTTGTGCCCTTTTTCTTTCTTTGATTTGCAAATTTTGTCCTTAGGTGTAGAATTTCTTGAGGTGAATAATGTTGGTAGGATCATTCAAGACTTCACCTTCAAGGGTAGATAGCTGATAGGCTCCTAAGCCAAAAGATACCATGACCACATAAGGACCAAGCCATGTGGGCTCAAACTTGTCTTTCTTTTCTCTGTCATCTTGAACATTCATATTCTCTTTAAGGACCATATCACCTTCTTGAAAACTACACAGATGGAATTTCCTGCTGAAAGTGCACTTGAGGCAACTTTGATAGACCATGAGGTGGTCATAGGCCTATTGCCTTTTTTCATCAAGTAGATCAAGTTGAGTAAGTCAAGCCACTCTTTATTCTTCATCAGATATCTATCCTTGGAGAGAAATGCGGAGTGACGAGAGTTCAACCTCAATAGGTAGGATTGCTTCAACACCATAGACCAAGGATAATGGAGTTGTGCCAGTGGCTGTATGGAATGAAGTGTGGTATGCCCATAGGGCAGGATTAATTTGCAAAAGCCAATCATGGCTAGAGGCATTGACAACTTTCTTGAGGATTCTGAGTAGGGTTTTATTAGTTGCCTTTGCCTGACTGTTACCTTGTGGGAAATACGGGCTAGAAAAGTGGCGATGGATGTGAAGGGAAGTACACAATTCCTCCATATTTAGGTTTTCAAAATTACCTATATGGTTTATGAAAATGGTAGCTGGGATGCCAAAATGACATATGATATGATACAATATAAACTTGGACACCTGAATTCTCATGGCAGTAACAAGGGGAACTGCTTTGACCCACTTAGTAAAATAATCAGTGGTGGTGATTATCCACTTGTGCCCTTCTAAAGAAAGTGGCACAATAAGACCAACAAGATCAAATCCCCAGCGGGCAAAAGGCCATGGTGGTGCAATGGGTTGCAAGTCCTATGCTGGAGCCTAGATTAAATTGGCATGCTATTGACAAGGCAAACATCATTTCACAAATTCACATGCATCATGTTCTAGAGTAGGCCAATAATATCCAGCCTGAAGGATCGGCTTTGCTAGCACCATCCTGCTCATGTGAGCACCACAAAGTCTAGCATGTACCTCTTTGAGAGCCATTGTAGCCTCAGTTTGATCTAAACATCAAGAGAGAGTATAATGATAACCATGACGATATAAGGTTTGGGAAATGATAGTGTAACGGGAAGCTTTACAAATAAGGTTTTGGTGTTGGGTTCATGTGAGGTGAGGAGATATGATACCATTTAGTAGGTAAGCATGAATTTTGTGGTACCATGGAGATTGGGGACCAACCAAGATACAGACCCATGTTGATTCATCATTCTCATAGGTGGGTTTGTGTAGCTACTCAACCAAGAATTCATATTCTATAGCTTCTCATGGTATTTCCAAGAGAGAACCAATAGTAGCCATAGTATCAGCTACCTTATTCTAGAGTCTAGGTACGTGTAATATGAACTGGATCTAAGTGAAATGCTCCTTTAATTGATCAACCAAATATTTTTAAGGTATTAACTTGTCATGCTTGGTTTGATATTCATTCAAAGCTTGTTTGATGATAAGATGAGAATCACCATAGACCTGAAGCTCTGTGATATTCCATTCAATGGCAATTTTCAGTCCCACAATAAGGGTCTCATACTCTACAATGTTATTGGTACACCAAAATTATAGCTTGAAATATTTAGGAATATAATCGCCTTGAGGTGTAACCAAGAGTATGCCTACACCAAAGCCATGAGATGTATAGGAGCCATCAAAATATAGCTTCTAGAGTGATTGTTTTTCTATCAAATAGAGGTATTCGTCTGGAAATTCCATGATGATTTAGTGATCTATAACTAAGGGTGCATTAGCCAAGTGATCTGCAATAGCTTGGCCTTTGATGGCCTTTTTGCCAACATATTGAATGTCAAACTCACTGAGAAGCATAACCCATTTTGTCAGGCATACAGTGAGTACTGTACGAGGTAGCATATATTTCAATGGATCAATCTTTGTTATCAGTTGCATAGTATGACTCAACATGTAATGATGTAGCTTTTGGGTGGCAAACATCACTGCTAAGCATGCCTTCTCCATTGGCGTGTAGTTGAGCTCATAGCCCACTAATGTTCAGCTGATGTAATAAATAGCTTGTTCCTTTCCTGCATTGTCAAGTTGTGCTAGAAGAGCACCTAATGTTGTGGGAGTAGCTGTGATGTACAATATGAGTGGGTGCCCTGCAACTGGAGGAACCAAAATAGGTGGACTAGCTAAGTCTTGCTTGATGAGCTCAAAATTGCACTGGCAAGCTGAGTCCCATTTGAAATTCTGATCTTTCTTAAACAAGTGAATGAAAGGTTGACACTTATCAGCAAGCTAAGAAATGAATTACCAAACTGATTGGAGTTTTTCTTGCAAAGAATGAAGGTTCCTAACTATCTTAGGAGGAGCCATATCCATGATGGCTTTGACCTTCTTAGGGTCAATCTCAATACCATGCTATGACACAATGAAGCCTAGGAGCTTTCCTGAAGTAACACTGAAGACACACTTCTTTGGATTTAGCATGAGACGATAATCTGCCAGTTAATTAAACACTTCCTCAAGGTGAGATAAGTGATCCAAAGCATTGAGAGACTTGACTAGAATATCATCCATGTAATCCTCAAGTATCTTATGGATTAGGTCATGGAAGATGATCGTCATCATGCACTAATAGGTTTCCCTGGCATTCTTTAACCCAAATGGCATCATGGTGTAGCAGAATGTACCCCATGGTGTAGTGAATGCCATTTTATGTTGATCTTCTTCTACAAAATGAATCTTATTATACCCATAGAAACCATCCATTAGTGACAAGAGTTCATAACCTGTAGTGAGATCCACAATCATGTCGATATTTGGTAGTGGAAAGTCATCCTTTGGACAAGCTTTATTAAGATCCCTAAAATTGGTGCAAATCTTGATATCACCAAAGGACTTGGTAATAGTTACCATATTAGAAATCCATTTAGAATAATCCATTGGTTGAATGATTTTGGCCTCTAACAACTTCTCTAGCTCTGCTTTGACTAATAAAGCCACCTTGGTGTGCATTTTTTGAAGTTTCTACTTGACAGGATTGGCCCCTGGATCCACTTCCAGATGATGTACTACTAGTTTGGGGTCTAACCTTGGCATGTCCTGATATGACCATGCAAAATGACCCACATTTTCACGGAGAACCTCAATAAGAAGATCTATTTGTTCAAGTGGCAGAGAGGCTGCAATGTATGTGATATGCGATATCTCTGCCAAGCTGATATTTACAGGCCGAGTTTCTTATGTCAAAATTGAAGATATAGGAGGTCGATGCTCTTGTGTGGGGAGGATGAAATCTCCATCCTCAAGTGCCTCTGAGAGGTTTTCACCATCAGATATGTCCTTTATTTTTGTTTCATTTTTTGAGTCACCCAATGGCACTCCAGAGGAGTTTTCACCATGGTATGTTTTTCTTTTCTCTTTTTACTTTTTTGTTTCTTTTCAAATTTCATTTTTGCAACTAGAGATTTCCTCCTCCCCGAAGTAACCTGCAAGATCCAACTTGTAGACATATGCCAATGGTGGTGGCGGTAGTTTATGTGGCATTTCTACCCCAATGAATTTAAGCAGCGTGTGCTTGATAAAGAACTCGTCAACATGAATGACACTTGGTTGGTCCCAATCTAGGAGTTCAAGGTGAGTGAGGGGGAGGTCTATGAGATTCAAGGATAATTGGTAGACCACAGAGGCTCCAAGGATTATTTCATCAAGGAAAATATCATTGTAAGCTTTCTTTTCAACTTCCTTAGGGATGTCTTCAACCTCAATGAGAGTGTTTTGGATGTTCATAAAGGCGTGGCCTTCCGTTGTAGTGCCCCTAGTTGCAGGGAGTCCATAGCCCAAGCCTTTGGTTTTTTTCCCTTGGTGTGCTTCTATAGGCTATCTCATACCTAATTCCTGGCAGCCTAAACCACCTCCTTAATAATCCCATTGCTCCATGGCCAAGTGATGTGACTAGGGATATTTCTATTTAAAGTGATCAAGAAGTGCTTCACTTTTACACTTTTAGGAGGTGGCTCTTTTTATAGCGATGTGTTAATGTCTAGTGTGTTTTCTACTCCATCAAGGATATCTTTGGTGAAAAATGTGGTAGGGCCCAACTATTGAAGTTGAGAGGTGGATTTTGGTATAGGCCCTTCACGTGTTGTGCATCCTTGAGTATGTGGATCAAGTGGTAGAGTGCCAATAGCAAAAGCATCTGTGAGCCTATACTCACCACAACCTTGGTAGTTGATCTTAACTATGGAAAGAGTGGAGGCTAAAATGGTGTCCAGATCATGGAAAGTGCCAGAGTAACTAGCCATAGTAATACTAATTTTGATCCTAGGATAGTGATTGGTGTATGAAGCTTTAACTGCATTACAATAAGCAAAGGGTTCAGGATCTGCATGGATGGTTATCTCTGTGCCATTATGTGGAAATCTGATGCACTAATGATATGTGGATGGAATAACCTTCATGGCATGAATCCATGGATGACCAAGGAGGATGTTCAATGGAAGATTAAGATCAACTACATGACAAAGTGTTTCTTGAGTGGCTGGGTTGACTCTGATAGGGAGAAAGATGGTTCCTTCAATAGTATGCTCCAAATTGTCATATGCCTTGATGGCGATCACCTCATTGATGATATATGCTTTAGTATATCCTACCTACTTGATGAACTTTAGAGTACATAGGTTTAGAGCCAATCCATTATCTATCATGAGATGTTTAACTGTAAACTCCAAAACCATGACAGCGATGTGAAGTGGGAGGTTGTGATCAGGTTCAATTGCTGGGATATCAGTGGTTTTGAAGGATAAGGCACATGAGGCTGAAAGATGGCCAACCAAGTTGTGAAACTCAGTGGCGTTTATCTTAGAGGGGATGCATGACTCATGTAGAGTGTTGTCAAGGATCTCTTGATAAAGTGGGCTTGTGTGTAAGAGATCCATGACAGAGATCTAGGCTGGAATGTTTCCAAGGTGTTCCAAGATGTTATACTATGGCCCTAGTGAAGGTGATTCTAATGGAGATGCTTGAGATGGAGGTGGTCATGCTAATGGTGGTCTGATTTGTGTGGATATAGGTGGACCATCTATATTGAGTCATGTCTGATGAGTAGCAACTGCACACTAAGTATTTGGGCCTTTGACATTGATGACAGTGATGGATGGTTGAACTTGTGATATGCAACCAATTAAGCTACCATAGTCTAAGTATTCCGAGGTATAATTATGAGACATATCTTGGTTGTCACCTTTTTTACCCAGAGCATTATTAGGTTTGTTGATAGGAGGGTTTGAAGGTGCCTTTCTTGAGTTTGTGTTATGAGGAGGGAAAGCATTTTGATACATCATTAATCCTGCTTTAGGTGAGGGTTCTACCTCTACTATGATCTCTGTTCGATCAATGAGGTCCTGTACATAATCCTTAAGTTGCATGCATTTAAGGGTAGTGTGCCCTTTGACATGATGGAATTTTCAATATTCATTATCTTTGTACCAGGATGCTCTAGACTGATTGGGTTCCAAGGGTTGCATTTGTGGATACTGAACAAGGTTACCTTTGGCCAATTTTTTGAAGATTGTATCAAGAGGTTCCCCCAATGGGGTGTATGTTCGTGGTTGCCTCTGAACACAAGGTTTACTACCTGCTGACAGTGTGATAGCATTAGCTTGATTAAGAGGAATAGGTATTTGCTGATGAGTTTACATGGGTGGCTGGTGAGACACAAGGGGTTGCTGTTGATAAGTTTGTTGTTAGCAAAATGTGGTGGGAACATTGGTAGCCACCCCAACAATATGGACCTGTCGAGTGTCAATGGAACCATCTATCACTATATTCTTGTTTTTGTTCCAACATCAAGTTTTTTCATTGCTCAGACCGCGGTCTTGGGTGTTTTCTTTGTACAATCTGATGACACCATCCTTAATGAGGCCTTTCTCAAGGCCCATTCCTTTTTCTATGATGTCCTTTTATTTTTGCAATTAGTTCATAACCATATGATGAGCGAGGCTAGGGTGTGCATTATTTATGAACATCTTGATAAGATGACGCTCAGGGATGGTAAAGAGATCCCTATTGTGAGGATCTGCCAGCATTGTGAGTACTCTGCAAGGCTTTCTCCTCCCTTTTTTAAGTGTGGACAAGGTCTACTACAGATAATTTAGTTTCAATGAGATGGGTATATTGAGCAACAAAGGCCTCAGAAAGTTTTGCAAAAGTTTTAATAGTACCTTGAGGAATATGACAGAACCATTCCAAGGCTGGTTGGGAAAGGACCACATGAGGAACACATCATTATAAGCTACCTCCTAACAATGCATATAGAATTCCTTAACATGTGTGACTGGATCACTCTTCCCCCTAAATTTTTCAAACTTGGGGATCTCGAAATGTTTAGGAAATGGAGTCAATGTGATAGTCCTATCAAAAGGGTGTGGGCAATCATTTTCAAATTTGAAATTTTTGGTGTTCGTCCCATCCTTGAGGGATTTGAGACAAATTTTCATCTCTTCCCATTCAAAATTTATAGGTGGAGGAGCGGTTTCCCCCAATCCAGGTACCCTCGGTGTAGGATACGTGCCAAAATTTGAGGTGTGATATGGAGAACTCTGATGACCATATGGCATTTATGGAAAAATAGTTTGCATTACTAGTAGAGTGGATGCTATGGTTTGATGGAATGTGGGTTGTGCATACTATTATAGGTTGGTGTGGTAGATAACTATGAGGTTTTTGCCCTATGAGATAGTTCTATGTTAGTGCTTAGGCATACTGCTGATGTGAAGAATGTGGCTGAAATGGTGGTAATGTAGATAATGCTTGTGCTATGCTCTGGGAATATATACCATGCCCAATATATGTGGGTTGTGTGCCTACTTAAGAGTAGGACTGATTTGGAATAGGTGCAAGGTAGTTAATTTGTGGCAAAGTGTTTACTATAGGGAACTGTAGTGGCGGTGGATTTGGGCTATTTCCTAGAGGTGACATGGAGAAATAGTTGGTGAGGGGTGGGAGTGAATAGCTATGTGAAACAGTGGATGATAGTGTTGGAAGTGCAGACGTGACTATAATTTTAGGGGGAAGACTAGCGATTGGTGCATGTGTCATAGTAGTATTCCAAGGTCCCAAAGGAAATGTAGTTGAAGAGCTTTGGCTAGTTACAAAGTGGTTGATAGTGATGTTTGGTGGGATAGAAGATGAGGTATTGGACCTAAATGGTGGTATCTGAGTAGAAAATGGACTAGATGTGATATGGGATGGAAGCGAAAAGGTAGTGCTGCTAGATGCAAATGGAGGATTTGGTGGAGCGAAAAAGTGAGTGGTGGAAATAGATGCAAATGGTATACTTGAGGTTGGTTGAGATGTAGTATGCACTAATGGTTGAGTGAGAATGGGTTGAGTGTTTTGTGGAATGGGAACTGGCACCTGGGTCAAGGGTATATTTGGGTCTGTTGGTTCTACCTGAGGTGATTGCCATCCAAACAATGGGTGAGTAAGATCTGTTATCGATAGGTGGTGGACGTCCAAACGCAAAGACACCAACATTATCTTGTAAGAAATTTGCCATGATGGTTTCCTTTTTGTGATCTATGATGGCATTTACAATGGTAGCGTGACCAGGTTCGTTCATGAAAGCCTCAATATCTATGGATGATCCTTGTTCTTCTGGGATCTATGATGGTGGGTCTGATGGTGTCATGGATACTACATAGTACATCTGAGCTTGAGATTTGTCACCACTATGACTAGGATCAATGTCTTTTTTCCATGTGTTTCTACAAAAATGTGTGGTGGGTGGCATGAAAGGAGTATTTTCCTAAAGATGTAAATGCAGCGAGGGATGATACTAAAGGTGTATAATACTAAGGAAGTCTAAATGATATGGTGCTAAGTGCAAGAGAATTGTGTTTTCCTAAAATATGAATGTGAAAATGTGATGGTGATGTGAAATGTGTGACCCTAACCTTTGGCTCAAGGTGATGTGGGACACCAGTAACAACCTATTCCTAGCAAAGTGTTGTGTTTCAAGGATACTCAAGATGATGAGAGATGTGATGCAAAAATGTTTCTAAGTGAGTGAGGAAATAATGCTAAGATTTTAACAATGCATGTGGAGGATTCTTTTTCAACAATCTAAGATGAGAGGATATGGTCTAACTTCAAATGCTTGAATGGGATAGTGCAATTCCTAGATGAGAGACTAAACCTATAAGCATGTAAGTGTGTGTGGAAAAAGGAAGGGCCTAATCAGAATGAGTAACAATAGAGTTGTTGATAAGGCTCATATTAACACCATGTTCAAGGGTGAGGTTTTGGATTTTTTAGTCCCATTCAGTTTGCAATGCTACCTAAGCTTTGTCTTTCTCAATTTGATCCAATTTGGAAATCCTAGGGTTAGGGGTATGTTTCTTATGCTCTGCTTCGATTTCCTTATAGGCTGGTATTTGAGGAAGCTTAGCCTTCTTAAACTTAGTCTTGGGATGGCTTGACATGAGATATTTCCAAGGATTTAAATCACAACTGTGGAGTTTTTGGAGGTAGTGACTACACTAAGTATACCTTCTAGACCTTGGGTTGGAACATAAATCAATTGAGAAGTAACAAGTTTGGGATTCTTTTCAGGATGAATTTGGCTAACTATATTCTAGGAAAGGAAAAATGTGTCATTTTTTATCAAGTATATTGGTAGCAAAAGGTATATTGAAAAGAGTAACTATTGGATCTTTTTAGAGAAAAAGGGGTTCGTTGGTAACTAGACTTTTGTGGGGTATTTTCTAGGTAATAAGTGTAGGAAAAAGATAAACTTAAAATTATGGTGTTGCAAGTGGGCTTGCTAACAACTATTTCTTATATATGAAGGTGAGGTCTCTCATGGATAAAATTTTTGATATTTTTGGTCAAGTAGGGTAAATGGAAAAGTATTTTTGAAAAGGAGAAAGACTTTGGGCCAAAAAAAGATTTATAACTTAGGTTCTTCTTAGTGATTTTTGAGGAATAAGTAAGCAGATCACTTTGAAAAAAATGGACAAATTGGACCAACGAGACAAGCAGTTGTTGTGAATGGACTTCCTAACAACCGTTGTTTTGAAACGACGAAGGTGAAACTTTCTTTCTTCTGATACAAGGATAAATGAGCAAACAATTTCTCAAAGGACAAAGCAACTTTGAGAAATACAAATAGTTGATCTGCAAAAGGATTTTTTTATAGTAACCACTAAATTGTGTATGTTCAACAAATGTTTTCACAAGTCTTGAGCACAATTTAAGATAGTTCAAACACATACTTTATCCCTACAAGTCAAAATTTTATTGTCATATGTTATTCAACGGCCCATAGCTTGATGTCTCTTGGTTCTAGAGTAATATTTCCCTCTAATCGAAGAGGTGAGTCGATACAAGATTCAATCAACAAAGGATACACATCAGAGAACCTTCAAGGCATGACAAATAGAAGTTAACCTTCTATGGGAACAATGACCTTTGGAGATGAAACCCAAGTGGCCTTATGCCTCTACCAGGGGAGCAAAATGGTGAGTAATCTTGAGGGACGATGTTTCCCTTGCACTGTGAATAACATACCATGAAAGAAAGCAAGATACTTTAGACTAAGAGGGTTTTAAATGGGTCTGTGGAGTCTTTGCAACGATTGTTACTGGTTGTGATCCACTTAGGGGTCTATTTTGGACATGCTAAAATTGTGGGAAAGTTTTTCCACATCAGACTAAACCCAAAACATGACGCCCTAACTAAAGAGATGGAGCGAGAAGGTTTACCCTTCCCTCCATTTATATACTGGCCAGGACTATTTACCAGTTTGAGCTTCTCACCAAAGGGGACGCACTTCCTAGAGGTGGATGAACTCATTAGAAGCACTCCTAGGTTGTTGCAGATGATCTTCCTAACAAGTTTCGGTACATGCGTCACATACTTTAATGGTCTTACTTTGCATGAAAAGGGAGAAGTGTAAGATGCGTGAAATGAACAATCTCAAAACACGCAAGACATGGGGTTCATTTCTATTTGGACACTTTAATGCTCTACTCTACAACTTTTGGAAACACATGTGTTTAGCATATAAGATTCATTCCAACTTCACAACATCGCCAACAAAATTAAATCGAGTCAACAAAGGGGAAATCGTGCGCCAAAGCTTCAAAGAGGAGGGAATAAGAGCATTTTAAATCTTTAAGGCATTCAAGATTTGATGAAGTTTATTTTAAGCCCCAAATTTGAAGTGTTTACACATAATAGTCTTTAACACGTTAAAATGAAGTGTTCATCACAATGGTTAATTACTAATCATTTATTCCATGAAAAAACAAGATTTGTTCAATTTTAAGCCATTCAATAGACGATTGATGATGATAAAATTTCCACAAAATACGTCAGCATAAAACTTGCAAATGAAAAACTATTAGAACTTTCAGCAAAACAAATCTCACAGCAAACCCAAGGGTTAAGAAAGCATTCCCGCAAGTGCGAGAATTAAAAATATGTCAGTGGGAGTGTGGAAAAGGTAAAGCTAAGTTTTGGTCAGAAAGACAAGGTGATCTTGCGGGTTAATGCAGCGATCTCGTGGTCACGGGAATGTGGAAATAGTCAGCGGGAATGCGAGATAGAAAATTGGTGACATAAAAATTGAGGTCGCGAATTAGTAGTGTAACATGAATACTAGCTATTAAGGAAAGCATTAACAATACTAAAATGAGTAAACACGTAAGATAGGACTGATTTTTTATCACCACAAATGGAGGAAAACCAAGAATGGTAAGCTCCAAATGGTAGAACACAATGATACAATAGATTTGTTCCCAATTTAAGGTATATGTGCTCACAAGTATAGCCCAAGCTTCAAATGGATGGATGGGGTGAGTGAAATAAGGTTGAAACAATGGAGTCATAGAGTGATTTTTCCATTATAATGATATTTTGCCAGTGTGTGTGCTCTCAAAATATCATTATAACTTTGCATGGAGGATGGATTATTTTGTGAATGGAGGAGGTTCAATTTATAGGCCAAGCGTTGAAGGAATGGATGGCCAAGATGTCAAGATGATGAGATGGTGAGAGAGGGTTAGGATGCACTCAAAAGGGAGCACAAGGATTGTGCTTGTGTAGTACCAATGAGGAGGTGACAAGTGTCACAAGGAGAGTGCATGTAAGGGGATAGGGTATGAGCTGGTCAAAGGGAGTAATGAAGGGAGGGTGAGTATGCAAGACTCATGAATGAAGGTGTAAGAGCCATTAAGAATAGTGTAAGAGATATTTGAGGGTCATTTATGTTGGAGGGTGAGGGGAAGATATTTATTGACTTTAGCTTGGCTTAGCAAGTCTTAACCCATATTTATGATTGTGCACATGATTAGAAGAAGGTTAGGATTATATTAGAAGTGGGGTTAGGTGGTGAGTGATTTGGCTTTGATGGGATGGGTTAGTTAGGTGGCTAAGTGAGGTTAGTATGTGTGAATGAGTTGGATTAGGGGTTAGGATAGGGTATAGGGAGGCTCTTAGGATTTTAGATATTTTATTAAATGATTTATTTAATAAAATGGGGAGTGTGGAATTAAATTGAATATATTTGATGATTTATTCAATTTAATAGGGGAAGAGGGATTTAATTGATAAATTGATTTTGGGTGATCATTTGATTTTATCAATTGGACTATGGTTAATTAAATTAATTAATTAACTGGGGGATGATGATTAACTAATTAAATAGTAAATATTTAATCAATAATGTCCTAGGAGATGACTAAATATGATTAGCTATTGATGTAATCAGATTTAGGTGTCTACAGTAGCTGACTCTAGAAGGTAATAAATTATATTGATATATATGTAATGCATTGTATCATATCCATATATGAATGAGAAGTAGAATAAGAGTGCATGAGTGTGAATTTATGAAGGATACAAGTAGTATAAGGGGCAAAAAAGATTTATCTATGACATCTAGGTGACCATTGTAATACAAGGAATCTCATTCAGTAAATTAGAGTTGTAGATCAAAGATCAACCATTGATTCATCCTAATAGGTGCATCAATCATATCCTTTAACAAGGTAGACTTAACAGTCTTTTTCTAAACCTCTTAACAGAGTGCATGCTTCATTGTATTTTTATAAATCCTTTAACAAAGTGGACCTCATAGTCCTTATTGCTCCTAACATGATAGATTGCTAGAAGTGGTAATTGTAAGCCTTAATAGGTAAACTTTATGTTGCAGTACTAAAGCTTGTAGATATCATCCCCACCCTAGTTTTACTTTCTAATTGGAAGGTTTTTGGGTCACCATATCTTGTGTTAAATTTTTATGAATTTTTTATTGCTTTCATTCTTTCATGCATGTAATTAGATCAGAATAATATATGATGTTGAAGAAGGAGACTTTTGAGAATGAATTAATGAATGTATGACTAATATGTTTCAATAATTGTTTTGCTAGTGATGTCAAACCTATTATTTTCTAGTAAGATAGTTGCTTACAAGATTTAAGTACTATCACTTATTTGATTGATGAAGCGGATTTAATCAAAAGATGTAAAAATAACACCTAGAGGAAAGGTTGAGTTATGATATGTAAAGGAGTACAAGAATCAACCAAGATAGTGATAACATGATGTATTGATAATCTACTTAAGGTTACAAAGGCTACTTACACTAAGCAAGTATAGAAGAACAAGTTAAACAAAGTTTGTCTGCCAAGCTTGACTGAGTGGATAGTAGGTGCCAAGCAAAGTTAGTGCAAGCCAAGCAAAAAATTAGTTGGAGTCAAGTAAAATTCTATTCTAATGTGTGTTGAGAAAAATAGTGGATGTCGAGTAAAGTTTTTCTGATGCCAAGCACCAGTAAACTTTAGTTCATGTTGAGTGATTTTACAAAGGATGCCGAGGAACTTAGTATATGACACACATCAAAAGTAAGTTAATGCCAAGTGGTTGCATTATTTGAAACATCATGAATTTAATGGATATGAGCTGACAAGTTTGTTTTCTTAGATTATGTGAACCAGGTGGATGATAAGATTGATGAGATGGTCACAAAATTCAAGGTAAATCATTTTGAAGTGAATTCAAAGAGGATTGAAGGAAAAGTTTTTAGAAGAGATATGAAATATGGGGTAGATTCATTGAATCCTACCTAATCTATCCTAACCCTAAATTAGATAGTGGAGAATGAGTGGCAAAAGATGCTAATTTCCTATTTATAGGAATGGCTAGTCAAAAGCAAGGGTTTTTATGTGTGAGAACCTAAGGAAGATAAGGAGTCAAGGGTTTTGCTTCATCAAGTGACCTAAGAAAAGAGTTTGCATTGACATGTTAAGCAAGAAGGCTTAAGGGTATGAATGCTTAAAGGGTGAACAAGCTATAAGAGCTGAAATGTGTGAAGGTCAAGTAGAATAGTGGACTGGAATAGAGATCTATAGTCTACAAATGGACTTGTAAGTTGTTAACAGATCAAACTTTACTATTACTCTCTAATAATTGTATTAGTCTAGGGTAAATCCTTTTGATTAAGGTTGACCTAACAGTCATTTGTAAATCCTTTAATTGAGTGGCATTCCAAGTGAATTGGTCTAAATTCCTGTAATAAGGCTCACTCATAATAGGGTGATTGAAATCCTTTAACAATGTATATTGTAAATTTTAATAGGGTTGGCCTATCATGGGGCATCACTTCAAAAGAGTGAAAAAGAGTAGCATGTTACTTGTGGTTTTTCCCAAATTGGGTTTCCACATAAATCATTGTGTCAAATGTGTTGCTGAATCTATTATGTATCATGTTTACATTTTTGAAAATTGATTTAATTGTAACCTACAAGTTTTAAGTGGTTGCATAATCTTATGGATGTATGCATGATGATAAATGTTTTATGGGTTCACTAAGCTGTGAAAAGATTTACTTATACATTTGGACCATGGATAACTGATTCACCCCCAACTCAATTATTCTAAAGCATTCCAATAATTGATATCAGAGCCATCTGCTTAAAAGGACTAGTTTGAATGTACTAGAAGCACAAAGATCAAGATGTCAAAAAGAGAAGTACCCAAGCTTGATAGAGATAACTTTCTTGCATGAAAATGTCTGATGAAGCTATAGCTTGGAGGACTTAGATATCATGCACAATCTACCATTTCTACCAAGCATGTGGATCCTGCTAGAGCCCTAACTACTGAAGAAGAAGAAAGAGCATAGTTAGGCAATGCTTGAGATTGCTTTTGGCCTAATCTATGCCAAATTTGATGATATCAAAGGTCTTGATAGTGCAAAGAAAATGTGGGATGCTCAACCACCATCTATGGAGGATACACTAATGTTCTAAGAGCTAAAGCTAAAATTCCTAGAGGTAAATTTGATGATATGAGAATGGAAGAAGCTAAAAATATTGCTCAATATGTCATAAGGATAAAAGAAGTTGTTAATACAATAAGAAGAGCTACTGGCACAATAGATGATGATACTATACTAAGAAAAGTTTTAAGAACACTACTACAAATATATGCTATTAGAGTTTTTGCAATTCAAGAACTAAGATGTATACCAGGGAATAATCTATCACTTGAAGGTCTAGTAGGTAGGTAGGCTCACTTCCTTTGAGTTATCTAACTTTGATAATTAAAAACTTGACAATATTGAATATACTTTTAAAGCTAAGATGTCATTGAAGGAACCTAGTGAGAAGAAGAAGAAGAAAAAGATAAAGTATGTGTCTAGTAATAGTGATACAGATTAGGAGGATGTAGAACAACTTGAAGCACTATTGGCATGAAGATTCCATAGAGGTCAAGGAATGTTAAAAGGTAAGTTACCTATCATTTGTTTCAATTGCAATGAGGTTGGTCATATTTCTGCTTGATGTTGAGAGAAGAAGAAATACAGGGGTGGTGACAAGTACAAAAGTAGAAGAGATGAAGACAATAAGGACTACAAAGATAAAGGAAAGAAGTCTTGATACATTGCTAAAGAGGAAACAAAAGATGAATATAATGAACATGATGATGAAGTGGTGTATGTTGCAATCAAGGATGAATCTGATGAAGATGAGGCAATTGCACTTGTGACTTCTGTGAACAAGAACAAGAGCTGGATCATTGATAGTGGGTGTTCATATCACATGACTGGAGACAAAATTAAGTTCATTACCTTGAATTGTTATAATGGAAATAGTGTAAGATTTGGTAATGATGCACCATGTTTGATTAAAGGAAAAGGTTCTATCAAACTCATAGATAAGATTTTATGTGACAATGCTTACTATGTTGAAGGACTTAACTATAATTTATTGAGTGTGTCACAACTAAATAATTCAAGATGTAAGGTTGAGTTTGAAAATAAGATTGCTAAAATATATGACACAAATGGAAAATTTATTGGAAAGGGTGATCAAACTAGGAGTAATCTACTCTACCTTGACATAGATGATGCTACTTGTCTAGTTGTAAAATTTGATGATGTGTGGCTATTGCACAAAATGTTATGTCATGTTAATTTTGATAACTTGGTTAGTATCAATAGCATGAGAAAAGTTAGAGGTTTGCCTAAGTTGAAGAAACCTAATAATATAATGTGCAAACAATGTCAGTTAGGCAAAATGAAAAAGTCAAGTTTTAAGAGTAAAACTCATACCTCTAAAGAAATACTAGAGATTGTTCATATTGACTTGTGTGGACCAATTGAAGTGCAAAGCTACAAAGGAGATAAGTACATTATGTTGTTTATTGATGATTATTCTATAATGATGATAGTTACATTTCTCAAACATAAATTTGATGCTTTCCAAATGTTTAAGTGGTACATAGCAAGAGTTGATAAGGAAACAAGTAAAAGTCTAAAATACTTGAGATCTAATAGAGGAGGAGAATTTACATCACATGAGTTTGAGATGTTCTGTAATAATAGAGGAATCAAAAGATAGAAATCTACCCCTAAAACCCCTCCACAAAATGGAATTGTTGAAAGGAGGAACAAATCTATAATGGACTATGCTAGAACACTCATGATTGAGAAAATTGTTGCTTTAAAATACTAGAGAGTAGCTATAAGTACAACTATCTATACCTTGAATCATGTACAAGTCAACAAAGGTACTCATTCACCACCTTTTGAACTATGGTATGGATAATCACCCAATGTAAAATATTTTTTGAGGCAAATGTTATATTCTCAAAGACTTTAAGAATGGTAAACTAGATTAAAAAGTGAAGAAGGTATATTCTTAGGATATTCCACAAAAAGTAAAGCTTATAAGTGTTTAAATACTAACACTAAAAAAGTTTTAGAAAGTGCAAATATAAATTTTGATGAATAGAAAGAAGTATATGAGGTTGAACCTATAAAAGAACTAGAAGAATACAAACCATTTTTATACTTTATGAAGGTATGCCTATTGAAGAAGATGCTACAAATCAAGCTACAAACCAAAAAAAAATTTAGTGACTATCAAGTCACATACTATGAATGCCAAGTTGCATTTAGGAACCATGCTACGTTCAAATGCTTGGTTACAAAATGAGCTGAAGCACATTTTGATACTGAGATTAGTGTGCATGAAAGAGATGTTGAGCTACCTAAAAAATATGTACACAATGACTCTAAAGTTGAAAGACCAAATGAAGAAACTAGAGTTAAACCAATATTGTCCAAATATGTCAAGAGACATCATCCTGCTGCACAAATCATTGGAGATAAAGATGCTAGAACAATGACAAGAAATAGATTGAGAAATGATACATGTTTATTGAGCATGAAAGAACCTAAATTAGTGAGAGATGCCTTAGAAGATGTGGAGTGGAGTAAAGACATGGAGGAAGAGATTGAATAAATTGAGAAAAAAAAAACATGGACTCTAGTTCCTAGACTAGAAGACAAAAATGTGATTGGCACCAAGTGGGTATTCAGAAACAAGCTAGATGAAAATGGTGAAGTCATAATGAATAAGAAAAGATTAGTTTGTAAAGGATATGCACAAGAAGAAGGAATTTATTATGGAGATACATTTGCTCCTATTTCTATATTGGAACGAGTGAGAAATTTGCTTGCTTATTCTACATACAAAGGTTTCAAAGTTTATCAAATGGATGTTAATTTTGCATTTCAGAATAGCAAGTTAGAAGAAGTTTACATAGAACAACTAGAAGGATTTGTTGATGTTAACAATAAGAACATGGTATGTAGATTACACAAAGCTCTATATGGTTTGAAACAGGCACCCAGAGCATTGTATCAGAGACTTCATAATTATTTTGTGAAGATTGGATTTGAAAGGGTTGATGATAACAACAATCTGTACATGAAGACATAAAAAGGAAAAGGTATTTTGTTTTCTAAAATTTTTGTTGATGATATCATATTTGGAGGTCAAGATGCTTTATGTAAGGTTTTTGCAAATGAAATGAAGCAAGAATTTGAGATGTCAATGTTTGGTGAGATCAAGTTCTTTGTGGGTTTGCAAGTATATTAGATGAGATATGGTATATACATCACTTGGTCAAATTTTGCCAAGGAAATATTGAAAACTTTTGGATTGGAGGATTCCAAACCAATAAGTACACCTATGGTGGTAGGACACAAATTGTCAAAGAATGATGATTTAGCTGAGGTGAATCAAACATTGTATAGGTCTATGATTGCCAAATTACAATATGTAGTACATAATAGACTTGACATTGCATTATCTGTAGGGATAGTTGAGAGATTCTCTACTAATCCTAGGGAGAATCATTTGATGGCTATAAAGAGAATAATGAGATATTTGAAAGGAATAGAGGGGTATGGTCTATACTATAAGAAAAATGAGAAATTTGAATTAAGAGCCTATACGGATGTTGATTAGAATAGAAACATTGATGACAGAAAGAGCACCAGTGGAGGAGCATTTTTCTTAGGCAAGAGACTAGTTACATGGACTAGCAAGAAATAAAATTGCACTTCACAATCTATTGCTGAAGCTAAATATGTTGTTGCTACTGTAAATTGTACAAACATTGTATGGATCAAACAACTACTCAGAGGTATGAAGGAAGAGATCACAGAACCAATGACACTTTATTGTGATAATACAAGTGCTATGAACATATCAAAGAATCTTATGATGCACACAAAGTATAAGAACATTGTAATCAAGTATCATTACTTGAGAGAATTAGTTCAAGATAAAGAGGTGAAGATGGAATATGTTAACACAAAAGAATAAATTGCTGATATCTTCACAAAAGCATTACCTAAGGATGCTCATGAGTATCTAAGAAGTAAACTAGAGGTGATACCCCTATTAAAGGCTATCTAAGTAACAAAAGGAGTGCCCTACATCAAAAAAGTTGATTTTCATATGTTAAAAATTGATGTAGTGGATCTTACTTTAGGAGTCACCTAAAGTAATCAAAGAGCTAAAGTTACAAATCAGTCACAAGCAAGGCGACAGAGGGAGAACCTGAAGAAGTTCATATCTACATATTCAAATGAAAAGTCTTTGGCATTTTTTCCAAAGAGGGAGATAATTGTTGATCAAGGGAAATACAAGAAAATACAAGAAAGAGGGAGATAGTTATTGATCAGGAGAAATACAAGAGATTGGAGATTGAACTGTAAGAAGGAGAAATCCTAACACACACAGACAGTATGAGGGAGAAATGTTTGCAAAAACAAAGTGTGTCTACTAATACCATTCTACCTAACAAGAGGAAGATAATTGTAGAAGGGAGATATAAGAAGTAATTTAGAGGAAGTTATAAGGATGAAACAAAAAAAAGAAGTTTTGTAACATATTCAGAAGATGAAAGTTACTGATAGAGGGAGAGATTTCAATACATGGAATTATTTTCTTTTTTGTATTTTTTTGGTCTTACTATCTTAACCTAGTTAGTTTGGTTGCTCAGTTTGGTTTTCCATCGATGCCAAAGTGGGAGATAGTTGAAGAAGGAAACTATTGAGAACAAATTACTACAAGTATGATCAATATGTTTCAATCATTGTTTTTTCACTGATGTCAAACTTGCTATTTGTTGTTAAGACAACTACTTACAAGATTTAAGTACTGTCACTTATTTGATTGATGAAGAAAATTTGATCAAAATATTTAACAATAACAATTAGAGGAAAGGTCTAGTTATGATACAAAAATCAACTAATACAATGATAACATGATCTATTGATAATCTACTCAAAGTTACAAAGGTTGGTTGCACTAAGTAAGTATAGAAGAACAAGTTAAGCAAAGTTTTTCTACCAAGCTTGACCAACTAGACAATAAGTGTCAAGCAAAGTCAGTTCAAGTTGAGCAAAAAATCAATTAGAGCTAACTAAAAGTCTATTCTCGTGTATGCTGAGAAAAATAGTGGATGTCGAGCAAAGTTTAGTTGATGTCGAGCACTAGTAAACTTTAGTTTGTGTTGAGTTATGTTATAGAGGATGCCGAGCAACACAATATATACTAACCATCAAAAGAAAGTTAATGTTGAGTGGTTGCATTATTTTAAAGATCATGAATTTGATGAATCTACGCCAACAAGTTTGTTTTCTTGGATTATGTAAACGAGGTGGAAGATAAGATTGATGAGCTGGTGGCACAAAATTCAAGGTAAACCATTTTGAGGTGAATTCAAATAAGATTAAAGGAGAAGTTTCTAGAAGAGATATGAAATATGGGGTTGATTCATTGAATCCTACCTAATCTATCCTAACCCTAAATTAGATGATAGAGAATGAGAAGCAAAATATCTTAATTTCCTATTTATAGGAATGGCTAGTTAGAAGCAAGTGTTTCCATGTGTAGGAACCTAAGGAAGACAAGCAGTAAAGGGTTTTACTTCATCAAATTACCTAAGAGAAGAGTGTACATTGACATGTTAAGCAATAAATCTGAACGGTATGAATTCTTGAATGGTGAACAAGGTATAAAAGCTGAAATCTGTGAAGATCAAGCAGAATGGAGGACTGAAATAGAGATCTATAATATACAAATGGAGTTGTAATTTGTTAATAGATCAATCCTTACTATTACTCTCTTATAATTGTATCAATCTAGGGTAAATCCTTTGGATTAAGGTTGACCTAATAGTCATTTTTAAATCCTTTAACCAGGTGGCATTCCAAGTGAATGGTCTAAAGCCCTCTAACAAGGCTCACTCCTAATAGGGTGATTGAAATCCTTCAACAAGGTCACATTTAACAGTGTGTATTGTAACCTTTAGTAGGGTTTGCCTTTCATAGGGCATCACTTTAGAAGAGTTAAAAAGAGTAGCATGTTATTGGTGGTTTTTCCCAAATTGGGTTTCCATGTGAATCATTGTGTCAAATGTGTTGCTAAATCTATTATGTTTCACATTTACATTTTTGCAAATTGATTTGATAGTAACTATAATTTTAAGTGGTTGCATAATCTTATGGATGCATGGATGATGATAAATGTTTGATGGGTTCACTAAGCTATGAAAAGTTTTATTTATAGATCTAGACCTTGGATAACTAATTCTCCCCCACCCCCCAAGTTATTCTAAAGTATTCCAACAATATGAAGGATTAATTGGTGAAGTAAGATAAATTTTTATTAATTCATGGTTCACCCCTCCCTTCTTTGTAACCTTGACTAACTTATATTTCCAACACAAGGATATGAATGTAATCATCAAAATAATGCATCTTAACATCATTATTAGCAACAACCTCTCTCACACATCATGCATAGTTGTATCCAAAGAAGGTAAAGAGTTTTGAAGAACAAAATTGTGAGCTTTAGCTTGAGCATGGTGGTTCTTACAATATTCATTAGTAGATTGATTATGTTTTGTCTTGTTTGAAATGTGTTGAGAACTACGATGAGAAATTATTGGATTCTTCACAAGTTCTATAGGAGGATTAATAGGATTATCAACAAATAAATAAGAAATCAAAGGAGCTTGATTAACAAATGTATAAGCCATAGATAAAGGAGGTATGGAAGGTGTAGAAAAAAGACCATGATTAAGATCCATAGGAGGTAAGCTTAACTTGAGAATCTTGTGATGCTTATAGGCTTGATATGAGTGGAAAAGATGATTAGGTTGAGAAGGACATGAATTAGGCTACAATGAAGGCCAAAAGAAGTCAATTATACCACAATCGTTGGGCCTAGTATGGTGATATAAACTATGATTAAGCATATTTACTTCTTCATCATGAACACATTTAAGATATTCATGCATAGGTGAAGCAACACCATGCATGGTGTTTAACCATAATACACCAAGATTAACTTGAAATTGATTAGAAGTAGGATCAATAATAAATGTAGTGTTTACAATTTTTCCACAAAGTTCAAGTAGTAAATTAATAGAACCAAACTATGGATAAAGAAAAACATTACAAGTTTCAATCCACACATCAGATGTATAATAAGAATCACATTGAAATATTTACATAAAAAGATATTCTTCAATAATAACATTGACTAAGGATGTAGGATCAAAAAGAAAACCATGAGTAGGCACCTAAGAAATCCTAGCATAAATATAAAGGGGACCATCAAGAGCTTTAATAGTCTCAGAATCATCAAAGATAATCAAAAGTTCCCAAGGTCTTTTATTCTTAGATTGTTGCTGAGGTTTAGGTTGAGCCTTCAATTTAGGCTTAGGTTTTAGTTGAGGTTGGCATGGAACTTGAGATTAAAGCTAAGGTTGAGGTGGAGATACAGATTGAACAACATACTCCACTTGATTAATAATGTGATTAAGATCATCCATCTTTGAATCATACACAATATCCATACAAGATGGCTAAGCAATGTTATTAGTACCATGTTGAGGTCAAGGATTCATATAGATTTGAATATTTTGATCAGGAGGAGAAATAGATTTGTTCCCAAAAGCATCAAAATTATCAACAGATAAGGCATTAGAGTCAATTAAATCTTGGACCTTATGTAATAAAGAATAACATTTCTCAGTACCATGACCATTCTGATGATGATATTGACAAAAATATTTAGAATCAAAAGATTTAGATGAAATTTTAATAGGCAAAAGAGGTCAAATAGGAGGTAAAGTAATCATATTAGCAGTTAACAACCTATTCATAATAGAATGTAAAAATTTAGAAAGAGGAGCAAATGTACAACTTAATTCAAAAGTAGTGGATGTAGAAGTGGCATTATGAGATGCAACAACAACTTGATCAGCAACTAGACTTGCTTGTTTATTTATCTTGCCATAGTTGTTGAATTTTGGAAATTTATTGGGATTAGGAGCAACATCACTTTTATCAATAAGAACATGAGCCATTTGAGTGTTACTCTCAAATTGACTCGTAATTGATCATGATGAAGTGTTGCACAAAGTTGTTGAAAAGAGGTAAATTCAGTAAGCATAATATTATCTCTAATATCTTTTTGTAAATTTGAAATAAACATACATTGAATATCAATATCAAGAACAAGATAGGAAATATGAGCATGTAAATTCTTAAATCTGCCAATAAATTTAGTCAATTTTTCCTTAGCACTTTGTTTACATTGCATCAAATTAGTCAAAGACACTTGAGAGCCAATATTGTTTTGAAATTGTTGAATAAAACCATTGGCAAGTTGTGGAAATGAATTTCAATAGAATAATGAGACAAGGAACAAAACCATTGTAAGACGTTATTGTGAAAGGTTCTAAAAAACAACTTAACCAAAATCCTATGGTCATGAGCATAATTACTACTAAGGATTTGAAATATTTTAACATGATGAATAAAGCCTCCCTTACCATTGTAATTCTCAAGATGAGGCATTTGGACTTGCTGAGGAATGGAAGTACGAATGATATCTCAGGACAAAGGACTTCTCATGTTACATGTAGGAATACTAAACTTGTTTTGAGTCAAGGATACAAGTTATTGTTGTAAAGATGACATATTTTGAGCCAAATTGATAAGTGTTGAATCATTAGAGGAAATAGGAGGAATAGAAACATTAGAAGCACTAGGTAAAGTGTATGAAGCTGCAAGAATGGAAGACACAACTAGAGGAACTCTTGGAGCTATAGTTGGTAGAGGATTAGAATAAGTAAATGGAATATTATGATAAGAAGGTTGTGATGTAGGAAGTGACATAGGTGGAATATTCATAGGAATAGAGGTAACCATCACTATCACTAAAAAAGAGTAGATGTAGGAATATTAGGTAAAGGAACATAAGAAGGTTCTACACTAGTGACAAGAGGAATCAACCCTAAATCTTGAGCTTCTTGAGCTAAAGGTTTAATATTTGAATGCACAAGGTGAGTAATACCATGTAAGAGATTAACACCTTGATCACTATCACAAAGAACTTTCTTAAGAGCATCTATCTACTTTTCACCACTAGGGGTGTTTCTCTAGTTGGCCCTTAGGGGTTTTTCCCTAATCAGCTAATAAGGTTGTTTTTTTAAAGAAAAAAAAAATTATATAAATATGAGTTTCATTTTTTTCAATTTACATTTATGTGAAATCAAGTTTTTGGCTTTTGAATTGGGAAGAAAGAAATATTTGACAAACTTCAACCTATTTTCAAATTTTGGAGGAAGAATTTACGACATGGGAAATAAAGATAAAAGAGCAAGTAAATATGCATGAAGAAGAACTAAGGAACAAGAAGATGAAAATTGTTGAAAAATGCTAGCAAGATACTATCTTAGATCATGTACATATGCACAATCTTTTTTCCAGTGTATTTAATTAGTTTATTTAGTTAGGATTAGGGTTTAAATCCAATTAGGAATATGATATTTTATCTTAAATTAGCATTACTATTAACTTAATATTAAGAGTTTATTTGAAATTATGTTCATATTTAGGCCATTAGGGTTTATTCAATTATGTCCATATTTAGTCCTTAGGGTAAATATTACATTATAAATAAATTTAAATTATGAATTTATTTAGCACAAGAATTGCCTTGTTTATTCAATTATGTTAATAATTTATAGTCCATTAAGGTTGATTAGATTATGATTAAATTTAAATAAATGAATTTATTTAGGATGTAGTCAACTAGGACAACCTACCAACATTGGAGAAGGTTCATCCCAACTTCAAACAAGTACATGTGCATCTCTTGCAAGTATATAATATAGATCTCTCTAGATTTTTAGGTCTCTATCAAACTTTATATCTTTAACTTTTAAATTTACTGAGCGATATTTCCCTTTATAATCTTCCTTGATTTTATTTGTTATATCATGCACGTGCAACTCTAGTAGATGATGAAAATGTTGGACATGAGGAAATTGAAGATGAAGCAATGGATATATAATCAAGTACATCTGAAGGTTAGATAATTTAATCAAGTACATAATATTTCACTCAAGTTAAACATGTATATATGTATACATATATGTCCCCTAAAGAGATTGTATCTTAAGACTTTGTTTCATTTTTTCTTGTGCAACCCGAGATCAAACAATAATGAGAATGTTAATCCATCTCAAAGATTGAAGAGAAAAATTAATCATAGAAACATAGATCATTTAATTAAAATGGATGTGGAAAAAATGAGAGAATATGCTAATCAACCTACACATACTACGAAGAGGAAATTGAATAAAAAGTCTAAAGACATAATTGCACAATTTGAGAATCTATCAACAGTGGAGAAAACTCAACTATTATCAATTTCACTTCTTAAAGATGAATTAAAAGAGCCACTGAGACTATTGGGTATAGATACAAGTATAAAAAAGAGGAGGACTTCTAAAGTAGAAAAATAAATTGTTGAAAGTATTAAGGAAGGATTACATTCCATTGCGAAAAAAACTAGAACTGCAGATAAATCCATTGCATGAAGAGTGAAACTGACATCTACTTTAAATAAGAAAACATCCCAAAATAGATAGATCTCTTCATTATCATCTGAAAAGAAGAAAAAATTTAAATGATAGTACATTAGAAGGCAATTGGGCACTAATGTTTAGAGCTCCTCGATCTAACAAGATTGGACAAATAGTTAAGAACTTAGTTATTCAATTTTGGATTGATAATACTCGTCCTTCACCAAATAGAAGAGATATCATCAAGCAGAAGATTGGGCCTAAGGAATATATTCAACATGCAAAACATTGGTTGGATGTCACTCAAAAATGAATTGTATCTCTCATTTTGTAATTTAAATCCTAACATAAAGATTGGACAAACAATGTTTGAAAGATTGAAGCCCTATTTTGTGAAGATAAATAAATCTTTTTAAACATGTTGTTTTCAATATCATGTTGAATTTGATCTGTACTATGAAGGGTTTCAAAAGATGATAGAAGAAAGTGGTGGAACTTCTCAAAATACTTTTCCTAAATGATCGAGTCAATTCATAACATCAATCTTATGTGACAAACCAAATGATTGTGCAATAGGTGAAATAGATTGTGTAAGAGAAACTTGTGAAACATGTGGTAACTTGACTAAATTTCCTTTGAGAGAAGAAGATACTAATATGAAAAGGATGGTAAAATGTAAGAGATATAAGTACATAAAGTTAGAAACAAAAGCTGGAAAAGAATCAAGAAGGTTAGAATATGTAGAGGATGAGATATCAGCTAGAGAATCTATGTCAAATTTTTGTAAATTGATTCAACCATATATACGCCATGCATTTTTTGCTAAGTGGCAAGCAGAACAATTTCAAACACTAAGAGAAACTTTCCCACTCAGAACAATTCTATCTATTGTTGACTTTGTAGAGAATTACTCTTTCATATCTCAAAAACAACTTCAAGTAGAATACTACTATACAGAGTAGGTTATTATTATGGTTCAAGTGTCTTATTAACATGCACAAATTGATCTGGATGGTGTGGAAAGTATAGATCAAGCACGAGTCATTAAAAAGGAGTATCACTTTTACATTAGTGATGACAAAGAACATGACACACATTTTGTGGAACATTGTCTTAAGACATTATTTGAATATTTGAAAAACAAAAACATTAAAATAGAAAAACATTTTGTATGGTCAGATGGATGTGCAGCACAATTTAAATCAACTAGACCATTGTATGCATTATGTAGATATCATTGATACCTTAATATACCACACATTTGGAGTTTTTTGAGAGTGGACATGGAAAGGGTGAGCATGATGGTGCATGAGCTTGTATCAAACATGCTTTAAGAAAGTATCAAATGGACTATAAAGGATATCACATTAATAATGCTCATGATGTGGTTGAGTGATGCAAAACACATTTTTTGGTGCCAACAAATATAGATAACACATCATCACAAGAAAATCGAGTCATACCATTTAGAGTTTTTTCGGAGGTATCATGTATATATAAATTAATTTGTTTATATTTTTAAATTGAATCTTAAATTTATATTTAATATGTTACCTTAGATGATCTCTAACTAAATTATGGACCTTGTGTACATTCAGGTGTTGATAGAAGTGTTAGATACAATTGTTAATTGTGTATTGTCTTTGATGTTACACAAATGTCATATCAGCCATTAGACAGAGTCTATCAAGCTCAGATGGCCAGCAAAGCAATTTACATTGTCTATCCAACGTTCCTGAACAACACAAAGGAAAGTTTGTCATATCAACCATCAGATAGAGTCTATCGAGCTTAAGCAGTCAGTAAAGCAATTTACAGTGTCTACCAAAAGTTCTTGAACAACACAAAGGAAATTTAGCTCTTACTGAGCTCACTCAAGCATCAAAAGATTATGTAGCAGAAAGTTAATGTTAACCGAGCTCCCAAGGTTAACAAAAAGAAAGATAATGTCTACCGAGTTGACTCGGTCATCAAAAAGAAAGTTAGCTTTTACCAAGCTAACTCGATAAACAAAGGAAGGTCATTGTTTACCGAGTTAACTCGTTCTCTGAAGGAAGTTGCAAGGTTTGCAGTGATTACCAAGCTTCACTTGGTTAACACTAGGGAAACTATTCTAGAGCAGTGGTCACCGAGCTGGGTCGGGCAGCGAAGAATTTTATTATTCTAAAGAATTAAGTTTAATTGTTTTGTGCAATGTTTGCAGCCGACTGATTTATGTTTTTCAGTTGTTGTAACTTGTAATTGAGCCGACTTGACAATTTGTAAGGTATATATGAAAGGTCAAGTTGTGAATTCAAAAGTATGTAAGATTTTGGATGCATAAGACTCCGAATGTATGGATATGGAATTAGTGAATATTGAATATATGAGTGAATGTTGAAGAAGGATTACATATGCTTATGGAGCTGCAAATTTATATTCAATCAGTGAGGATCTAGTAAAGCAGAATAGAGATCTATATTCAGCAAAGATAAGTTGCATATATTTCAGATCACTTCATTGTTGCTTTCTAATCATTGTAACAGTGATTCAAAATATCTTAACAGAGTTAGTTTAATAGCCATTTTGTAAATGCTCTAACAAGGTGATAATTTAGTTGAATTGTTCTAAAGACCTCTGACAAGGCCACTTCTAACAGGGTGATTAAATCCGCTAAAAGGGTCACACCAAACAGTGTGTTTTATAACCTTTAATAGGGTTGGCTCCTAACAAGGCTCACTTCAGAAGAGTGAAAATTGGTAACTAGTTACTTGGTGGTTTTTCCCAAATTGAGTTTCCACGTTAAATCTGGTGTCTCTAGTGTTCATGTTATTTCTTTATGCATGCATGTTAATCACTTTAAATGCTCAATAATTTAACGAAACATCTATCAAGTTTCAGCATTTATTTGTGTGTTTATCAAGTATCAGCGACAACTATATTTTAAGACATCTAAGGACTTGTGGATTTACTTTTGTGGTAACTGATTCACCCCTCCCCTCTTAGTTACTCCATCTCTATTTCTAACAATTGGTATCAGAGCTCTTGGTGCTTGCAGGATAAGATTTCAAGGATCTAAGCTAAAGATCACAATGTCTTATAAGAGGAAAATTCCAAGACTTAACAAGGACAACTTCTCAGCATGGCAAGGGTTGATGAGACTTCATCTAGCTTCTATTGGAGATACAAGACTAAAATACCTTGATGAAAAATATGTAGAATGAGCTGGTACACTATTTGTCAATGATATTGCTGAAAAGAAGACCCACAACATTATGATGATAGGTATAGCATCTACTTTGAGTTATGAAGAATTTGATGATATCAAGGACTGAAAATCTACTTTTGAAATGTGGGAAAAACTGAAAGAAATCTATGGAGGAGATGATAATGTTAGAAGAGCCAAAGCAGAAAGTCTGAGAGGACAATTTGATCAAATAAGGATGAGAGAGGATGAAAACATTACAAAATAAGTTGAAAGAGTCAAAGCATGTGTCAATGCAATCAAAGCATCTGGAGGAGATATCAAGGAAGAGATAGTTATAAGTAAAGTTCTCAGAACTTTGCTTCACATTTATGCAATCAGAGTTTCTGAAATTCAAGAAAGAAGATGTGAAGCAAATCATAAGATAAATCTAGAGGCTATAGTTGGAAGATTGACTGCATTTAAACTAGACAACTTTGATAACTATGTTCCAGCTTCCAAGAACATTTAATCAGCATTTGAAGCCAAACTTTCACTCAAGAAGAAAGGCAAAAAAAAATCTCAGTCAGAAAGTGAAGATGAATCAAACCAAAGTTCAGACAGTGATCTTGAAGTAATTGAAGCCCTTCTAGCAAGGAAATATTCTCGAGGCGGACGAAAATACAAAGGTAAAATACCCCTAATCTATTTTTCATGTGAAGAACTTGGTAATATTGCTGCTAGGTGTCCAAACAAGTAGAATAAAGATGAAAAGAAAGATCACAAATGGAATGGGAAGAAAGATTTCAAATCATTCAAGGATAAAAGTAAGAAAACATGTTTTATGGCTAAAAATTCTAATGATTCTAATGATGAAGAAGAAGATGAAATTGTCTACATTGCTGTGAAAGATGAATTTGATAATGATGGAGAAATGGCACTCATTTCTCATATGAGAAAAAATGATGTGTGGATCATAGATAGTGGTTGTTCTCATCACATGACTAGCGACAAAACTAAGTTCGAATACTTTAAAGATTATGATAGTGGCAGTGTAAGATTTGGTAACAATGAACCTTGTTGTATAAAAAGAAGAGGAAGAATCTCCCTAACCAAGGAACTTATATGTGATAATACTATTGGGTAGAAGGACTAAAGCATAGTTTGCTAAGTGTGGCATAGTTACTCAATAATGGATTCAAAGTAGAATTCATGCATGGTAGAGCAAGACTGTTGGATGATAAAGGAAAGCTAATTGGATCAAGTACTCAAACTAAAGGTAACTTGTTCTATCTTGAACTAGGTGAATGTTCAGGTTTCATTGCTCAAGTAGAAGAAAGTTTTTTATGGCATAAAAGGTTGTGTCATGTGAACTTTGATAATCTAGTAAAGATAAGAAAATTCAAGAAAGTAAGAGGCATTCCTAACATAAAGAAACCTGAGATCGGTCTATGCAAAAATTGTTAGATTGAAAAGATGGGAAACACTAGTTTTAAAAGTAAAAACTATCAATCTGAAGATATATTAGAAATTGTGCATACTGATTTATTTGGACCCATTGAAATTGAAAGCTATACTGGAGAAAATTTCTTCATTCTTTTTGTTGATGATTACTCAAGAATGATGATAGTCATGTATCTAAGAAACAAATCAGAAGCATTTGAAAAGTTCAAATGGTATTTGGCCATAATAGAAAAGGAAAAAGGGAAAAGATTAAAATGCTTGAGGTCAAATAGAGGTGGAGAATTCATTTCACATGAGTTTAATAACTTTTGCATTGAAAGAGGAATCAAAAGACAAGTATCGGCCCTTGGAACACCCTAGCAAAATGGAATAGATGAAAGAAGGAATAGATCCATCATGGATTGTGCAAGAACTTTAATGATTGAAAAGAGAATTGCTATCAAATATTGGAAGGAAGCTATCAGCACTATAGTTTATACCCTGAACCCGAGTACAGCTGAAGAAAGACTCATTCAAAACCCCCTATGAGTTATGGTATGGCTATAAACCTAATGTAAGTTACCTTAAAGTATTTGAAATTAAATGTTACATTTTGAAATAATCTAGAAAAGAAAAATTTGATGTGAAAGCTGATGAAGGTATATTCTTTGGATACTCATGCAAAAGTAAGGCATATAGATGTTTGAACTTGTCTACTCACAATGTCATAGAAAGTACACATGTGAAAGTTGATGAGTTTGCAAAAAGGACTGAAGAAGAAAGCAAAAGGGAACCAGAAGATTATAGAAGGTTTGTCTTCATTGAACCTGATATAGTACCAGTTACATTAGAGAATTAGGAATCTTCTACTCCTGAGTCATCTGTAACCGAGTTACAGGAAGGTCAAACTGAGTCACAGCAAACCGAGTTAAATTTAGTATCTACCGAGCAAGTGTCTACCAAGTCTGAAGGACCCAAGCTAGCATCTATTGAGAAAATATCTACCGAGCTAGAACAGATAGAACCTGAAGTTGAAATGCAAGAGGATAATAATGAAGTTCATTCAAAAGGCAAGGAACTTGTATTAGCTAAATATGTCAGGAGACATCATTCAACAGATCAAATCATTGGAGACAAATTTGAAGGAACCATGACAAGAAGCAAGTTGAAAGGTACTTGTTTACTTGCTGATTTTGAACCTAGAAATATCAAAGATGCTTTAGAAAATGATAGTTGGATTGAGGCTATGAATGAAGAAATAGAGCAAATAGAGAAAAACTAGACATAGACTCTTGTACCCAGGCCTAAAGATAAAAATGTGATTGGAACCAAGTAGGTATTTAGAAACAAGTTGAATGAAGATGGTAAGGTATCAAGAAACAAAGCTAGACTAGTATGCAAAGGATATGCTCAAGAAGAAGGAATAGACTATGGAGAAACTTTTTCTCTTGTTGGAAGATTGGAAGAAGTCAAAACCTTACTAGCATATGCTACTCACAAAGGATTTAAAGTTTATCAGATGGATGTCAAGTCAGCATTCGTCAATGGTATCTTGGATGAAGACATTTACATGGAACAACCTGAAGGTTTTGTTGATCCAGATAAGAAGAACATAGTCTGAAAATTACACAAGGCATTGTATGGTCTAAAACAAGCTCTTAAAAAAAGGTACAAAAGATTGCATAACTATCTTATTCAGATTGGTTTTCAAAGAACTAATGATAATAGTAGCTTGTATATTAAGGAAGGACCAGATAATAAGATTGTCTTGGCAAAAATATTTTTAGATGATACTGTTTTCACAGGGAATGATGATCTGTGCAAAGAATTCTCAGAACAAATGAACAAGGAATTTGAAATGTCTATGTTTGGTGAGATCAAATTCTTTGTTGGTCTTCAAATTCAACAGAATAAAAATGGTATCTACATCACTCAATCAAAATACAGCAAGGAGATATTGAAATTTTTTGGAATGGAAGATTGTAAACCAGTTGGGACTCCTATGTGTACCGGATTAAAACTTTCCAAGGAAGATGAATCAAAAGAAGTAGATCAAACATTGTATAGATCTATGATTGGAAAGTTGCAATATGTAGTTCATATTAGGCTAGATATTTCCCTTGCAGTTGGTATTGTAGCAAGATTTTTAGTAAAACCAAGAGAAAATCACATTATGGCAATCAAAAGAATAATGAGATATTTGAAAAGAGCTAAAGAGTATGGTTTATGGTATAAATTTGGAGGTAATTTGGATTTGAAAGTGTTTACTAATGCTGATTGGGCAGGAAACCTTGATGATAGAAAAAGTACAAGTGGAGGTGCATTCTTTCTTAGAAAGAAGTTGGTTTCTTGGACAATTAAAAAATAGAATTGTACATCTCAATCTACAGTAGAGGTAGAATATGTTGCAGCAGTAGTAAATTGTTCTAATATTGTTTGGTTTAAACAGTTGTTGGAAAGCATGAAGATGGAAATCAAAGAACTAGTTGTTATGTTCTATGATAATACAAGTGCAATCAACATATCTAAGAATCTAGTGATGCATTCCAAAACCAAGTTCATTGCAATAAAATATCATTTTGTCAGAGAATTGGTGCAAAATATGGAGATAAGATTGGAATATGTTCATAGAAAGGAATAAATTGCTGACATATTCACAAAACCATTACCTAAGGATGTATTCCTGTATCTAAGAGGTAAGTTTGGTGTCACTCCGCTATCTAAAGTTCACTAAAATAAAGTTTTAGTGATGCATCAACTCATACTAGGTTGAAGATCTATCAGTTGATGCAGCATAACCAAGAAATATTGCATATGAATCAGTACTAAAGGTACATTGAAATTCATTTGAGTTGAGTTTTCTTTGGCATGTGTTGTCAAAGAGGGAGAATTTTATTGTCATATCTCTCTGAAATTTGTTTAAGATAAAAGAGTTTTCTATGTAATTCCTTCACAGAGGGAGATTACTATAAGAGGGAGAGTTTTTCTATCTTAGAGGAAGAATTGTTATATTGACATATTGTGTTGCCATATAAGAGAAAGACTTATTTTCAAATTTCATTATGCTATGACATGTTGTGTTGCCATCAATGCCAAAGAGGGAGATTGTTGGATACAATTGTTAATTATGTATTGTCTTTGATGTTACACAAATTTCATATCAGCCATCAGATAGAGTCTACCAAGCTTAGACAGTCAGCAAAGCAATTTACAGTGTCTAACAAATGTTCCTAAACAAAACAAAGGAAAGTTTGTCATATCAGCCATCAGACGGAGTCTACCAAGCTCAGATTGTCAGCAAAGCAATTTAGAGTGTCTACCAAACATTTCTGAATAGCACAAAGGAAAGTTAGCTCTTACTGAGCTCACTTGGGCATCAAAGGATTCTATAGTAGAAAGTTAATGTTAACCGAGCTCCCAAGGTTAACAAAAGGAAAGATAATGTCTATCGAGTTGACTCGATCATCAAAAAGAAAGTTAGCTTTTACTGAGCTAACTCGGTAAATGAAGGAAGGTCAATGTTTACCGAGTTAACTCGATCTCTGAAGGAAGTTCCAAGATTTGTAGTGATTACCGAGCTTCACTTGGTTAACACTGGGGAAACTATTCTGGAGCAGTAGTCATCGAGCTGGGTCGGGCAGCGAAGAATTTTATTATTCTAAAGAATTAAGTTTAATTGTTTTGTGAAATGTTTGTAGCTAACTGATTTATGTTTTTCAATTGTTGTAACTTTTAATTGAGCTGACTTGACAATCTGTAAGGTATATATGAAAGGTGAAGTTGTGAATTCAAAAGTATGTAAGAGTTTGGATGCATAAGAGTGCAAATGTATGGATATGGAATGAGCAAATATTGAATATATGAGCGAATGTTGAAGAAGGATTAGATATTCTTATGGAGCTGCAAAGTTATATTCGATCAGTGAGGATCTAGTAAAGCATAACAAAGATCTATATTCAACAAAGATAAGTTGCATATATTTTAGATCACTTCACTGTTGCTTTCTAATCATTGTAACAGTGACTCAAAATGTCTTAACAGAGTTGGTTTAATAGCCATTTTGTAAATCTTCTAACAAGGTGACAATTCAGTTGAATTGTTCTAAAGACCTCTCACAAGGCCACTTCTAACAAGGTAATTAAATCCTCTAATAGGGTCACACCTAACAGTGTGTTTTGTAACCTTTAACAGGGTTGGCTCCTAATAGGGCTCACTTCAGAAGAGTGAAAATTGGTAACTAGTTACTTGGTGGTTTTTCTCAAATTGTGTTTCCACGTTAAATTTGGTGTCTCTTGTGTTCATGTTATTTCTTTATGCATGAATGTTAATTACTTTAAATGCTTAATAAGTTAACAGAACATCTATCAAGTTTCAACATTTATTTGTGTGGTTACTGAGTATTAGCAGCAACTATTTTTTAAGACATCTAAGGACCTATGGATTTACTTTTGTGGTAACTAATTCACCCCTCCCCTCTTAGTTACTCCATCTCTATTTCCAACAAGAAGATCAATGCATGCATGCAAGAGGGTAGAGAAGACACAATCTTTGCATTCAATTATGAGTACAAATAGTAATGTGTGGTCATTGTACACAAGAGAATACTCATGTTTTTTTCTTGATTGTATTGATGAAGACTATGATGGTTGCATTAATCAAGAACATGGATATGTGGGTGAATGGACTTTGGTGCAACTAGATGTTATTAATATGAATGAGTTTGAGGATGAAAACTATAATGATATTCCATTGATTTCTAGTGATTATAACCATATTTCAGGATTGATCAGAGTTGGTATGTATGAACTATATATATACCTGGATCATGTACATGTATAAATTTTTCATAATTTTGGTTAATTTTTATTATATATATGTACTTATGTACGTGAAATGTATCTAGAATTTTGACATATATAAGTTTGTGTAGGAAATGTTTTTGCAGTCATGGCAGAATCAAAAAATGTAGAAGGTGTTAGTTATTATTTATTACGTTGCACCATGGAAAGAGAGAAGCTAACAAAGACTAAAATAAGTGATGAAATTATTTTTTCCAAAGGTTAGTATATAGTTGAATTATGTACATGTATGTGAGGCCTTGCCCTGACCCATCCTAGCATCGAAGATGCATTATTATTTTGATTCTCATGACTCGATATGTCAGAACATTATTTGATGCACTGAACATTATTATGCTATTTATAATGTATGATGCTTTGCTTTCAAATATTTGATTTTTTCATTTAATGATTTATGAACATGTATGATGATGGAGTAAATGAATGCAAAATTAGCACTGTGATTATGGAAGTTTAACAATAAAAATATGAGTAGAATTAGATAAACAATTGATTATTCAAAAAATGGATTTTTTAATTGATATGATTTTTTTGATACATTAAGTACATAATGCATGTGATTTCTTGAACCTACTGATGTGTGCAATGAGTGTGTAGGATATTTAGCTGGGAAACCTAATGGAAAGATGAAACTAAAACCCCTTGTTAAATTGTGCTATCTTTGTATTGTAATTCTTTGAAGGTTGTTATTGGTCTTACTATTCTCCTAGCTTTTAATTGTTCCTGTTATGTCTTTAAGGCTTAAAAAAAATTTATTTAAGTGCCCTAGGGGTAAGGGTATGGGTGGCAAGTACTTTTCACCCCCTTAGCCTCCTTGGTTGACTTTTAGGGTCACTCAAAAACCTTATTTTTGGTTGATTGGAAAAATTGATTGTCTCCTCCATGGGTTGGTGACTAAAACTCCATCTTTAGTTTGCTTGAAGTCTAGTTGAGTTAAGGATCATGCTTAGAGGATTTTGGGAGGAGTTTTGGGGTGGTTACCCAATCAATAGATTTGGAGAAAGTTGTAAGATTGAAGGAAGAAAAGGAAAAGCTCTTCTCAACCCACCATTTTTGCCATAACTCTTTTGGTGAAGGTAGGAGTTCTTCACTAGCTTGAATTGTTTTCTTCATTTGTTCATGCTTGAATCTTGCTTGAATCATGCATAAGGCATTGTATTGTTTATGTATTGCTTGCTTGTGTGTTGGGGGTTGATTGGGAGTGATCTTAACTTGTTTTTCTTTTGATGTTTTCTCATGCTTGCTTTGATGTTTTGTGTTTGAGGGGATTTTATGGGGATTGTTTTGGCATTACTCACCCTTGGATAGGGAAGAAGTGGCCATGTATGAGAGAAGGGCCTTAGTTGGACCTCAATGGTATAGAGTCTCCTCTCATGGCGAGCAGAGGGAAAGAGGGTAGGGTGTATGGGCCCCTACTTGTCATCACATGCCTTGTTTGATAGTGTGTATTCTTGAATATTGAAAGGAATGAGAATCCTTGTGGTATTAGCCTCAAAAGGGCCTTGTAGAAGAATGAAAGTTCTTGAAGTTTTAGCCCTGAAAGGGCTATGTTATGGCATGGTGATTGACGTCTCCCATTGGGAGAATCCACCTCCCCACTAGTCAGGTCCTATTTTTGGATCTATTGTGTAAAAATGGGTTGGGGTGTATGCTTGATTTGTTCTTGATGTTGTGATGTTTCACTTGGGTCAGCTCTTGTCTTCTCCTTGTATTTCCTTGAAGTTTTGAAAGCATTGCAAGAAAGCCCTTGTGAAGGATGTTGAAGAGATTTCATTTGAATTATAATATTGTGTAAAATGTATTCTAATTTTGATGTATTGGCAATGACATCGAGTTTTCTTACTGGTTTTTTCCTGATGGAGCCTTGAACCAGGATGAATAATATAGAAAAATAAAAATAAAAAAAGAGATTATGAAAACATCCTTGTATCGCTCTCATGTGATGTTGAATTTCGCATATGTAGGTGACGAAATAGGATGATAGATAATGTCTTGAATTATGAAGTTGAAAGTTTTCAATTATGTTAATGAAAGGCAATTTATATGTTGATGTTTTCAATTCAATGTTTGAATATTAAGATGAAATAAGAATCCTACATTGTGAACTCAAAATTATCTCTCTCATTGTTAAGTTTCATTATTAACACAATCAAATTTGACTAAAGAATTATTCATCACTTTGTATTCTAGATAAAAAGGAATATATCCCTTGTTATATAATGATTAAATTAAACATAAATTTTAAGAGAGAAAGGCAAAATATAATCTTCTGTGCTTCCTTTTTTTGGTATAGTTGTTAAAAGAATGAATGTTGTTAATAGGATTGATCCATTCCTAATATAACACAAAAAAAAAATTTTAAAATGGCAACACTTAGACAAAATTGACTTCAAAAAAAAATACATCTCCAGGAGTGAAAAACCTCTCTGGAAAATGCATGGAAAAAAATTTAATTCCCTCCTAGGCCACAAAGAATATTCTCTGTATTATCCCTTTGGTTTGCAACTAAAATATAATATTAAATCTTATAAAAAGAATATAAATCTATCACATTTGAAATTAAAATATTAAATGCAAGTTCTTGTTGACATTCCTCAACCATAAAACTTTATCATTAACTCCATGTTGAGTAGGAAGGGGCTAGGTACTTGCCTAGGACCCCTATCTAGTTCCTTTTTTAAAAATTATTTAATCATAAAATATATATCTAAATCTCACCCACTAAATTAAATTACTAAATCCCCCCCACCCCCCCTTTGCAAGTACTCATGTCCCGTCGATTGGGGAGGGAAGTAAGGCAAGTTTTTTTTTTAAAAAAAAATTATATAAAACTTACCACACATTGCCCCCCCTTGCCTTTAATATAAGTGCTTACCTTTTTTATTATTCCCCACTTTTATGTGCATAGACTTCCATTTGGGATCTTTTTTTTCTCCCCCCACACAAGGATACACCTGCTATGCATAGGCCTTGGGTAGCGCATGTGCAGGCCTAGGGAGAGTACAGGGGAGGGGGTAGGTGTAGGTAGCTTAGGTGGGCAAGGTGGGATGTAATTTATATTTTATAAATTTTCTTTTGTTAAGTTAGATTTATTTGTTAGTTTAGATTAGATTAGCATTAATTTAGTATTTAGATTAGTAGATGCTTTAAGTTTTTAGAAAGTAGTATTATGTTTGTTATTTTCTTTGAGTAATTGTTAGTATAAGATGTAAAGCTATAGTTAGTATGTAGTTTTAGGGAAGTTAAATAAATGTTAGTTAGTATTTAAATTTAAATTAAGAATGGTATTTTAATTGTTAGATTATTATTAGTTCCAATTTAAAGGTTTGAGTTGAATTTAATGCTTTATTATCTTAATTATACTATTGTGAGTTAAATTAGATTAATCTTAATATTGACATTCTATTATTGGACTTAAATTTATAATAGTTTTGAATACAACTTAGTTTAATTTATAAATTTATTTGAATTAAACCTAGTCTCAATTTTGAATTGTAAATAATAGATCATTATAAATTAGATTGTTATGAGAACGTAGAGGGTAATTCAAAATTAAAACATAGATAGTGTAGTTGATAATAATGTCCATCTCTATGGTATTACATTAGAGGGCTAACAAAATTTTGATTAAAGTCACACATTGTTAGCTGGGTTGAATAGTAAAATTTTTATTGATCTTCTAAAGCATCAAATTTTCTTAACATTAAATGATTAAAATCGTAATGATGTTCATGTATCAAGTAAATGAAAAGGAACTAGTTAATTGGTTCATTTTAAAGTATTTATTTAAACAAATTAATGGATTTCCTAGAGACTTTTAATTCACCCTAATAATCTCTTTTACGAAATGATTAGACCAAGTCGTAACCCTAGTAAATATCAATGGTGATCTTGTATCTATCTTCCCAGTAACTATGACTATCTAAATTTTTATCTGCTCAAACAATTAACTCTATTGTAGTTAAACATCTAAACCCTTGTCGATCATATTATATTAATTAATCATTAATTTAAAAATAAATAAAAATTGTGTGCATTTTGCCCCTTATATTTTCGGCATGACAATGTATGTCAAGTATCTATGTTTTTTATGAACTCAAATTCTTTGACTTAAATTCAAGATTGATCTATTTTTTAAATGTGTACATGTGCAAGTTCTATTGTTGTACAAGGAACATATTTGAAGCAAAGAAAAGTACTTAAAAATGGGATTCATTTCATCGACTATCAACCTAATAGTAAGGTATATCAATATAGTAACCATGTTATTACCACTAGTCTAACTCTTCATCCATTCAAAGGACCTAGAATATGTAAGTGGAGGCTCCATATTGATGATCATGAGAAAATATTAAATGTTATCCAAGAATTCAAGCTAATCCACTTGATATGAGATAGAAATAACTCCTAATTTGAAATGTAATTCAAGGACAATTTGAAATTTGGTTCAAACTATTTGAAATTTGGTTGAACAATCATTTGATCAATTTGAAATTTGTTGAAATAACTAAATTTCTAAATTGAACTTTTACTCTTTCATTTTTAACTCAATGTCTTGAATTCAGATTGTCATAAAGTAACTAATTATAGAAAGTATGAACTAATTACCTGACATGTGCACCTTGAGGGAAAGAAATTCAAACACCACTTGTCTTAAGGGGATGAAATTAGGGGTCTGTAAAATTAATTATATTAAACTTTCTATTTCATTTAACTTGTCAATTTTAGGGCATGTGAGCTTTTGGTTTAACTAATTACCTAACATGTGAGCTTTCAATTTTAGGACATGTAAGCTTACAAGTTCAAATTGCGATTTGTTTAACTAAATTTTGAACATGTACATGTTTTAAGTTGGACTTGAAGTAGAACATTGGGCTTAAGGGGATAAAATTCTAGGATATGTGTACAAATTAAAATTTCACTATGATTAAAATTTGAAATGTAACTCAAGAACAATTTGAAATTTGGTTCAAACGATTTGAAATTTGGTTGAACAATCATTTGATCAATTTGAAATTTGGTGGAATAACTAATTTTCTAAATTGAACTTTTACTATTTCATTTTTAACTCAATGTCTTGAATTAATTTAACTTTCTATTATATTAAACTTTTTATTTCATTAAACTTGTCAATTTTAGGACACATGTACGCTTTCAATTTAACTAATTAGGACATGTGCTTTCAATTTTAGGACATGTGAGCTTTCGATTTAACTAATTACTTGACATGTGATCTTTCAAATTCAAGTTGTGATTTGTTTAACTAAATTTTGAACATGTACATGTTTTAAGTTGGACTTGAATTAGAACATTGGGCTTAAGGGGATAAAATTCTAGGATATGTGTACAAATAAAAGGGATGAGTTCTATAAATTTACTCAAGTTAGGAATTATGTACAACTAATTACCTAATACTTGAACATTTAATACATGATATATTACCAGAAATTTAAATTACATTAACTATATATACATATATATCTAAATTTAATCAATATATTACATGTGTACATATCTAAATAAATTACTTTCATATCTTCTAGAAACAATTTATAATATACTAGATCTAGATCTATAATGTATTAGATTCCTCAACATAATGTAACATGTATCAATCATCTCGAGAACAAATAACAAAAACATGTATCTATCTAGAGATCTATCAAAAGATAATATCAAATATAAATATAGCATGCATGTGTGTATATAAAGTGTCTATCTAATATATGAATGTCTCTCTAGATGAAAGTCTAGAACAAATCATCTAGATAAAAAAAAACTATAGATCATCAAGTGCAGGACTATCATTGCCACACCTCCTCACAATGCAGTCTAAAGACTAATTATCAAGGTGCTCACTAGGATGTGCTGACCCCTATATATAAATTCAAGAGAAAGTGATACATAAATACATGCATACATTTAATCAAGAGAAAGTGATATTGAAATACATTTACACATAATCAAAACATAAATAAACATTACCTGTCCACTACTGACATCATCCAATGAGTCTTGATGATGTACATGATCTGGCATCAAAGCTGGAGTAAAAAGAGGCATGTCCCCCTACATTGTACATGTGCATGTGCAACACATCAAATTAAAATTTCTCTATGATTACAAATCTACATGCATGATATACATACATGTGCATGCATGGACATGTGTAAATTAAATTGGTTTCAAATGATTGAAATTTAAACATGAACCAAAAAAAATTACCTATGTAGATGGTGGCATCTGATAATACTCAGACTGCCTAGCATCGATAGTGTCCACTAATGCATCCAAATTTTGTTGCATTGCATGAAGGTCCATCTCTACATCTATGCAAACCCCATGATTGGTGACTGGTACATGTCCAAATAATGATGAGCCAAGTAGACTATGTAGATGAGATGTCATAGAAGTAGAATTATCACGTGTCAACAAGTCCATCCATCCTATGGTTGACAAGCTGAAATCAACATCATTAAGGCCCACATCTGAACTCTGAGCTTGCCCTGTAACACTGGCTAAAGGGTATGTGATATGTATATGTCTCTTTGGAGAAAAAGAGTGATCAGTAGGTGGATCATCATGTGCACTATCACCATGACCACTACCTAATCGATGAGAGGAATATGGCTAAGGATGTGTCCTAGTACTACCATGGACACAATATTGAACATCTGATATGGGTATGCCAAGATTCTTTGATACAAATCTATATGTATCTAATAGATCCTCATCTAGACCAATCATAGTATCTCATGCCAACACTCTAGTGAGACCCTTTAAGCTAGCCACTGAAGGGATGTCTACTGCGTTGTACAAGTCTCCTAAAGATGAAGCATAGGATGATGATCTAGAATGCCGACGAGACATCAAATAATGACCAACCTCATCACTCAAAATAGATCTGATAGATGCTACAATCTCTCCAACTCCATGAATGACCCCACATAACTGAGTGTTGCACATGGCCTCATCAGTCGATGGACCTAACATAGGGGAAATAGTAGGTGCCCTCTCCTTGACTCTAACAATAAATCTATGTGCCAATGGGGGGATGAACTGGCTGCCTATCAGCTAGTCTACCATGCCCCTGTCCTAAATGTCCTGGTAAATCTGTGTAGTTCACCGCCCTGCGTAAGCGAACCTTTGCATAAAGATGTCGAGCAAAATAGAGTGGAATTCGGTCATTATTTGGATAACGACCATGGGAAGCAAGGAAGCATGGGTATATCAATGTAGCCATCTATGGATCTATACACTTAAGGGGAGAATACCCATTCACATACTTTTGTGAAAGATAATGAGGGAAACATTTCCTCTTTAGGACATCTTTGAGCACCAAGCCCTGCACTTGTTGGAGTGAAAGACCAAAGGAGACCTCTCATCTCTTATTGTCAAGGAAAATCTGTATAGTCTATGCAAAATATAGGGTAGCACCATGAATCTCATCTCAAATAAATGTCAGACTACGTAAGATACTTTGGCATGTACCACTATAGACACTAGAGCATGTGCCACTAGTTAGGGATTCCTGAAGTCTATGAATCTCCTAGCTAGTGTGATGATGCTACTTAGGGGGGGATAGGTTGCTACTTAGGGCTCAGGATAGACTACTCAAGCCCAGGTATAGGTTGCTCTAGGGGGATAGGTTCCTCGGGGGGAATAGAAGGTTGTTGATTAGCCTTGTGTCAATGTATGTAGGTGTGTGTATAATGTGTAAACCTGAAAATTTAAATTTAAACGTATGACATTTAATAAACTTGAAATTTATATTAACATACATGTATAATTTGACAAAAAATTTAAAAAATCTAAATTTAAAAAAAAAAATTAAACATGTGTACATATATATAGAAGTCCTAAAACATAAATGAACATGTACCTTAAAAAAACTAAATTTTAAAACACACATGTTGTTATATATATTGTTTGTAACTCAAGCACTTTTTAAGAACTATGTGTGCAAGTTATATTTCTATCTAAGTTAGATTGAATGTTCAAAGGTTTTAGACATACGTGTGCACATAAACTTGTCAAGTGTAATTTAGGTCCATGAAGTAAATATGCATGTGTGTGTGTGTGTGTGTATAGATATATGCATATACACATGATATGTATATTTGCACATATATCATGTGTGTGTGTATATATATGTGCATATGCACATATATACACACACACATGATATGTCCAAATATACATATCATGTGTATATGCATATAGATCTATATATGTACATCTATATATCTATCTATCTATCTATCTATCTATCTATCTATCTATCTATCTATCTATCTATATATATATATATATATATATATATACTAGGATAAAGTTTAGGTTTAGGGTTTTGCATTGAGGTTATGGTGTGGTTGTTTAAATCATGGTTAGCAAATTAGAGTTAAAAGTTGGAATAAAAATATAGTTAAGTTTGGGGTTTGGGGATGGCTAGCATAAGTGTTACTACTAATATTAAGCTTTAGGGTCAAGGTCAAGTTTAACATCATGATTAAGGTTTGGGTTATGTTTTGTATTAGTGATATAGTTAGGTTTAGAATTATTCTTAGCTTAGAGAAATACTTTTCTTAGGATTATTGTTAGTGTAACTTTGGTTATGATTAAGATTGTAGTTAAGGTCAAGGTTTATGGTTAAGGCTATAATAAAGGCCAATGTTAGGATTCATATAATGCACCATGTAGGGTTAGAGTTATGGCTTTGATTAGGGATAGGGTTACGATTAGTGTTTATATTATCTCTTAGTTAGGTAGAGAATTAGAATTTAGTTGGGTTGAGGTTTAGATATAGTTTGAAAATATTATTTGAGGTTAAGGTTAGGGTTTACATCATGGTTGGTCACAAATAGGGTTTGGGTTAAAATGACATACCTAGGTTTTATGTTTGGGTTATGGCTAGGGTCAACGTTAGACTTTATGGTTGAGGTTTTACACCATGGAAAGGGTTTGGATTAGTGATATATTGTTAATTTTAGCATCATCTTAGGTTAGAGAAATAATTAGATCAGGGTTTCAAAAAATTAGGGTTCACATTTTAATTATGATTAAAATTGGAGTAAAGCTTATAGTTGAAGTTAAAATTAGTGTTAGAGATTTTTTTAAAGGTCGTGGTTATGGCTAGTTTTAGAGTTTAGATTAGGTAAAATAGTTAGAGTGTACTTAAATAAACTTTATTAGAAGATAATATTATATATTTAGATAATATGGATGAAAAAATATCTTTAAAATCTAAATAGAGAAGGATTTAGAACAATACAAAGAGACAAAAGGTTAAGACTACAAGAAGAATACTAGTTGAAGGAGGAGGGAGTCATATTGCCCAACTTGCCTCATTTATCAACAAGATTAAAAATAACATCAAGATCAAGTGAGAATAATAATGAGAGGAAATTATCATATCACTCACTTACTTCATACACCATGGAGTCTAGAGTGACCTTATGGGCCTAAGAAATAACTATAATTGGAGGAGGTGGTTGTATCATCTACTTGCTTTGTGTATTAAGAGATCCACAATGACATTAAAGGCCTAAGAAAGAATAGTAATTAAAAGAGGAGAATTTGGTCATCTACTTTCTCTATACATCATGGGATCCAGAGTGCTATAGCGAGCCTTGGAAAGAACAATAATAGAAAGAATAGGGGATCCTAGATCATCTACTTACTCCATGCATCATTGGACTCATAGTGAGATCAAAGGTCTAAGCAAGAACTATAAGAAGAGAGAAGTGATAAGTAGTCATCCACCTATCTCACATATGAGTAGAGTGACACAAAAGAATTGAGAAAGGATGGTACTAGGAGGCAAGACCCAATCATTTACTTTTCCCACTATAAGATCTAACATGACACAAGATTTAAAATTTCAACACAAACACAAGTTGCATACAAAGTTGCAAGTCAACAATAAATAAGCACAATTAAGTAAAATCAATAATAGACTACATATTCAAATAAGATATGATACATCAATAATCAATAAAAAAATCAACCAACCTATTGAATAAAATAGTTAAAAAATTGTTCAAAGATTTTGACTATCTTATCGAATACATCAATTTTTACCTTGAGTGAAAAATAGACCAAACAAGAGATAAATTGAATCACATTCTATATAAAGAATACTACAAGAACCTTCAACTAGGCTAACATAAGTATGAATATATACATATTTATAATAGATCAATGGGTTGAATACATTGAAATCAAAATTTATCAAAGAAGACCATCTAGATAGGACCTCTAGACACTTGTTTCACTCAACACAATAAGAATGAGAATATTGCTAGACTACATTTCCACCCTACCACAAAGAAACTTTATGCTTTCCCAAAATATTTCATGATGTAAAAGATAATCCAATCTAGTGTGAGGAAGAATAACAAGATAATATGACAAGAGTAATGAAATTGGTGTAAGGTGGTATATATACTCTCAAACATTAATGTAATGATATCATTTCATAAATTTGAACTCCCTCTCAATAAATAAGTATCCAAAGAGGCAAGCATGTCATTGGCTCATCTAATAAGACATACAAAATGTACAAGATACATATTAAAGAAATAAAAGAAAGTAATATTAATATTATCTATTATTTCATAGAATTTTATTTCATATCAAATATATTAAAAGTATAGTGGCGATGACTGAATCAAGAGGACATCTTAATGTAATCATACTTATTAATGAAACCAAGATTCATAGTACATGCAATGTTTATCATGAAAATGTCTATATCTATCTATAAATATTGGATAAGTTCAGAAAAGATCAAACATCATGGTAATAAGCTCAAAACTCTCAATCTAACACATCTAAAATTCACAATGTATATGGGTTTATTTATGGTTAAGGTTAGCCTAAGGGTTAGGATAAATATTATAGTAAGGGTCTAGAGTTGAGGTTAGGATTTGTTTCATACTTAATGTTAACATTAGATTTTTTGTTGAAGATATAGTTATATATAGGGTCATGTTTAGGCTAGAGATATAGTTATAGTTACCTAGGTTAGGTTTAGGTTTTAGGATATGGTTAGAATTAATGTTATGATTAGGAAAATGATTTAGTGTTATGGTTTGAATTATGGTGAGTGATAGCATTAGGATATATACATATATATGCATACACACACATGTGATATGTGTATATATATGCACATATACACATATATATACGTAGCATGTGTATATGCATATACATATGTCCATATCATGTGCATATGCATATATATATATATGCATATATATGCATTTATATACACATGATACATGTGTATACACACACACACACACACACACACACACACACACACACACACACACACACATATAAAGTGCATACATAAAAAACAATAAAATATACAAAGAAACATATATTTAAATACTAAAAACACATAAATTTTAACTGAAACAACATAAGAAGGGAAAAAACAAGTATTTTGTACCTTTTTTGGATGGTTGATGGGACAGATGCCAGTCAGTCTTCTTGGTTCAATTGAAATAATGACTAGAGAAAAGCTTGGGCCCCGTTTTATCTCGCGCGGCTTAGGGTTTGGCACATTCTATTTTTTAAAGCATCATTTTTCTTAGTTTTGATTGAAACATTTTGCTTAGTTTTGATCGAAACTAACACAATATTTTAGTTTCAATCGAAACTAAGGCTATAATTTGTTTCGATAGAAACTTTTAACTTTTGTTTCTACCGAAACTCTTTCTATGATTTTCCCCACGTGCACTTTTTTGGAGGGATTTCTTCCTCCAAAAAAGTGTAACCCACTATTGTGGCTTCACCCATAGCTTGAATAGAATTTTGATTATGGTTTTCTTGAATTAGCTAATTATCCATTTTATCAAGTTTAGTTGAAAGTTTTTGGACTTGTTTAGGATGAACTCTTAAAGCATCATCCTCATCATGAGATAAGTGAGAAGATTTTTGTGCCATAATAGGATTGAAATAACCATTAATCAAATTATCATCTAGAATCCTAAGAAAAGGAGAAGAAGACTAAGGATCAAAGGCATCCATAAGTCTACAACTTCATCTAACCATAATACTAGAAGTAGGACTACAAGTACTAAAGCTCATAAACCAATGCAATGTAAATGAACTAAACTTAAAAAACCATAAAGCATGAATATTTTTGTATTTTGAAAGAGATTTTGCAATTTTTTTGTATTTTTTTGAAATATAGATGCATGAAATCTAATTAGCATGCAAGGTTTAACATAAAAGACAACTCTAACACTAACAAGATAATATAAAAGGAAATATAACACCACAAAACACAATAGAGTATCTAATTCCACAAAAGAAAAGAGGGTATGTGTGACAGGTTCACCAAAATGAATAGAAGGTGAACACGCAAGATAATATGAAGGGAAATCTAAGATCAAAAATAAAATCTAACACCAAAAACACAATAGGGCATCTAATTCCACAAAAGAAAAGAAGGTAAGTGTGTTAGGTTCACCAAAATGAATAGATGTCAAAAAAAATGAATGATGGATAATGATGATGTGAATGTGTGGGGGATAGACTAAGATATGTGTGTATGATATAAGAGGGGGAATATAGGACCTATCCTTAACCCAAATTCCCAAAAGGAATGATCCAAATTGATGAATCAAAAAGAAGTGATCAATCCACAAATGAATCAAACAATGGAGAATATGAAGAAAGGAGGAAATCCTATAATCTATTATAGAAAGTATGTACTTGAAATATTGAATGAATAGAAGACAAATACTAACCTTAAAGTAGGCAAAATGTAGAAAATTATAATTTCTAATGTATGTGCATACCTTTGGGAAATTCTATAACTTGCTTTGGACTAGAAATGCCAAGATAGAGAAAATGTAGAAAACTTTTGTCTTTTTGAGGATAGGTCAACCTTGACCCAGATAGTGAGGCCCAATCTTACCCCAAGAAGTTAACCTTGACCTGCATTACTCCAACAAAAATTCTATTCATAGATCTTAGAACTTCATAGAAAAGGGTATCCAAATCTGAACTTCAATTCACTATCTTATACTTGTACCTTCAAGAAAAATGTTTTTTTTTTTGTTTGGATGGGGGGTGTCTTGGTCAAACCCTAGTTATGAATCAACCTTGAAATGTAATTGAAATTGCAATATGTATAAACAGGTGAATGGTACTATTCACCTTTCTTATGTTGAAATCCTTGTGGAGGATTTGAATCCTTGAACTCACAAGTATGGATGCTCCAAATGAATGTAGAATTATATGTAGGATATCTCAAATCAATGACATTATATCTTCAACACCAATCTTGAATAGATCTTAGAATAGGAAGAGGCTTGAATGAATGTGAATGGAGAAATCTTCAACAAGAGGGCTCCATAGAGATTGAATCCTTCAATGGTTAACAATGGATCTCCTTGATGAATTGGATCTTGAATACTTGAATGCTTGAATTCTTGATAGGAATTAGCCAATATAATGTCTCCTCTTGATATGTTATGTTCTCTTAGGGAAAATGAGAGGAGGAGGCTTCCTTATATAGTGATCTAGGGGACAAACTTCCAGAGAGGCTAACATTGGAGAATTAAATCCCAATTAACCTTAACCCCTTTGAAACCCGAAGCAACTGACCCAAAAGTAGGAAAATGAAACTTTTTGAAGCTTGATATCCTAAAACCTTTGAAACTTAAAATTTGGATCTAGGGTCAGGGTCAAGGTAAAGGTTGTTAGTGACTTAGGTCAAGGTCAAGGTCAACCTTGACCATTCAAGTCATCATTGACCTAGAAATTCAAAGTCTTAAGTTTCTCAGAGAAAGTTGTTAGAAAAAGGCTAAAAATAGGGGGTGAGAAGGAGAATAGGGGGCAATAGCCAGATCCATACAAAGACCTATTCAAGGTTCTTGACATGACTTGAGACTACTTACTTGGAGGGCTAAATTCTCTTATCGTGGAAATGCTTCCATTTTAAGATGATACAAAAATAAGAGGGAAATACATTTTTTTATCCACATGAATGAAAAACTATCTATGTGAGAAGAATCTTCTCTTTTCAAAAATAATTTTAATTTTCCTCCACATATATTTTGCCTCTTAAAGCCCAATGTTTAGCTTGATTAGGAAAGATGCTTATGCACATAGATCACTCAAGATGCATTATCTACCCTTTATTATGTCTCATTTTCCTCTTAATCTCAACTACCCATTTATGTTTAAAAGGGAGGGCTCTCTCTCCTCATTATTAAACCATATGACTTTGTAATAACATTATGCTACAAGATTTCTAGGTGACTTTGGAGATTTGGAGAGCTTGGAATATTCTTGCACATACACTTTCATACTTGCACTCTCACATTTTATCTCTCGTTGGTTGCATGAGAATTTTAGCTCAACCTTTCTTTAGGCTTATAGCTTAGAACACATAGTCTAAATATGAGGCTTGCAATACTCTTCATATTTGTTATGTTAGCTCTGATTAAGGGTACTCCCCTTAATACCATAATCACATAGCATAAACAAAGAAATAACAACAATTGACGAGAACAAAATATGGGATTCTCATTATCACCACAAATGTGGAACTACACAATTTAGAATTATAATATGCTAACCTACATTGGTGTCTTCATTATAGTAATCCACAAGATAAAGTTGTGAACTATCACCCATAACTATCCTAGACAATGTTTGGGCATTTCTTAAATAAGAAATTTTATGCTACTTGGGTGATTCTAGGCACTCAAACTTAATACTTGGGGCTGATAGAACCTAATAATACATATAAAGTCAGCCAAACATATTTTTGACCTTTATTTTGGAAGTTTAATCAACCTACCTTTTAAAGGCCATAACACTCAAATTGTTTCTCTAATTGGCTATCATAACCACTTTTTGGAATCCTTAGGTTCTAATCTACAGGCTCAACTTGTGCAAGCGCCTACCTATTGAGTTTTCAAGCCTCATCTAGACACGTTTAGGCCTCCAATAGTGAGTTTGAATTTATTATACAAAAATTGCACACAATAAATCCACAATAAATCTTTGAATACTTATGATATAGCATTGAGCCTCAACTGGTAGGCTAATATATCCAATATGAATATCCATCTCTAAAATTAGAACATTTTGAGCTTGTATGACTGACTTACTAAGTAGTAAGCCTCCATAGACAACAACTCTACATTAAGACAACCCTTATTCAAACAACTTAAATAAAATATTTCTAGTTGATGCAAGATTTATTTTACACCCAGGATGCTCTTGCATCAAGCTTGCATCATGCACATCATTTTAGTGTAGCTTGCATTGCACTGCATTTGCATTATGATTCTTGGATGCTAGTACTCTTTCTCCCATCTTTGAATCTCTTATTCTATGGTGCACCTTACAAGGGTTTTATAGCTTGGTTCATTTGAGAGGCACCATAATATTATTTTGGACCTTTTCATGGCATAAATAGAGAGCTATAAGCTACCTCTTGAAATGTTCCCTTTCATGGGTATTCTTGAGAATAAGGGTTTATAAAAGTGTGCCTACTTTTGGTATACACTTACATGGATGATTTCACTCATATTGAAACACTTATAAGGAAGCATTAGTGAATCTATACAATATTATAGAGATCTCAATATCATAACATATCATAAAAAATTAAAGGTATTATGTGATAATAAGATTAGTCTTAGGACACTATATTTCCAAATAGGATATTGGGGTAGAAACCACAGAAATTGAAGTAATTAAAAATCTAGTAGTGTTTGTCAAGAAAAACATTATGTTAAGAGTTTCTTCAATCATGAAATTTATTATAGACATTTTATTTTTTTAAATATCAAAATAAAATCAGTACTATTTTCTGTACTAATGAAAGACTCAAAATTTGAATGTACTACAACATGTTAGAAGTTATTTTCCAATACTCAAAATATTTTTGGCAAAGATACTTATTTTACACGAACCAAAGTGTATCTCCCATTTCACACTCACATTGATGCTTCTGAACATATTTTTGGAGAAGGGTGTGTGCAAGAGTTGAGTTCACTTCTTAACCAAAACATGGAAGTAGTTTTCTATATTTTCAAATTTTGGGTCTAAGAAATTGAATTACTTTAACACTATTTTTTACGAAAGTCATACATACAAAATGTAGAATACATAATCTAGCTTAAAAATGTGTAATTTATTTTTATACCTCTATGATGAAAATTGATTTTTAATAGGTGTTTCTACAAACTATTATTTAAACATCACTTATTCTGGGATATACCATGCACAACACAATATGCCCCCCACCCCCTCTTCACCCACAAACATTTCCCTTTTCTAAAGCTAAAAATGAGCCTCTGATTTATTTTAAAAAAATAAGATTACTCCCATAAATATAATCTAATTAAGTATTAGACAAAAAGAGTGGCTAAAACATGAAATTTATATAGTCCATAAAGTTCTAGTTATTGATGTTTTTGGTTATATATATAGATACACAAATAGTAAGATCTAGGAAAATACTAGAGATCAAAAAAGGATCTAGGATAATACTATCTAGTTGCAAAATATACCATTTATTGTATCAACAAGAAATCCTTGTGACCATCTATTTTAATAACAAGTTCATATATTATACAAATAATTATCATTTTTTTTACATACAAATCATGTAACAATTAGATATCTCTTTTAAATGCATGTTGTGAGTGGAATATTCCTTAGATGGTTATTATTTTACAGGAATTTAATATAACTATTGAAAAAAATGTTTGAACTCAGACTTTGGAGTTGATTAGTGACCTAATCAACCTTTGAATGTGGGACTTGATCAACGACTTTGAATCTCTAGAGAAGGTTAGCTTCCTTTCTAATCAATATACACCTAAAACTACTAACTTTAAGGGAAATGGGAAGAAGGATTGCATAAAGTTTGTGGGTGGGGGAGGGGGTGGTGATGTACCAAATCATATACTTGGTCTTCCTCTTCCTATACCCACAATTGGTCTGCAAACATATAAATACACTACTCAAATATTCATCAACTTTAATTTAATATGCAAGTAAGAAACTAATTTCAATCTTCAAAGGAATACAAGCATTCAATAAATAAAGTTGGTTAGTTAAAGATTTACACGACAAAAAAGACCTCAAATAATGAAACACATACAAATATGAAGGTAGAAAGCACCAAAAAATTGAATTTTAGAATAGGTAAAAATATGGTTTTCATTAAATCAAGCAAGGAAAGATTAAAAATACCAAAAAAAAAAAAAAAATTCATAGAACTAGAGAAGGTGTCATTTAAAAAAATGTCCAAATTTTCCTTTATAGGTTCTGACATAAACTAGATTAACAAATGAGTGGAAAAGCTAACTAGCATTGAGTTATTGAAAAGAATATCATAACAAATTTGATCATTGTAAGATGATTACAAAATAGATCAAAATAAATATGATCAATCAAAGACAAAAAATTTCTAGAATACATAGATCTTTGCATCATTACATTAATGTGATATGTGCATTAGTAAATCCTTTAATGAATAATCAAATCAATTTAGAAAACACATCCCTTAAGTCCTGCAAAACTTAAAATTATCATGGTTTATTAGAAAAAGAAATCAAATTAAATCCTACCCAAAATATCTTTGTATCAAACTAGAAAAAGATATAAAAAACCTCCACATATATCTATGATTAATTGATTCTTTTGAAGTTTAATTTAAACATACTATTTTATGTATATTTGGCCTTAAGAAAGTTGAAACCTCATAGTCAAAGGGATTTTCTCAAAAAAAACCCTTTAAGTCAAGGTGACAACCCATATATTTATATCAATAAGATTGATGAGTTGGTGGCACAAAATTAAGGTAAACCATTTTTAGGAAAACTCAAAGAGGGTTGAAGGAGAAGTTTCAAGAAGAGATGTGGAATATGGGGTACATTCATTGAATCCTATCTAATCCATCATAACCCTAAATTCGACGATGGAGAATGAGCATCAAAAGATCTTAATTTCCTATTTATGGGAATGGTTAGTCATGAAACAAGGTTGTCATGTGTGAGAACCTAAGGAAGACAAGGACTCAAGGATTTTTCTTCATTAAGTGACCTAAGAGAAGAGTCTACATTGGCAAGTTAAGAAAGAAGACTTAAGGATATGAATGCTTGAAGGATGAAGAAGCTATCAGAGCTAGAATTTGTAAAGGCCAAGTAGAATGGAGGACTAAAATTATGATCTGTAATCTACAAATGAAGTTGTAAGTTGTTATTAGATCAAGCCTTACTTTTTCTCTCTAATAATTGTATCAATCTAGGGTAAATACTTTGCATTAAGGTTGACCTAACAATGATTTGTAAATCCTTTAACTAGGTGAAATTCGAAGTGAATGGTCTAAAGTCCTCTAACAAGGCTCACTCCTAATGGGGTGATTAAAATCCTTTAATAGGGTCACATTTAATAGTGTGTATTGTAACCTTTAGCAGGGTTAGCCTTTCATGGGGCATCACTTTAGAAGAGTGAAAAAGGGTAGCATGTTACTGGTGTTTTTTTCCAAATTGGGTTTCTATGTAAATAATTGTGTTAGATGTGTTGATGAATCTATTATGTTTCATGTTTACATTTCTACAAGTTGACTTAATAGTAACCTACAAGTTTTAGGTGATTGCATAATCTTATGGATGCATGCATGATGATAAATGTTTTATGGGTTCACTAAGCTGTGAAAAGTTTTATTTATACATCTAGACCTTGGATAACTAATTCACCCCCACTCTTAGTTATTCTAAAGTATTCCAACAATATTTATATCAATTTAATGGGTGGACTTACCACCTCACCATTTTTCCTTATTGTCAGGTACTATGGCCAAATCTCAATCTTTTTCTTTTATTCTTACTATGGTGTTTAAATAACACATTGTTTTCCCTCTGATTTTGTTTTTAGTATTTTGACTCATACAAGAAGTAGGCAAATTGATTTATTTTATTTCAGAAAACATATGACTTTCACACATATAGAATATTTTAATTGGGTTTGGTGCTGAGTGGGATGGTAATTTGTTTGATTTTTTGTGCCAAGACTATTTCAATCCCTCAAAATTATTGTTTTCCTTGTCAAAATCAAAATCAATATGAGTATCACTTGTGATACTAAGGATTTCAGCCAAACTACTTATATTAATTGTCCATAGTGGTGTCTAGTCTTCACTTCTAAAACCTTGGTTAAAGAGCATTATTTATAGTTTTTTCTGATGGAGTGCTAGGATTCCATTACATATGACACTCTTACTTCCACTAATGTTCTTTAGAAAACATATCATTTTTCCTCCATAACAATAATTCCATGAAATATACCTAGTAATCCTTAACTATCATGTATTTTGATGGTCGGTAGCTTTAGTTGGATAAACTATGACACTAAAGTGGAGATATATAAATATATAAATATAAATTTATTTTGTGTGTTAGATATAATATATATCTATATACTTCTTAAATGATATATTATTATGTGAGATACTACTATTTGTTATTATATTAATATCTAATTATCGAATAGGCACATCTCATGAGGTGACATGTCTTTTCATAGCCTTTTCTCATAATAAATTAGAGGTTTCCACCATTTGGAACTCACATACCAAAAAATTATGGTAGTGTTATTACATTTTTAGTGATCCTCAAAAAATAATATAGTATCAAAGAAAACTACAAATGTAACTAAGGGAATTGAAGAAATGACAAATTGAATAGTACAAACATGGCAGTGGAGTGAGTTCTTTCTAGTCAGGCCTGAGAAATTTTATAGATAAAGAAATTTGTATGTTGATTTTAATCTCACTGTGCAATGGACATAAGTGAAATTATTTCTATGTGTGGATGACTAAAATTATGAAGTAGTTTACTAGTTGCTAAACTCTTATTGAAATTTTGTGATTGTTAATGTTAAAGGCAAAAATATACCATCCATTAATATCTCCAAACTTGAACAAATGAACAAAATGATAGATCACGTAGCTAGAAGACTTGGGAAACAATTGGGAAAAGCACTCTAGAAGTTAGAAAATATGAAGTATACTAGAACAGATTCAGCCAAAGAAGTGTTGTCAGACATGATCAAAATTTTAATAGAAGATAATGAAATAATGCAACTCACAACATGTGTTATGTGGATATTTTCAAAATATAGAGGTGAAGAATATTATATTTTAGATCCTATGAGGAAGGGATATGTTGTAAAAGGCATTCTAGAGTTTCATATGCTACAAATTTTTGGGTTATATAGTAGAAGTTTGTGCTCTTGCATGCCTTTTTAACATAAGAAATATGCAGAAATATATATACTAGTAATGATAATTTGATGATACCTTTCTTCTTATGTATCTCTCAAATTATCAATCTAATATCACATAAGAGCCACTTGCACATCACTACATGAATAGTGGCACTACAAAGTTTCTACTCTATGTTGTTGAGAAGATGGATGGAAACCCAAAAAATTATATTGAGATGCTAATAAATAACACAATGTAGAAGTGCTATGATGACATAGGTAATTACACTTTCCTAGACAAGCTTTCAACTATTAAAGTAGAAGGTAAGCATAATAATAATGAACAAGGAGAGAAAATAAATGTGTCTATTATGAACATGCTATTGCAATATGATGCTAAGCCTAGAAAAATCCATGCAACTAGTAAGTACAAAAATGGACCTATATTATAATTAAATGCTTGACTAGTTGACTTGTGGTTTAGATGGATCTATAAGAAACTTTGTTAGATGTAGGAAATCATCATTATAAGTGTCACAAGAATAGTAGAAGACAACGATGCAAATTTGGACTCTATTTCATAATTTTTCTTTGTACATGGTCATAACTTGGAAGGCCTCATAGTCAATCATGTTGGTTTCTTTATATCGAAAGTGAAACAATTAGATCTAAAAATATGTTGCATATGACCTTGTGTTCTTTTTAGTTTCATTAATTCATGATTATCTTTGGTGGACATCTCTTGGTAGGGAGCATTGACTAGGTTTAAGTTGAGTTTATTCTACACATTTTATTAAATTCCTTGCACATCCCTACATCACCAAATGTATAAATATATATTATTGTTAGTGTAAATAATTAATTATTATTACACTTTACTTAAGTTTACTTAGGATAAAGCATTTTTATATTAGTTGTCATGTAGACACTTAGGAATATGCATAAATGTATGAGTTTTCTTGTTGACAACACAAGAGTTATCAACTTAATTGAGCACATGGTGTCTACAACATCTCTTTATAAGATACAACTATATAAACTTATCCTCTCATCATCGCACAAATTCTTGTGCTCAATGGACAATAATCCACTCTTGGTGGACATGTGCTTAGTTATGATTTTTATCTCTTTGCTAACTCCTAGTCATTCTAGTTGCCTTTATATACAAGGGACTTCTATGATGTATTTATCCAATCGTCTAATATCCATTATCATCTTGATCATTATTGAGATTATCATTTGATCATCATTAGTCTCTCTTGTGCTAGTGGTTGAGCTTCTTGATCCTGGTGACATTTTTCCCTAAGGAAAATTCTTACATGGTATTAGAGCCATATGAGTTTCATTATAGCCATTGGAGAGATTTTTTTTTTGCAGGTCAAGATTGGAACTTGCTGGTGCAAATCAAATATTGTTATCACATTTACAAGGTGTCAAAACCTCAAATTGACATTTGTTTCATCAAAATTGGACATCTGAGATGAAATCTAGAGTCATTTTATTTTTAGAGGTGTGATGGAAGTGATTCAGGAAAAATAATTATAGAGGTGATTTTCAAATAATGATATATTCCTCATACGAGCTCCATTTTTTGAGCATTTTTTTTTGTTTTGGGGTAGAATTTTGTGATCTACACATTGGTGTAGGTTTTTTGTGATCTCTATTCCTAAAATTTTCTAAAATTTTCCAATCTTAATTTTTAAAACTTTAGAGGCTTCGTTCAGGCTCATATGGACACATATTCAAGTGTTATTTTTTTTTTAAAGTGCATGAATTTTTTTCTACTTTCTAGATCTGGAATCAATTTGGAGTAATTCTAAGTAGACATAGCACTTTCAAATTTTGGTCACATTTTGGCCTATTGGCACTTGTAATTAATTAGATTCTTGAGAAGTATTGTGTCTTATCTTGTTGACTCTGATATAGCTTCATATTGTTGTTGTAACTAGCGAAATCAGAAGTCCACTTAGGCCCTAAATTGGCAAGTGGTCATTGTAATCACACTAAATAGAAAGTGTTGAATCATGCATTGGGGAGTTTCCTTGATTTTTATTTTTATTTGGCATTTTGGGGTGTGTACATTATTTGATCTCATGGTGTCATGTCAAAAGTGTCACTTTGTTTTAAGATTCAAATTGATAAAAAGAAACTATTAAAAATGGAGTGCTTTGATGATTGATCATCTAAGAGAACATGAGGAAGTGTTTCCTTATCTATATTTGAAGATATTTCTACCTAATACTAATTGGGGAAATCTTTCCTTTCTTCTTCTCTTTATGTATAATAGTATGAGTAAGGAATCTTTTGCTCCTCTTAGTAAGGCAAGTGGTCCTCATGAAATTTGGATGTGTCATTCGGAAGCATATGGAGATCCACGAGTCCCTCCATTACCAGAGGAAATTTTACCTCTAGTCACTCCAATTGTGGTACCTACAATTATAGTTGAGATCATACCTCTTGATGCTCCTATTGCTTCTACTAATCCAGTTCCAACAAAAGATGCTCCTAATTTAGTGCAGAAAGAAACACCATGTCTTCTTATTTCAGCTTCATGCAATGACTTCCTTCTAGAAATTGCATTATTCTTTGTGGAGTCTTACATTAAAGATGTGCGAGACATTATTGATGGCATCCATCTTCTCGTTGTTGATGATAATTCTTCTTCACTTATTGCGAGGGAACACTCTGACCCTTGACCACTTGATCTTTCTTTTGAGACTAACATGATTATGACACTTCCTTTTAGCAATTGGAGGAGGACTCTTTTACTTCACAGGAGACATATCACTCTTTGGAGATTGTGTTCTAGTTTCCTCAGACATCATATATTTTGAGGATTGTTCCTACTAGTTGAGGAGCATTCTACTACACCTATGGCACCACTTCTTCCTACAAGGAGGAACATCATTTAGTTTTCTTCATGTAACTTCTTCAATCATCAAGGAGCTTCTTTCATGGGTGTGCATTCATCATTGAGCGGAGGCTACATTACTTCTCTTCCCATATCTTCCTATAAGGATGATTCATTGTCTTTGGATTTTGATTCACTTTCATACATGGACATGTTACCTTTTTTGCCACCTTCTTTTATGCATCCACTAGATTGGCTTGTGGCATCTACATTCATCAAGGACTTGTCAACATAAGAGTAGACTTTAGAGGCAACATCCATAGCATATTGCATATGGATTCCTCATCCATCTTCCTATCCACAATGGGAAGTATTCTTTCACATATACTTGGTGTACCTTCTTCCTAGGGATAAATGTCATTTGTTGCCATTGGATAGTCTTTTGTCTTCATGACATCCTTGTAGGAGATTATTCAATATGGGGGGATATTATTGGTGTTTTGAAACAAAGATGGTTCCAAATTATCCTGATGAGAACAAGATACATCTAGGGGTAGCTAAATCCCATCCTTAACATATCCTTTTAGACATTAGGCCAACTATAAGGCTAGACCCTTCTTCTACTTTAGGCTTTACAAAACCTAGGTGGGTGGACCTCAGATTCAATTTATATGATACTAGTGCTAAGCATATTCATGAATCTATTAATTGCAAATTTAACCCTTATTTATCCTAATGACTCATGCAATAACACAGACCTACAATAGCTAAATGCAAGAAAATGCAATTCATAAGCTAAGTCAGGGTGAGACTTTGAATAATTTTCAACATGAAACGGAAATACATTTGATTAATGATGTTGAATATCAGCAAAAACCCAAATATGCAGTAGTAAGAACAAATGATCTTATAGAAAATCAGTCCCTTATCTATCAGGAAATTCCATGATTTAAATACATACATTTGTGATATCAATAACATGTTCTATACACCTAGTTATTAGATCTATCTAATCACTTTGTGAATCAGACATCAGTGTTCATAAAGACTTTATTCTTGTGAAGTATCCTTCTCAAAATAACCAAAAATCCTATCAAACACATCAAGCATTGACTTGGCCCTTTGTTCCAATAGCAAAACATATATGACATACAACCTTAAAGGGATGGAAATGGGTCTCAGTTCTTTGTTCATACACCACATAAGATTGCAAACTATAGAGATAGGAGATGAGAATCAGAATTAAATTAAGGAAATTCTTTCTCATTTGTATTCATTTCTTTGAAACTATACATTTAGATGCATAAAATCAAAACATAAAAACACCTAACAAATTAGAACTAGCTATATCATATTCACTATTGTTGTTCATACAAGAGAAAATATGCTAAAGAATAATGGTGGAACCATAGTTCTAGATCCAACAAAGTGGTCTCACACTAAAAATTTCCAACCCTTACAATGGATGAGAAAGAAGAAGATATAGACAATGAGTGAATTACCAGATCTGATCTGAAGATGACATGTGTCCACTTGAAATTCTATCCTTTGCAGTTGCAAAACCTCTTTCATCTTTCTACCCATTTGATCTAATTTATTTTTCATCAATATTCTATAACTATCTTGAAATATCTCCTATTCAATGATGAAAACCATTCTGTTTGCCAAAATATCTGAGCTAAATCATGAAATGCTAGTAAAAATCTAGGTTTAAATTGATTTGAAGGTGACCAAAATTGACCCCAACTGCATTTTTACTTTTTTTACACATATTCAAGTTATTACCCTACTAGAAATCACAACAAAACTTTGATACTTGAATGTGGTTGCATGTTAGGAATCTCAGAAAAAACCTCTTGTAACTTGAAAAAATGACTTCCTATGCAAAAACAAATTCTAGAATCAAAAAGTTTGTCTTCTCCTAGTTTCAGTGATATATAATATGCCTATGTTAGCCTACCAAGAACTCCTAGAAAGTCATTTTGAAAATTGTACCTCTCTACTATGAATCTCTGGTCTGCACTTCTCATATTTCAAAATTTTAAATTTTCAAAATTTAAAACTTTGGCGTATATTGATTTTGAATTTAAAAACTCAGTACATGACCCTTTTTTTAAAATGATTAAAAATTTATTTTTATCATTTTTGAAATTCTGGCTCACCCATGCATTTTGGGTCAACCCTGCTTTGATTGGGTTGCCACATGGCATCATCATATTCATTGAACCTTGCATAGTCATCTGACACTAAGCACTACATGGTAGCCTTTGATTGGTCCAAAAACCATCCAATCAACATTATGTCATTACTCTGTTAGCACCTTACTTGTGCCTACCACAACACTACCATGTGGCACATTATTACTAGTCTGTGGTCACTCCTGCCATGTAGTAGCTTAACACTTGCCTACTTTATCTATCTTTTGAGCATCTTTACAAAGTGGGGAAGTTCCAACCATCTGATCTCACCACATGGTAAAATTTGATGCCTCCATCTTGGGCTCCTACTATCTCCATGTGTCGCTAGATGATTCACCTATGCTGCCATGTCATCACCTAGTCACGACCACCCCAACATGTTGACAATACTACCATGTCAACTTTGGCCTAGGCCCACTGCTATGTGGCACCCAAGCACATTCCCACATTGCTTAAACTTTGCACATTTTTGCAATGTGAGAATACACCTTGCTACCACATGTCCACTATGACATGTGGTACCTCAGATTTTGTGTTGGGCTAGAATGTTTCTGATTCATCAGTCAACTGCCATGTCATCACTTTGTCTATAGTTTTAGCACCATGTGTTAGAAGCTAGTTGGTCCATGTGTTACTAATGTCATCACCTTATTTGGCACTTTGTTCAAGTGTCAGAAGCTAGTTGGTCCATGTGTTGCTGACATCATCACCTTATTTTGCACTTTGTTCAAAAATTTTGCAAGTCGCCTCCAGCTGGACCCCTCTATATGAGAGCCTTGCACTGACAAAAGATATTTTATTTTAAGACAAGTCAACATATGAGTAATTGAATATTTAAAGACAAAAATATCCCATGGTGGCATAAATGTGGGACTAAGCAATGTAGCCATGAATGGTGATAAGTGATTGAAAAGCCCTTTGGTCGCTATCGTCACCCAACCTTCCCCCTACACAAACCTACATAGTTGTTTAAGCCTTGAGACAGTCGTGCACACACTTGGTAGCCATCATGGTAGTGGGGAAAATAGTTTTATAGCCAACATTTAATGATAGCGATGAGAAAATGCATTATTTGTTCTTATCCTCTTTATTTAGCCTCGTTGCCAATCTGGTGAAATTTTAAGTTTTTGATACATAAAAAACAAGGACTTTCCAAATTTTGGGACTCTTCCTTGACACTTCCAAGGAACTACTTCCAAATATTGAATGCATTTTTTGATGCTCTCATCATCCCACATTTTGGCAGCAAAGGACATAATCACTGAGCATTCCTTATGCAAGGTCTTCTACGTTAAGCCTACTCCTCTTCTCCTGTGTAGCCTTTATACCAATAGCATTGACTATTGCCTTCCTTGCTTCATTTAGTTTTTCTCTTTATGCATCTTAATTTCCTTGTCTGCTACTGTGTGTGGTGTTCCTCTTTGGCATGGTCTATTGGCACCTCCCATGCCCCTATGTTTGCTAATTTCTTTTCATTGTTTCCTTTGAATGCATGTTCCTGCCACTTTGAGAGCCTCCACCTCCTTTAAATGGCTTCTCCCTTTGTAGGTGATCCTTCCTTACCTTGGGATTCATACACCTAGCTTGTTCAATGCATTACCTTCCCCTACGACTTCTCTCCTCAACATGCCTCCATAGGATAGTAGATAGAGTAACATGCAGAGCTTCCAACCATTTAGACAACTTGTTTGGCATGGGCCCTTTCCAACCAAGTTGAATCCTAATAAGTCCCTATGCTTTAATCAACAATTCACATCTAAGAAGTAAATGCTTCAAGTTTTATGTTTATTCTTTGCAAAGAGAACATTTAAATTTCCCCACCTTCCCAATCTTCACTAGAATATCATGAGTTAAACTATGTGCATGCCTTGAGATGCCTTCCTACATGAGAGTTTTGTTCCCTACCCAGGAATTGTTCCAATCTCTAACACATACTCCACTAGCCCCTTTTGGTTTGTAGATTTGATCTCACACCATTAATGGAAGTTTATCTTGTTTAACATTACCATTACATAGAGCTAAAGGTATGTTTATTAGAGAGTCCATTCATATACATGCTTAGAGTACTATAAATCATTGTTTGTCTTCTAGTATCTCATAGTTGTTGTGGACCATACTAGAGGTAACATCATCCATTATTTTAGAACCATCAATGACTTCAAAGGAGGACATCCCCATTATAGTTAACTGTCTAGTTCACATTAAATATCAATCTTTATTTGAAACAATATCCTTCACATTTTATCAATTTAGAGAAATCAGTCGAACCGAAAAGTGGGTCTGGCTAAAAAAAAAATTATTTTCAAACAAATGAATCCTCAAAGTGGCCTCCTAAACATCTAAAATTGATTTTATGAAAACTCAATCACTATTGCATCACTTGAAACTGATTTTCAACCTTTCCTATAGATTGTCAACTTCATGGTAAGAGGTCCTTTGACTGGCCTTGAAAACTGAAAAAACACTTGAACAAGTTATGAAATCAAACATGTTGATTCTTTGTTTTGCATACTTGTACCATGTCAAATCTCATCTCATGATGAATTCTCAGTCAAAAGATATTGACCGTCAAAGTTTCCTTCTTAGAACTACCTATAAGAAAACATGTCAGGAAACAATAAATTGCATCTGAATTTGGCTTTGAAAATAGGGCAAACTAACACTTGGGGAGATGAGAATTGGGGAATTGATCTACTATCATGAATACAACATAAATTTGTGATTAGGGCTCATGATGAATAATAGGACGCATTTGGTGAATGGTCAAAGTGGGCTACTCGAATTTGTAGGGTTGGAAACACTAAAAAAAAGTATTTTTTGCAAATGGAATTCACTTGGGAAAGTGTGCAGACGGATTCATCAAGACTTGAAAATTGGCACACTTGAAGTATTTTTAGAGGAGAACATTGTGGTACAATCCATTCAATCTCACCTATCATAGATTTTGATATATAACATCACAAATAGGGGAACCAACAACTCTGTACCTTTTGACATCAGTAAAAAGTTAGAAATTACATTTGGAATTGCATTTGGAAACTGATCAAATAGATTTGTCATAAGCTCAAAATTGAAATGTAGCAATTCTTTGACCTCTAAAATGTAATGAAATAGGAATTTTCTTATTTTGGTCAATTGAATCAAAGTTATAACAAGTCAAATAAGGCCTCCCAAAATTTTGAACAATTCACATCAGCATGACAACAAAAAACAACCAACTTTGAGGGATTCAAAACCTAGTCAAACAGATTTGAAATGACTCAAAATTTGAAACATAGGCTCTCTATTATGGACACTAAACACTCCCAAAGTAGAGAGTCATGAAAAATTTCTAGGTAGAAGATATTCAAAGGAAAACTAGGCCTTTAATCATAGTTTGACGCACAAAAATGTAGGTTTGGATATTGCTCAAAATGGGACTTCATGAAATGGCTCAGAATGACAATTTAACTTTATGGAATGAGTAGAAATACTAAATACAAGGTGTTAGAAACATCAAATACCTCTTAGGCATCACAAGTACAATCAGGTACACATGCATCAAAAAGTTCTTATAGTGCTTGATTTTTCAATGGTACTGAAAATTGGGGTTTCAATTTTGAGTCCCAACAGATACCATCATGTATTTTTTCTTATGGAGGATATATGCTTGTGCATGCATGATGTATGTCATACTAGGGGGGTCTTGATTACTCTATTCTTGCATTTCTTCATCTCTCTTTTTGGAGGAGGTTTTTTCCACGAGGTTTTCCCTCTTTCTCCATTTTTAGAGAGATTGAATTGCATAGCATTGTATGTAGAGCATTGCATTTGTACATGGGTACCTAACATGGCCTAGTAGTCATGACCCACATTGCAACTTGCAATTAGCTTTGTGAGCTTAAGTTCATTCCCCTAAGTTGCACTTAAGGGGGGGTTTTAGTGTAAATAATTAATTATTATTATGCTTTACTTAAGTTTACTTAGGATAATGCATTTTTATATTAGTTTTCATGTAGACACTTAGGAATATGCATAGACATATGAGTTGTCTTGTTGACAATAGAGGAGTTAGCAACTTATTTGAGAACATGGTGTCTACAACATCTCTCAATGAGATACACATATGTAAACTTATCCTCTCATCATTGCAAAAAATCCTATGCTCAATGGAGGATAATCCACTCTTGGTAGACATGTGCTTAGTTGTGATTTTTATCTCTTTATTGACTCCTAATCATTCTAGTTTCCTTTATATACAAGACACTTCTATGATGTATTTATCCAATCATCTAATATCCATTATCATCTTGATCATTATTGAGATTCTCATTTGATCATCATTAGTCTCTCTTGTGCTAATTCTTGATCTTCTTGATCTTGGTGTCATTTTTCCCTAAGGAAAATTCTTACATGGTATCAGAGCTATACCAAATTCTTACAATTATACATGTGTGAGATATAATATATCTATATATTAATTTAAAAATATATTTTTATGTGAGATGTTATAATTAACTATTATATTAATATATAATTATTTAATAGACATGTCCCCATGAATAGACATGTCTTTTCATATCCTTCTCTTATTATAAATTAAAGGTTGTTGTCATTTGAACTCATATACTAAAACGTTATGGCAGTCTTATTACATTTGAGGTGATCGTTGGAAAAATAAAATAAAAAATATTACTCCTACCATTATTCAACCTAAAATGAAACATTTTTTAATTTTGACTTTGTGCAGCCAAACTAAAAAAATTATATCATCAAAAAATGTCAAAAGTAGGACAACAAAGTCAAAAAAGAGAATTAATCACTATAACATCTCAAACATGTCTTCAAGATCTATAATTCTCTTCTTTGTATTTTTATTTCTTGTATTCTAGATTGTAACTCTATTTTTATTATGACATCAAAGTTACTTTCCAATTCAAAGAAACATTCAATACGTGCTTAAGAAGATATTTTTTGTGTTGTTGTCGTAAGTTAGATAATAAGATATGAAGGAGATGAGGCTTGGAGAAGCATAACCGTACATGTGTCACAACCTCACACAACCACAAGCTTAGAGAACTACCTTCAAAAACTATTTGGAGGATTTGGTTGAACTCATCACAAGCTACCTTATTTCATCCCATCATTTTGACTCATCCACCTTAACTACAATTTAAACTTGAAAAATTGTGACATGAAACCATGCCAATGTGTTTACCCAACAAATGCATACCACACAAAACATCCCCACTTCTCCACATGCAAAAATTGGATCCCATAAAGAAAGCTATGAGACCACAAGAAGGTGTTGGCATTATATTTCATTTTCCCTCATATTATTATTGGAAGCTACAATTGGAAAAAAAAATTGTTATTGATTTTCAAACCTTGCTAGTTATTTTGTCATTGATTTTCAAACCTTACTAGTGAGAGTTTTGCTACATAAGTAGAGTTTCATATATAGTTGATTGATGAAGAGGATTTGAGGAAATTTTGAGTTATGTGAAACTACAATGGAAACTTTATTAGTTAAACTTTGCAAGATAATGCATTTTTTAATCATAACAGTAAGTGGAGAAGATAGCTGTATTGAAGCCTAGAAGAAATGATCAAAAAAAATGAAAAGCATAGGCTTGACCAAGAAAAAGAGAAGAATATTAAATAATTTGAACAAGAAGCTAGGTGATACTAGTGTTGAATAAGTGATAGTATAATCCAAGTATAATATAGTATTGGTCAAGCATTAGTAATGTTGAGAATCAGAAAGTGTGTCGAGCATTTGATAGTTTTTGAGAAAATCTTGATTTCGAACCTACACAATTGAATTCTTGGAATATGTAATATGTGTTGAAGATAAGGATGGATGACCTAGAGCATTTGATGCATGATAAACCATGTTTGATTCATGATAAAGCATTTGATGTTGAAAATAAGGATCATGGACCTAGGAATGGATACAAAGAGAAGATTTGAAAAGTATCTAGAAAGGGAGAAGGAGAATGAAATGGTGGAAGGATTCAATGAATCTCGCCAAACCCTAAGATCTAGAGTGAAGTTTAAGAGAAAAAAGATCAAAGCTAGTAATTTTAGAAGGCATAATGGCAACCTGAAATTTTTGAGTTGTTGATGTTATTGATTGCCAAACTTGAGTAGGAGGAAAAAAGGAGTTGTGAAGACGTGAAGTGTGATTGCTTGAAGAGTTTCCAAGAATATCAAAGGCAAAGATTATAATGGAGGTTAGTCAATGGATCAACATATGAGATATATTGTGATACATATTTTCAAAGAGTTGTATTTATCAGATCAACCTATTGTTACTTTCTAACTATTGTATTACTTAAAATCCTTTAATCAAGGTTGACCTAATAATCATTTGCAAATCATTTAATTAAGGTGACATTATAATGGAATTTTCTTAATCTCTCTAACCAAGGTACTTCTAATAGGGTGATTAAATCCTTAACACCTAACAATGTGTATTGTAACCTTTAAAAGGGTTGGCTCCTCCTAGAGCTAACTTCAGAAGAGTGAAAAATTGGTAGCATATTATTGGTAGTTTTTTTCCAAATAGGGTTTCCATGTTAAATCTTGATGTCCTAATTTATTGAATGTTATTCATTGAGTATTTTTGTTCACTATTTATATTCTTCAAGTTAGTTATTATTGGATAGTGGAGTGCAAGTTTATGTTACTAATTATTTCCTATAGAGACCAAATGAATTAATGAATAGATCTAATTAGTTTGAAGTGTTTAAACATTGAATTGGTACATAGATACCTAATGATATCTAATTCACCCCCCTCCCTCTTGATTATTCTAAATCATTCTAACAATTGGTATCAGAGCATGTGATTCTTGTAAGGAAATTTTTTAAGGTACTTGAAGCTAAAGATCAATGTACAAAAAAAAAGTTCCAAGGTTGAACAAGGAGAACTTCCCTTCATGATAGAGCATGATGAAGTTGCATATAGAAAGAATTAGAGATAGAGAAAAATATTATGTGAAACATGAATACATAGAGATAACTAGACCTATGACAACCCAACAAATGAAGGAGAAGAAAGAACACAATCATACAATGTTGGAGATTGCATCGACCCTCATACTGAGTTTGATGACATAAAGGGATGCACTACTACATAGAAAATGTGGGATACATTATAGACTATTTATGGTAGAGACAAGAATGTTCTAAGAGAAAAATTAGAAAGCTTAAGAGGCAAGTTTGATGAGATAAGAATAACAAAAGGTGAAACTATTGCTTAATACTCTAGCTAAGTCAAAGAGGTAGTGAATTCTATAAGAGGATCCAATGGAAAGAATGATAATGAAATTATAATTAGCAAGGTACTGAGAACCCTACTTCCTAATTAGTTTATTAGAGTATTTGCACTACAAAAGCTAAGATGTACTCCTGGTAACAATTTGACTTTGGAAGGATTTGTTGGTAGACTTTGTACTTTTGAATTGTCAAATTTTTATAATGTCACTCCTCCTACTATTGGTTCTACTTTCAAATATCAATTGGTTATTCATAAGAAAGGAAAAGGAAAGTGTGTGAATATTGATAGTGATATCTCTGATGATGATCTTTATGAGCTTCAAGCACTAAGGGCTAGAAGGCTACTAAGAGGCAAGGTAAAATTCAAAGTGAAACTTCCTATAATATGTTTTTCATATAAAAAACTTGGTCATATTGCTACAAGATGTCCTAATAGAGAAGAAAATGATGAACAAAATGAAATAAAGTACAAAGATAGAAGAGATGATAGATACAATAGAAGATATAAGGACAACAAAGACAAAGGTAAGAAATCCTACTATATTGGTGAAGAAGAAAATGATAATGAGTTTGATGCCCATGATGAAGAAATTGTCTATGTTTCTATGAAATATGATTATAATTAAGATGAGAACATCGTATTAATTGTATATGTGAGTAAAGGTGATAGATGGATAATTGATAGTGGTTTCTCACATCACATAACTGAAGATAGAATTAAGTTTGAAACCTTAGAACATTATAAAAGAAGATGTGTTAAGTTTGGTAATGGTGAACCATGTCTTGTGAAAGGTAAAGGATCAATAAGATTGACTGATAAGACCAGATGTGACAATACTTATTCGGTTGAAGGACTTAACTTTAATTTTTTGAGTGTTTCACAATTGAATAGCTTAAAATAGCGAGTTGAGTTCTGTAGATGCTTAAAATTTTCCTCAACACTATATTAATTTCTTTAATATTTCCCTTGTAATTATAATTGATTATTTACTAATTAATTATACTTGTCATATTCTCCTACTTATTTAATTAGGTTAACTTTCCTAATGTGTTTAAATTTAATTTAAATACTTCCATCCCTAATGTTTTGAATTTATTTAATTCATATCCTCCATAAATCCCCTTTTAAATAAATATTATATATTTAATTCCCTCTATTTCATTAAATTCTCTAAACCTATGATTAAATTAAATCCTATTTAATTTATTCTTAAACGTACCCTAAAACCTAGTCTACAACCATCACTTTCATCCTTCTAATCCTACCCACTTCTTAATCCCACTTATTTATCCTAAACACCTTGCTAAACCCCTTTTAGTTCCTAAGTGTGTACTCACACATGTGTGAGGAACCCTCACACTTCTCACAACTCTCATGCCTTCCACACCTCTTACACCATTGTCCCCTACTCCTTCCTTCAAGTTTTCCCACATGTGTGAGAAAACTTTGAGTGATGACCACTTGCATTACTTGCCTACATGTCTCCCTTGTGGCACCTATGTGGATGCCACATAGATGCCACCTCACCAAGGCCTCTCTCAAAGCCTATAAATATAGCCCTTGTCTCAAGCATTTTCCATCTCCCTCATATGCATTGTTATCATGTTAGTTTGGTATTAGAACTTTATAATGATTTTAATAGTTGCATTGTTACTAACCCTTGGTAGTTGATAAATTTCATTTCATCTTACATTATTAAATTAGTTTTTTTCTTGCATCGACTTCCATATCCATTTGAATTCTCTCAAGCATGGTTGCTTCCATAGCCATTTTTTGAAGCATTCTCCATTCACCTTAATGTGGGATCATTATCACTTGCATTTTACAACTATTGGGATTCAAATAGTTGTGTTTTGGGAGAGTACACTAACTTCCCTCCAATCTAAAACACACCAATAGGGCCTCTCATGGGTGCCTTTGTTGGGCTATTGAGGTTGCATGAGGACCTTAATTTTTGGTTTCTTTGAGTTGCAAAACTCAAGCATAGAATTAGTATTGTGTGTTATATTTTGAATACTTGATGTATCTATTGCAACTAATGTGTGCTTGTTTACTCTTTTTCCCAACAGGTTAGGTTTTTGTGCATACAAATTCCATCGCAAGAAGGCCAAGATATTTTATGCAACTTATAAAATAATTAGAAGTGGAGAACATTCAAGATGTAATATGTTTTATCTAGATTTATCTAATGAGACATGATTGTTTGAAAAATTTGATGATATATGGTTATGGTATAAGAGGTTATGCAATTTTAAATTTATTAATTTGGTAATTATTAGTAAGATGAAAAAAGTAAGAGGATTACCAAGATTGAGGAAACTAGATAATTTTATGTCTAAGCAATGTCAATTGGGTAAAATGAAAAAATCTAGTTTCAAGAGTAGGACCTACTCATCTAATGATATTATGGAATTGGTCCATACTAACCTTTCTAGACCTATTGGAGTGCAAAGTTACTATGGTGATAAAGTTTTCCTTCTATTTGTTGATGACTACTCTAGAATGATGATTGTGATGTTTGTAAAAGAAAGATGTAATGCTTTTCAATTGTTTATGTGGTATTCAGAAAGAGTTGAAAAGGAAACAAGTAAAAATTTTAAGCGCTTGAAATCTAACATACGAGGTGAGTTTATCTCTAATGAATTCTACTTATTCTGCAATAATAGAGGAATCAAGAGATAGATGTCGGTACCTAGGGTCCCCTCATAGAATAGAATAGATCAAAGACGAAACAAATCAATCATGGATTATGCTAGAACACTGATGATGGAGAAGAATGTATCAAAAATACACTAGAGAGAAGTATAAGTACAACAATTTATACTTTGAACCAAGTACAAATCAAGAAAGGTACACCCTTTAAATTATTATATGGGTATGCAACTAATGTGAAATACTTTAAAGTCTTTTGAAATAAATGTTATATACTAAAGGACAATAAGAATGGAAAACATGATGGTAAAAATGATGAAGGCATATTCCTAGGATATTCTACTAATAGTAGAGTTTATAAGTGTTTGAACTCTAATAGTAACAATTTTGTGAAAAGTGAAAATGTGAGAGTTGATGAATATGTAGAAAAGAAAGAATTTGAATATAAGAAGGAATGTGAAGACTACAACATATTTATACATGTCAATGAAGGAGAACCCTAAAATTTACCTAAAATAGAGAATAAATTTTCTATGTAGAAAAAACATGTGAATGTCATGTTGCAATAGCAGGATGCATAGCAATAGGTTGTAGAAGCTGAGTGTTAGCAGGATGATGTCAAGATACAACAAGAGGTTACCAATCTTGAGGAAATCATTAATGATCAACCAAAAGTAAAAGTAGTGATACAAAATGACCCTAATGTGAATTTGATAGATGAACCTAAAGAACAAAAAGAAGAAGAAAGAATACTAATACTTATGTTAGCTAAATATGTAGGAAGGCATCATAAACCATATCAAATCATTGGGAACAAGTATTCATGAATCATGACAAGAAACAAGCTAAAAAATAAAACATGCTTATTATGTGAGTTTAAGCCTAAATCAATGAAGGATGCTTTGGGTAATGAAGATTGGATTCAAGCAATGAATGAAGATATTGAAAAAATAGAGAAGAATAGATCTTGGTCATTATTACCTAGACCAAAAGGCAAGAATGTTACTGGAACCAAGTGGATATTTAGAACAAGCTAAATGAGAAAGGAGAAGTCACAAGGAACAAAGGTAGATTGGTATGCAAAGGATATGCAAAAGAATGAGGCAATGAATATGGAGAAGCATTTTCTCTAGTAGGGTAAAAGCACAAACCTGTGTCACCCTTTTGTAAATGAAAAAACTAACAAAAGTATAATTGTTCACCTTCAATGACATAAAATAGGTATTATTATTTAGAATTTGAAACCAAAGTAAACTAATAAAATGTGTAGAAATGGTTGAAGTTTAGGATTAAATTTTATAATTATTATTGGAATAAGAATTGATTTATTTTCCTAATTTTAATAGATAATTTTCAGCTATTGAAAAATGCTAAAACTTAGGGGTCTAGTTCCCACCAGAAAACTTTATGGAAATAAACTTATTTCCCTTTTATCTCAAAATATGTTATTAACAACATATATAGCTAGAACAATCAAAAATAAAAAATTGGCTTTCGACCAATATTTTCTCTTTTATAATAATTCAAATTTTAACTCATCTAAAATTGATAGTTTTCATCTCCCACCACATTTAAAAAAATAAATCTATTCTAACTAGAAGAAAAACTATACATTCTTGAAGAGGACTCTCTCCTCTAGAATGCCATATAATTTTTAAATTTTCTTTCTATGATTTAATATTTTTTTCTTTCTCAAAGTCAACATCTTTTCAAGTGTTAAAATACATGCTTGTAGAATTTTTTAATTACAATATACCATATCCAATTAAAACACTATAAACTCTAGGCAAGAGCCTACAACAAAATGGTAAATTGTGAGCCTCCTATGTGGAATGTCTTGAGTTTGAATCTACTCAAAATTAATACTTAATAATAATAAGTAATCACAACACATAACAATAATAATGAATCCTGGCTTCGGCCTCTTATCGATAAAAAGAAAATACTATAAAGTCTATATGAGAATATTCTTGACATTGAGTTGTATAAAATGGTGTTTATATGTTATTAAAAAGATATCATTAAAAATAGTAAGAGTTATTGAAACATCATTTTTTTGAAATAATTTTATTTCTTTAGTAATTGGATACAAACTAGTAGAGAACATGCATTTAATAGACATTTCTAATTATAAAAGTGTGATACCATATATAACTTAGCTAGAATGAATTTATCTAGATCATATGTTTGAACAAAATTAATTTTTAGATATAAAAAATCAAATTTAGTCATTCTAATAATTCAACCTAAAAGGTGATACAACTTTTTACTTTTACCTAGTAGTGAGATTGGAAGGAGTTAGAACTCTACTTGCATATTATTCTTATAAAGGATTTAAAGTGTATCAAATGGATATCAAATCTACATTTTTGAATGGAATACTAGAAGAAGGGGTATATATTAAAAACCTTGAAGTATTTTTTGATCCAAGCAAGAGGAACATGGTATGTAAATTATAGAAAAAATTATATGGAATGAAACAAGCCCCTACATAATGGTATGAAAGGTTGCACAACTATTTGGTGAAGACTAGTTTTACAAGGACTAATGAAAATAGTAATCTATGCTTAAAGAATAAAGTTAGCAAAGGGATACTTGTTGTCACTTAGGTTTGCACCCTTGTCCAAGGCCTATGCGCGAGGACAACCTAGTGAAACATGGAAACAACCTCCAAGCTATGGGACTTGAACTGCGAGGTTGAGTCTCTGGAGAAGGCCGACTTCCTCTTACTATCAGGGCGCACCTATCTACTTCTTGGAGAGGAAAAGGGAGAAGGAGAGCACAAAAGAAAATCTACCTAGTCTAATCTAAGGAGGTGATGCACCAAAATAGAGTGTTCAGACTCATTTCTGCCCATATATGCACTACAAAACCAAGATAACATTCAAAAGACATACACACCCAGACTTATGTCAATCAATAACCACATACAGATCAGGAAACCAAACTAAATAACACAAGGAAAAGTTTTTCACTTATATATTATCCAACAGGCCGAAAATAGATACAACATGCAAGCCACAGATCTCAACAATACACCAATGAGAGGCAAGATGGATGCACATACACATTGATGGTTGAAGGAGATGATACAGAATGTTATATTGCTCAGAGACAAAGGGAATTTTACACTACAAATATGCAAGCAGTAGCAGAGAAATCAGAAAAGGAGTCCCCCTAAGAAAAGATCACAAAATTGCCTTTATAGTTTAGGCATAACTGAGGATTTTTGCATTACATTTCCTTCTCACCTACTGGCATTAACTTCTCACCCTGGAAATCCAATCAAAGATCTGGTGATTTTGAGTACCAAAAATCTAATATTCCTCTGAGAAAGAGCCTGGAGAAGATAGAACGGTGCCAGAAAACATCCCCTGACATAGTAGATAGATCTGTAATGGTGGTAGAATGTCCTTGCACTTTACATTCACTTCTGAGTTGGTGGCATTGATCATAGGATCAAAATCTCATGGCAAAAAACCTAATTCATTACTTCTGGCTGATGAATCTATGAGGTCAAAGCAAGTCAAACAGTTCCTTATGTGCCAACTAGACCACGTGGGCCAATCGTCTCTCTTTATTTTGCCACCTCCTCAAGGTCCCACGCGCTGACCATTCCCTATGTTGGACTGGATGCTATGTCACTATGGGCACCATGCCCTGAGGGTCATTATAGTGACATAGCGCCCCACTGTTATCTCTAACTATGGTGGTCACCAACCTGACTGCACCATCTTTCCACCATCTAGTTGCAACATCAAAACTAACTGCCCTATTGACTGCGACGACTGCACTGACTACAAGCCATTAACCGTCAACCCTAGTCTGCCAGCGAGACACATGTCAGCAAGACGCTATGTCACTATGGTAAAGATCATGCAACTTCACCATAGCGAGACAACACCTTCTATTGATCTGCCCTGATCTGACGATCATGAAGACTCGTCATGTTTCGTGATTACTTTTCAACTTTTGGGCCTGCAAAATGCTGTCAGCACACCTAGCATCACCTCCGCGATCGCACCTTGGCGAGACTTGGCCCCACTGACACATGGTGAAAGGGTGCCATGTTGCTATGATAAAGTTCGTGAAACTTCACCATGGCAACATGGTGCCTTCCGTCGATTTTCCTTGATCTGACGGCAAGCAAGATAGATACTGCCCCCTACCCCTCAGTGTATCAATCAATGGGAATCATCCATGTGCTAACTATCTGTATTTCCTGCACCTCCAAACTTGGACCCACAAGGACACATGTCCTCCAGGTACCAACTCGCTATCATAAATTTCGTGCAGCTTATCCATAGCGCGATGGCGCCTACCATTGATCTCTGCAGATCTGACGGTGGAGAACTTAACCCCTTACTACACTGGCTATGTTGAAGATCCGGTCCCACGATCTATCTGTATTCTGACCTGGCATATGTGGTTGTTCCCCATTGGCCTAACGAAGCACCACCTTGGTCTAACAAGGCACCAACCTAGAGGGTCCGTACTGCTTTGACCCTACTAAGGGGACACGTGGTGCCCAGGCGCTATGTCGCTATGGGAAAATTGAGGCCAACTTCCCATAGCGCCATGGCACCCAATGATGACATGTCTTCTAATTTGCACGTGTCTTCCAATGATTTTCCACCATGGCACTGAACTCCACCAACTAGGCAGATGAGGTACAAAATGGGACCCAACCACTTGCCTGAAGCTCTCACCATGGTGACTTTTCTGTTGCTGTGAACCTTGCCTGCCGAACACTGGGACTCACCATAGAAACACCCTCCAGCTAGGCGGGCGCTATGTCGCTATCGAAAAACTCATGATTTTTCCAATAGTGACATGGCACCTTGCCACCTTTTGAACTTTTTAGCCCGTGAAACTGACCGCTCACCATGAACATTTTTTGGTGTGACATAACCTGCCTATCGTAAGACATTTCCGTCGGGCGCTATGTCGCTATGAAGATTTTTTGGCCAATACATGATAGCGACATAGCGCCCACGGTGCCGTGGGACTTTTTTGACCCACCGAAGAACCTTGGATGACTTGCCTAGCGGACCCACCATGGTAACGTGTCACCAGGGTGCGATGTCGCTATGCTATCCACCGTGCAACTTCTGAAAAGTGTCATAGCGCCAACTATCAATATGCCTTAGATTTGACGATGGAGAACCTGTGGGCTGTAGAAACCATGTTATAAGGCTTAGGCATTAAAATAATATTAACTTTGGGAATTAGCCATTGGACAGGTCGGACATTTAAAAATTGAATCTTGGCGGGGCGAACAAATGATAACAATACGATAATCTAAAATATTTGTAGATAAAATCGTATTCGGAGGACAAGACACATTATGAAAATAATTTTCTAATGAGATGCAGAAAGAATTTGAGCTATCTATGTTTGGGTAAATCAAATTCTTTGTTGGTTTGTAATTATATCAAATGAAGAAAGGTATCTACATTACTCAATCCAAATATATCAAGGAGATACTTTAAACCTTTGGGATAGGAGACTCAAGACTAGTCAGTAGACTTATGGCTACTAGACATAAGCTCTCAAAGAATGATGATTTTACTGATGTGAATTATACCTTGTATAGATCAATGTTTGAGAAGCTATAATATGTTGTTCACAACAGACTAGATATTGCATTAGCAAATGAGATTTTTGTAAGACTTCTTATAAATCATAAGGAGAATCATATGATGGAATGAAAATAATCCTGAGATATCTAAAAGGAATATAGAATTATGGACTATATTATGAGAGGAATTAAAAGTTTGAACTGAAAGTGTACACAAATGTTTATTGGGGAGAAAATGTCGATGCCAAAAAGAGTACAAGTGGTGCAACTTTCTTTCAAGGAAAGAGATTGGATTCATAGACAAGCAAGAAGAAGAACTACATTACATAACAAACAAACAAAATTGAATATGTAACAACAACAATTTATTGTTCTAGCATTGTGTGGACTAAGTGATTTTTGAAATGGATGAAGAAAGAGATCATTGATCCAATTGTTATATACTATGATAACACAACTGCTATAAATATATAAATAAACCTTGTGCTGTACACAAATATAAAGCACATTTCTATCAAGTATCATTGCTTGAGGGAGCTAGTTCAAGACAAATAAGTGAGATTGGAGTATGTGAACGCTAAGGAGACAAGAGATTATAGTTTAACTAAGGCTCTACCTAAGGATGCACGTGAGTATCTAAGAGATAAACTAGGGGTTATTCCCCTAGATGAGGCTACTTAAGATAAAATATATCTCTACATAGAATGTGTTGATTAGAATCTCTTACAAGTTGATGCAGAAAAGAATACTTTCGGAGCTACCTAAAGTAGTGAAGAGAGAGGCATAAGATGTTATATCTTCCATGACACCAAATGACAAATGAATAATCTAATTCAAAGTACTAACATGAAGATATCTACATGGTGAAGATGTTTGAGAAATATGAAGTGTCTTTGTCATTATTGTCAAAGAGGTAGAGAATGTAAGTCACCATTCAAAGACATAAAGTGGAAGATTATATACAATTATCATTGAAGATGAAAGAGGGAGAGAATCAATGGAAATTATCATAAGTAAAGAAATAAAGAAGGAGAAACAATTACCATACATAGAGAAGTAAGGATGAGGGAGATCTACATGCAATAAGATATCTATCTAACAAGGAAAGTGTATGAAGTTAATGTTCTAGTATGTAAGGAGTTATGATAATTATTTCTACAATTGGTATCTAGAGGTGTTACCAATAGATATTTTTGCATATCGTAATTGCATGAATGAGAACCATAATGAAAGTAAAAATATGAGATTAGGGAGATAGTTGGAATGAGATTAGATTCAAAATGAAACTAAGGATATTAATGAAGATATGATGTTGAGCATAGATGGAGTTGATATAATTTACTTTTTGGATTACATACTAACTTAAGAAGCAAGATCTAAGGTGTTTCTATCAATTCCAAAGAGGGTTATTGCTGGAATCTTTAATTAGATTTTTTTTAATGTTTTCATTAATTTCAAACCTTAGAGGTGAGACAGTTGCTACTTGAGTAGAGTTCCATATCTAGATGACTGCCAAAGAGGATTTGAAAAGAGAAGATAAAAAGAAGACCTAGAGAAAAGGTTGAGTTATGTGAAACTATAATGGGCATTTGATTAGTTAGACTTTGACAAGATAATGTGTTGTTCAATCATAACACTAAGTAGAGAAAATAGTTGTATTGAAGCCTAGAAGAAATGAACAAATGAAGACCAAATACATAGGCTTGGCCAAGACTAAAGAACTCAGAGAAGACTACACATGATGCTAGTGTTGATCAAGTGATAGTATATTCCAAATAAAACACAATGTCAATTGAGCATCAGTAATAATTGAGTAGTAGAAAGTGTGCCAAGAAAAAAGTTAGTATTGATCAAGTTATCCAGTGATGACCAAGCCAAGAAACATAGTGATGATTGAGTATCAACATTTGATAGTTTGTGAGGAAATTTATTTTCAGACACAATTAAATGATTTGAATATGCAAAACATATTAAAGATAATGATGAATGACCTAGAGAACTTAATGCATGATAAACTATGTTTGTGTGCTCCTAGACATGGATTCAAAGAGAAGATTTGAGAAATATGTAGAAGAGGAGACAGAGAATGAAATGGTGGAATGATTTGACGAATCTGACCAAATTCTAAGATCTATGGTGATGTTTAATTGGCAAAAGACCAAAGCTACCTATTTAAGGAGGCTTAAGGGTAACCTAAAAAGTTTGATTCATTTGTTGATACTGTTGATTAGTGAAATTAAGTAGGAGGTTGACAAGAGTTGTGAAGAGGTGAAGTGTGACTTATTGAAGGGTTTCCAAATAGATTAGAGACTAAGTTGATAATGGAGGCTAGTTAGTGAATCAACATATGAGCTACACTGTGATCTACATTTGCAAAGTGAGTTATATTTATTAGATCAACCTATTGCTACTTTCTAACCATTTTATTAGTTAAAATCCTTTAATCAAGGTTGAACTAATAGTCATTTGTAAATCCTTTAATCAAGGTGACATTATAATGGAATATTATTAAACCCTCTAATGAGACCACTCCTAGTAGGGTGATTAAATCCTTTAACATAGTTACACCTACAGTGTGTATTGTAACATTTAATAGGGTTGTCTCCTCATAGATCTCACTTCGGAAGAGTGAAAATTTAGTAGCATGTTACTGGTGGTTTTTCCCAAATTAGGTTTCCTCATAGTGTCTTATTTGTGTATTTATTGAATTTTTTTGTTAACTATTTATATTCTATAAGTTCATTACTATTTTACAATGGACTACAAGTTTATATTACTAATTATTTGCTATAGAGACTAAGTGAATTAATGAATAGGTCTAAGTTGTTTGAAGTGTTTAAAAGTTGAATTGGTACATCTAGACTAAGGATAATTGATCGATTCCCCCCCCTCACCTCTGTTAGTTATTATAAATCATTCTAACAATGATCATGATTAGAAAATGTTTACCCCACTAACTATCATGAAGATGTGATACACCATCATGATTGTCACAAACATCAATAAAAGGGAGAGGGTTGGTGATTTTAGAGCCAATGATTGTAAGTTGGAAATTTTGGTGTTTTGGAGGTGAATAAAAATAAAAAGATTTACAATGTAATAAAAATCAGAGATACTCACATTAAAAAATATTCATAAAAATTGACTCTTTCGAAATTGCTTCTTCACAAAAAATGAAAGAACAAAAAATCCAAGTCCTATAATGCCCATTGTGTAGCAAATTGTTAACATAGACTGGCAACCACTATACCAAAAGCTCAAACTATTAGTAAGGGTGCCACCAGAGAGGTTAGCAAGAGAATACATAGGTCCAAAGGGAGGGGTTGAGGGTCCCACATGATAATAGTTTAGCTCCCTGAGCCAAGGGGTCTGCATGGGACATAGGTGACCATTAGGGGAGTAAAGAGCACCAATGGGATTCAAACCCCTCCCTAGTAGAGTCACTAGTTTGTTAACATAGATTGACTACCACTACACCAAAACCTCAAACTATTAGTGAGGGTACCACCTGAGAGCTTAGCCGGAGACAACATAGATTCGAAGAGAGGAGTTGAGGGTCCCACGTGATAATAGTTTAGCCCCCCAAGCTAAGAGGTCTGCATGGGACACAAGCGACCACAAGGAAAGAAAAGAGCACTAGTTGGATTCGAACACCAACCTAGTAGAGTTTCCAGTTTGTTTACATAGTTTGACTACCACTACACCAAAAGATCAAATTGTTAGTGAGGGTGTCATCAAAGAGGTTAGCAAGAGACTGCACAAGTCTAAAGGGAGGGATTGAGGGTCCCACATGATAATAAAAACTATGAAAAATATTTCATAAACTTCTAAAAATATGTAACTAATAGTTTTTGATTAATAGTTTCAATTGAACAATATATTAGAGTAGATGTCTAGATTTTAGCGGAGTGTACAACTATTGTACTACCCCTATCTATTAAGAACACTTCAAAACCACAATTTTGTAGTATAACCTTCACCTTATACCACCATTCCCCTTGTAATTACATAGTTTGCAATATATTATCAATAATAAAATTTGAAATATTATAACCACAACCCTCCTGAATAATATTGGTTATACTTGTAATCACATAATTATAGTTAAAATAAAAACCCCTAAATAATAAAAGACATTAAAAAGTAAGAGCACCCAAGTTGTGATTTTTTATGCCATGCACCATGAACTCTCTTGCATTACCTTGCCTCTAGCCTCAACGAGCATCTCATTAGGGGGAACTAGGTCCTAAACTACCTTGCATCACCATAGAAACAACCAAGACTAGAACCACCACCACAAACAAAAGATAGATTCAATTTTTACCACTTATAGGATATTGAATTGAATGTGTTATGGTTGATACACTAGTCCACCTTTGATGTACGAAGAAACTTCAAGAGATGTCTTCATTTTGATTTTGTCTTATACTCCTAAAACCATCAAGAAACCACTAATACCACATGATGTTTGTACAAATGATTTTAAATTAATAAAAACCATTACTAAAATACACTCACATATTTTAACAAAATTACAGAAGCACACTAGTTCTCAAATATGCTCACTAAATGGGTAGAATGTTTGCACCTATCATGAGAGAAAATCATCCAATCCCCATGTAGATGATTATGAAATTATTGACCAACCTCTTGAATGCAATGTTCATAACAATTTTGAATGTGGATCCTATGTTGATAAGATGAAAGGCTAGTTTTAGTATGTGAAAGTGCCCCACTTGGTAATGAAAGGAATCTTAGATCAACCTTTATATTTTACCATGATTTGATTATAACTAGAGTAGTCATAAAAAATGAGATGATTTGGCATTTGATAATATGTTGTAGAACTTCATAAGGTGAGGGAAATGGATGGCTACCTTTCTTTGAAGCCTTATTTAGGTTTTAGAAATCTACACACAATAGATCTCATAACTCTTCTTTTTAACTAGGATTAAATTGGTCACCTATGTTGTATGCATATTTGGAAGATTATCCTTGTGAATAAGTCATTTTTTTGCACCTCCTAAAAAATTGGGGGCTCAATCAGGGGGTTCACCAATCTCTTCTTTTGTCTAAAATGCTTAGTATTGGTTTTAAGGGGATTGTGTGGGTCATAATGGAAGTATCATAAATGTTGAGGTCCCCATATCCCCATGCAATGAAATTATGTATTCTTTGAGGATCATAATAATCTTCTCATTCTCTTTGAGAGAATTTAGTACATTTCTATGTACACGTTCTTGTCTTCCCCTTCTACATGCATGTTAACCCTCTTATATGTTCCCTCTCATGTAGATTGAAGAATATTTTCTTTAACTAAGGGATTTGAGTTGATGTTTTGTTTAAGGGATACCACTCCCATGGGAATTATGTTGTTCGGTGGGTTGAGGATACCATTCTCTTCTTCATTATGTTCATTATTATCACGTCCTTCTTCTTTGATGAACTAGTCCTCAAAGAATCTAATATTTGTCAAGAAGGAAATAATGTGTTGTTGCATAACTAAGAGGGGGAGTAAATTAGTTATCTCATGCCCTTTTAAAAAATTTTCCCACTTTTGACTTTAATAACCAATATATTGTTCCACTCTCTGCTAAATTAGGTCTTCATTTCACTCATCCAATCACTGTCTTGTTGGATGGTCAACTGATTCTCCATTCACTTAACTTTCCTTTACCAAATTTGATCATCAAACTACTTTGTAGAAACCTCTGTATCCATATAATACTTTTCCATCAACAACTCAAAACTTCTAGTTTCATCCTTTATATAGCCAATTTTTGGTACTTAATCCCATTTTTTAGGATTTCCATGAATCATGCTCAACCATCATATCTTCCATGCATTGAATCTTTTATTCAAAAAACCTCTTTATGAATTTTACAAACACTAATTATCCTTATAACTTAAAAATTTTCTTGGATTATGAACTTTTCTTTAAATCTTTTCCATATGATGTCACCTTATTAATCTTATCCATTGATTTTAATAACATCTTCCATAGGAACTTCTTAGACAATCTAAAACTTTTTCTTGATGTCATCCCATAATTATTTTGCCAAAAATTATTAATTACTTAACCCAATGTGTGTTCTTTCTTACCAAATACTAAATTTTACTTGGTTAATTTTACATCTCCTTGGTTAACACTAACTCCCTTGATAGTACTATTGACTTGATGTATACTATTTCTTCCACTTACTTGATGTACATTGACCTTATGATTTTTAAAGATGTATTTTATCCATCCTTTAGTATAAATTTTTTTTTTTTTACCAAACACCATTTCTAGCTTAGTGACACAAACTAATTCCTTCTCATTTGTACTTTACAACTTCGATCTTTCTTTACCAACCAATGTATCTTTCTCATACATCCTTCTTATTCTTCTTTAAATCATGTAAAAAAATCAAATAAATACTTCCTTGTTGAATATTGACTTGTTAGATTCTCATTTAAGCTCTCATACTTAACTCAACTTTTTCAACAACTTATTTCCTCAACATAAATGAACATTATAGAAACTAGAATGATCTGGAAACTTACATAAATCAATAAGTCAATATTCTTGACATAAATGACAACATAAAAATTTATCCAATCCTTCTACATATAATTCATAGCTCTATTAACTATTCTTTCCCATCATCATCAACAACATAACCAAAATCTTAACAATATTCATCCTTCTAGATCAATTGGGTAACAATATCCCCATTTGGCATTGATGGAAACACAATATAAAATTCCTTGTTAGTGTTTGTTTGGTATTGAATGTATAGTTCCATCATCAGTATAAGTATCTTCCCCTTTGACTCATTACTCAACTCCCCCTTAGATTGATATCCTCTTCTCTATCTATTCAGTGTCTTTATGTTTTGCTCCATATACTATATATCTCCTCTCTTTTTTTCCCCTAGTCCCCCTTAGAAAATCATCTCTTATTGAATCTATCCTTTATTTCATCTCTCATATTTTTTATTATCTCCCCCTTGGGAAACAATCACAACGGTATTTATAAACATTCATCTTAAAATCATGTGTGTTGTAGTTATACCTAGTGCCTTGCATGTACTATTTTCTCTATGCTTTAGCATGTCTTCTACCTTCATCACATCTCTAGGTTGCTCCTAAAGAGTGAACACCTACATCAACTCTAAATGAATATTATAATAAACCATGAATTAATGTGACATCCATCATCATTGAGTGAATTCATGATAAGGGAATCGCCCCTACTTTACCTCTCAAATGCTCAAAAGTATCCTTGGGTAATGGTTTTGTAAATATGTCATCAATTTGTTCCTTTGACTTCACATACTTCAATTTGACTTGTTTTTTTGTACATTCTCTCTCAAATAATGATACTTGATATATATATATATATATATATGCTTTTTCTTTGAATGAATTTCTTGATTCTTTGAACTTTTAATTGCACTTGTATTGTCATAGAAAACACTCACAACTCCATTTACTTCATCTTGAATTCCTTCAAGTAATTATTTTATGCATGCAATATTTGAACAACTAATTTCAATAACCACATACTCAAAAGTATCATTAGGTAATGGCTTTGTAAATATGTCATCAATTTGTTCCTTTGACTTAAAATACTCCAAATTTACTCTTTTTTTTTTGTACCTTCTCTCTCAAATAATGATACTTGAGTGGTACATGCTTTTTTTTTAATACATCACTTGATTCTTTGAAATTTTAATTACACTTGTATTGCCATAGAAAATAATCACAAATCCATTTACTTCATCTTCAATTCCTTCAAGTAATTATTTTATGCATGCAATATTTGAACAATTGATTTCAATAACCACATACTCAACTTCAATAGTAAACTGTGAAATATAACTTTGTTTCTTTCTTATCCATGTTACCGATATTTCTCTTAGAAAGAATGATCCTCCACTTTTACTTTATCATCCAAATTTACCACCCAATTGGTGCCACTAAATATTTTTATTTCAATGTCTCCATCCTTCTTGTACCATAAACCATAATCTTTAATACCTTTTAGATAATGAAGAGATTTCCATAATCATTCATACTATTAAGATGCTGCTTTCGGTTTGATTGTGTGCCATATTTTTCCATCAAAGTTTTGAATCAAACTGAGTGGTCCATCATTGGAAAGAGAGAAGATAGAAGATAAGATCTTATTTTTATCCTCTACCTTTTCTCATCCTAATGATGGATCATTGAGTGTGACTCAAAATATTGATGCAAAAATATGGCACACAATCAAAACCAAAAGTTTCATCTTAATATATTTTAGATATATAATGATTCTCTTCATAAAAGACATGTGTTTTTTTGTAGGATTAGAAGAAAATCATGCCACTATTCCAAATGCATGTGCAATATTAGGCCTACTACATGTAGCATACTATAATTTTCCAATCATTAACTTGTAAAATATTTCATTTGCCTTTGTAGATTCATAATCTTGTGATAATTTGCAACCTACAATCATTGGTGTACCAATTGATCTTGATTCCTCCATGCCAAGTGTCTTCAACATCTCCTTAATGTATTTTGATTATGTAATGTAGATCCCATCCTTGACTTATTATATTTGTTGAAAAATAAATAACTTGATCTTTTTAGTCATTAACATCTCAAACTCCTTTATCATTTCATCATCAAATGATCATCTCATTTGTTGTTTTCCTTCAAATATAATATCATCAACAAATATCTAAACTATGAAAACCTTATCATCAAATTCACTCTTCATTGGTATTATTGTTTTTCATTTGTTCTAATGAAGCTAATCCTCATTAGATAAGAGTGTAACTTTTTATACTAATCTCAAGGTCCTTGTTTCAATCCATACAAATCTTTATGAAGTTTATATACCATATTCATTTTTCTTGGATCAACAAATCCTTCTAGATGCTCTATGTAGACTTCTTCTAGAATTTTATTCAAAAATGAAGATTTTATGTCCATTTGATATATCATGAATATTTTTAATGTCCTCACTATTAGGGTTAGTTTGAGACAAGTAATTCTTGCAAAATAATGGTTAGAATCACAATAAAAATATAACTAACTATATTACTTTACCCACTAATTCAAACTCAATCTCCAAGTTGGGCTTCTTAGCTCATAGCTACCTTGCCATTATCCCAGGAGTGCACCCCTTAAGATTCTTCTTGGATGAACATCCTCTATCCAAGGCCAATAACATATGCATATGTTTGACAACATCAAAATATTCTATTACATTGATTATCGGCCATGGTTGACAATGGAGATCTTAAATATCTCACATGCTCAATGCTTTGATATCAACTCTCGACCATGGTAGACAATGGAGATCTTAAATATCTCACATGCTCCATGCTTCCAGTTTCATTAGTATCCATGGTATTAACCTCATACGTTAACACAATATTATCCACAAACTATTAATATAAATATATTCATAAATATAATTAAAAAAATATAATCCATAAACATACCTTTCTTATCTTCTTTTTTTCTTGGTCCATGTGGCTCTATCCTTAGTTGGCCCTTTAACAAATTATTACTTCTAGATTATCTCAACTCTATATTTACTTTCTAAAATTCTTCATTTTCTAATTATAAAGAAATGACAAAAGTATATTTTTTTGTTTCTTCATTTCCAAGAGTCACAACCTTTCATAACACAAATGCTTTGAAAAGTGACAATAGTTCATAATTATAATCCTTTCAAAAAGTCATGACACTCCATAACTAAAATCCTTTGGAAAAGTCCCACTACTTTATAAGCACAATATTTTTGAAGAGTCACAACTATTCATAATTATGACCCTTTCAAAGGTTCATGTTATCATTTTTGCGCCCCGCCAAGATTCAAATTTCAAATGTCCAGCCCATTCAATCGCTAATTCCCAGAGTTAATATTATTTTAATGCCTGAGCAATCAAGCCTTATAACATGGTTTCTGTGGCCCACTGGTTCTCCATCGTCAGATCTGAGGAGGTCGACGGTTAGCGCTATGTCAAGTTTTAGAAGTTGCACGGCGGATAGTATAGAAACATCGTGCCTTGTTGATGTGTGTCTAGTGGGTCCAGTTTGTAGGTCATCCAAGGTTCTTTGGCGGGTCAAAAAATTTTCATGGTGGGTGGTTGGTTTCATGGGCCAGAGATGAGAAATGCCGGTGGGGCACCATGTCACCATCGAAAAACTCACGAGTTTTTTGATAGCGATATAGTGCCCGGCTGGCCAAAGACATGGTGGAGCCATGGGTGACATGGAGGGGTGGTCGCATTGAAGTTCCAATGCATCGCCAGCTTGGTGGACCTTGATGTCAGCAGGGTTGGACCAGCCATCTTCTAATGTTTCACACAGCTTTCTTCACCCTTGGATCATAGCAGATCGACGGTCAGCACTATGTCACTTTTTAGTAGTTGCACGGTGAATGCAATAGCGACATAGCGCCCTTCTACCACATGTTTGATGAGTCTCAGGTGTACCTAGTCAGATGTTAGCAAGGATTCGTCAGTCAGTTGGTACGTGGCCAATTCTTATTCATTGATGCACTGAGGGGGATGATCTATCTTACTCACCGTCAGATTAAGTCAAATCAACAATAAGCACCATCTCTCTATGCTAAAGTTGCAAGATCTTTACCATGGTGACATAGTACCTCAGTGACACATGTCAGGTGGGACCGTGTTATCTCATAAACCTCAAGGGTGATGCCAGGTGTGCTGACAGCAAAAAAGAAAAGTGAAAAGTATGAAGAGTCTTCGCGATCATCAAATTAAGTTAGATCAATGATAGCCACCATCTCGCTATGGTGAAGTTGCATGATCTTTACCATGGCAACATAGTGCCCTTTCGCCATGTGGATCAGCGGGGCCAGGTCTTGCCAAGGTACATCTGTCAAGTATTGCCAGGTGTCATTCGAGTGTGGTGCGGTTGCTGAGGTGGCGCTAGGTATCATGGGCTCGGGGTAAAAATAGTATAGTGGTACGATGAGTCTTCACAATCGTCAAATTTAAGGTTGATCAACGGTTGGTGCTATCTTGCCATCAAAAGCTGCATGGTGGATACCATGGTGACATAGTGCCTTGTTGATACGTGTCTCATAGGCCCAGCCAAGGTTGGCAGTTAACGGCTGGCAGTTAGTGTGATCATTATAGTTAATGATAATAGTTTGAAGGGTGGTGCAGTTAGTTCAATAAAAGGAGGTCAATCGTAGAGGACTTTCCAGGTGGCAGAACGAAAAGAAGCGATTAGCCCCCGTGGCCCAATTGGCTTGTGAAACTAGGTTGACTTTCTGACCCCGCTGATTCATGAACCTAAAAATGAAGGTGATCTATTTTTTTGTGCAATCTGGTCTTCATGATTGATCCAAACTACTAGAAATGAATACAAAATATAGAGAGACACTCCACCGTCTCAGTCAATCAACCTACCAGGTCAAAGCGCAGTTATGGAACTGTTTCTGTCTTCTCAGGGAATTATTTGGTAGCAAGATCAAATTTTCTTCAGATACCCATGATTTTCCTTCGCAAAAATTAATGGAAAGTAGTTGCGAAGTCATTTTAGTAGGAAAAGATCTCAGTTATGCCTGAACTATAAAGGCAGATTTTGTAGTTTTTGTGAGGGGGACCTTCTCTCCGATTTTCCTCTACTATTGCTCTACAATTCTAGTGAAAATTCCCCTATGCCTCTGAACTATCTGATTCTCCACTTATCTCCTTCAGCAATTGGTATTAAAGTGCAAGAATTCTTTGCTTGTGCCATTGCTTTGTGGAAATCTGTAATCTGCATGACTGTATCTCTACTGGCCTGTGAATGATATATAAGTGAACTTCTTCCTTATGTCATTCATCTTGGTTTTTTGATCTATATGTGGTTATTTGATTAAATCAAGTCTAGATGTGTATATCCTTAGTTTCATTCTAGTTCAATAGCACATGTATGGGCAGAGATTGGTCCGAACACTCTATTTTGGTGCATCACCTCATTAGATTAGAACTAGGTAGATTTGCTTTTGTTTCTCTCCTTCTCCCTTTTCCTCTCCAAGAGTAGTTAGGTGTGCCCTGGTAGTAAGAGGAAGCCAGCCTTCTCTGGAGACTCAACCTCAAAGTTCAAGTCGAATAGCTTGGAGGTTGTTTCCTTGTTTCACTAGGTTGTCCTCGTGCATAGGCCTTGGACAAGGGTGCAAACCTAAGTGACAACAGTTTTTGGCACGCCAAATGGGACTCACCTATTAAATATTTAAAGTCTATTGGTGTCAAAGGGGAAAGAGTTTCAAGATTAATACTGAAGAGATAGTACTGGCTTCGGTCTTTAAGCCTTCAAAAGGCTTATTCTTCAAAGTACTTGGCAACTCTAAGCTTCGACAAATTTGGTTCTAGGCCAAAGTTGCAGAAATTCATGCCCAGAACTGAAACAAGGGCATCTTCTAGAGGTAAATTTCAATATCAAGAGCTTTCTCTTTCAAATCCTAGAAGAAGGAGGACTAGAATTTCATTATCACCAGTTAGGGGTATAATAACAGTCAATACACCTTTAAGATCTGTCTCTACTCCTCCTGTTGTTCGAACTCGGCCTAAAGTACCATCAACACTCATCAATAGAACACTTGTTTACATGGCACAACTAAGATTTCATGCTTTTGCCACCTTTAATTGTGGAATTCCTCTATTATTAGCCCAAAGACATGATATACCAGTATCTGCACTCAAAAGTATACCTGATTTTACTAGTGAAACTTCCATCTCCCCTTTAGAGCATATCCAAGAAGTAGCAAATATCTGTAATATTCATGGTATTATAGAGGATGATGTTGCTGTCAGACTTTTAGCCTCATCTTTAAAAGGAAAAGAATTATAGTTGTATAGAGGCTTAGCTCATGGTTCTATAACTAATTGGGATGGACTAGGAGCAGGACTGTGCAAACATTTCGAGGATAGAAGTGACTATCTGTCACTTTTAGAGCAGTTGACTACTATTAAAAAGAGCCCCCCATGAGTGTATGACTGATTTTAACTATAGATTTCAAAAGACATGGGATAGAATACCTACTATAGTGAAACCTACCCCTGATAATGCCATCTTGCATTACCTTAGAGCTTTTAACAGTGATATTGCCACTACAATCCAAACTATGGGAGGAGATACCTTGCCTAATTCCTATGAGATAGCCATAAAAGCTAAGAACATCCTAATACAAGGAGGAAAGTTGGCTCCAAGGCCCCCTATGCCTTTCTTTCTTGATGTTCCCAACCACCAACCAGCAATGGCCCCTCTTCCTACAACTTCTACATCACAAGCCCTTCCTTGAATCCCTCAAGCTTCTACATCCTCAAATGGGATAGATGAACTTAAAGAGATGCTCCAAGGTCTAGTGTTGAATACAGATAAGACAGAGAAGACCCTGGATAAAAAATTGCAAGAGTAGGGGAGGGAATTGAAAGACCAAGGAAAGAGATTAGAGGATAGTTTTTCTATGATACAAAAAATGAGTAACAAGGTGGTGGCCTTAGAGAGGCACCAAGCTCAAGGTGGCAAGCCTCCCCAATTGCAATATCAAGCTCCAAATGGTGGTAGGCCTCCTAATCAGTGGAATAGCTCTTTTGATCAGGGTAGGCAAAATAGTCATGCTTCTGCTTCAAGCTCAAATTAGAACAGAGCTATAGTCCCTCAAAATAACTTGGCCCAAGATCAAGATTTCTATCCTTCTTGCAACTATTCTTATGCCTATTGCATGTGCCAAAAGGAAAAATCTTATTTGGCCCTAACTGTCCAAGAACCTGCAGCAAAGCAATCATATAAGGAGGATCATTCCAAGGAGGCCTCATATATTCAAGGGCATGATGATTGCTCTTTCATGAATCATCATATTGGGGAGCATTGTAATGTAAACCAGGATTCCATCGCTCATAACACTAGAAGAAAAAAAAGAGCTATGGAAGATGTTGTCCCTCCTCCTCCTAATAAGGCCTCAAGTTCAAATGCAACATCTCATGAGCAAGCAAAAAATGAACAAACAAGTACTTCGCAACAGCAAAGGAAAGATTCTAGAAGGAAAGATGCAAGTGATCCTTATGTTGCCCCATCTCAACCCCTTATAAGTGCGGCTCCCAAAGTTTCTACCAAAGTTCCTAATTTACCATTTAGTGTGGTAGAGCAAATGAAGAAGACAAATGTGAACATTTCTATGTGGGATGCTATTTCTACCATACCAATGCAGAAGAGGATGCTACAACAAGAATTAGAGAAGATTGAACCCAAGGATCAGCCATCTACCATGGAAAGTGCCACAAGTCTAGTACAACTAGCAGGGGATGTGGAGACAAATAAAAAGGTTAGACCTCCTCCATTCTATGTTTCTCTGGTTATAGGGGGCAAATTAGTCCACAATTGCATGATAGATTCAGGGGCTAGTAGCTCAGTGATGCCTAGGTGTGTTGTTGACGCTTTAGGAATGAAGTATGAGCCCATTGTTAGGGATGTGTTACAGTTGGATGGTAGTACTGTCAAAACTGTAGGTATCCTTAGGAATGTGGAGATGGCCCTACATGCATGCCCTAGTTGCACTATGATTCAAGACATATTTTTTGCTGAAGTTAAGCCCCACTTTCCTATCTATCTTTCAAGACACTTCACTGCTCAAATTGGAGGATTCATATCCACTAATTGGTCATATATGTCTTTTAAGACCAGATATGGAGCCAATGCTTCAATCAGAGCAGAACCTCAAGCCCTTCACCACACTGAATCCTACACCCCCAACTTCATCAATATGAATTGTTCCATTTTAGAAATGAATGAAAATGACACAGTAAATGAGTCTACCACTTCCATAGTAGAGATTCATGATTTCTTCTTGGATGAGTGGGAAAATGCGTATCAGTTTGAGCCTATGTTAGAGACTCTTGAGATAGGCCTTAGTACATATTGCATAATAGAGAAAGATGCTCAAGTTCCTGATCTTGTTGGGACTAAGGATGATATAAATGGAACATGGAGTATGTACTTTGATGGCTCAAGGAATAGAAATGGATCAGGGGCTGGTATTATGTTGATCTCTCCTGCACAGATAAGATACTACTTCTCCTTTAGGCTCCAATTTAGTTGCACCAATAATGTGGCTGAGTATGAATCCTTGATTCAAGGCCTCCTACTTGCCCAAAAGAGAGGAATTCAAGCCTTGAAAGTATATAGAGATAGTGAGTTGGTAGTCAATCAGGTGAGAAACCAAAACATCACCAAAAATGGCCTACTCAATTCTTACAAACACAGAGTCTGGGATTTTCTTGAGGGCTTCAATGCATGTAATATTCAGAGCATTCCTAGGAAAGAAAATAAACATGCTGATAGACTTGCAAAAATAGGTGCATCTTATGATGTACCAGGGAATCTTTAGGAGAAGAAGAAGCAACAAATAAAGGTGGTAGTGAGGCCTGCCATCCCTGACAACAACACTCATTATTAGGTGTTTGATTCTGATGAGAAAATTGTGAGTTTCTTGCAGAATGAGGCAGAATTCTCAGATAGAAACCAGTCAAGATTGCAAGATCAGTATGGTGATCAGATCATTCATCTCAGTTCTAACAAGTTTCCCAAGGGTCTCATTACCTTGGAGAGTGTCTTTAATCCTGATGATCAAAAAAGAGGTAAAGGAATGAATCTAGCTGCAGAAAGGCTGATCATGCCCCAGTTACAATTGCTGATGGAAAATCTCTAAATATGGGGAAGGTATCTTCTAAAACTGAGCAAGAAAACTTCATTCATCTATGTCAAGAATTTAATGATGTATTTTCTTGGACATGTGATGACTTAAAAGGGTTTGACCCTAGTTTTTTTTTAGCATACCATAGATTTAATTGATAAGGCCAAACTAGTAAGACAAAAACAGAGGCCAGTGAATCCTAAGATTGAACCTATAATGAGAAAGGAGCTATCCAAGTTGATTGAGGCTAATATAATTTTTCCCATCAAGAACTCATCATGGGTAGACAACCTAGTCCCTGTTAGGAGGAAGAATGGAGAAATCAGACTATGTGTGGACTTTAGGGATCTTAATCAGGCTTCCCTTAAAGATCACCATCCTCTCCCTTCCATGGAGTAGATTCTACCCAAGGTCAGTGGTTCAAGGAGATTCTCTTTTCTTGATTGATTCTCTAGTTATAATCAAGTGCTGGTTAAAGAATATGACAGACATAAGACAACATTTACTACTAAATGGGGCACCTATGCTTATTGCAAGATGCCATTTGGGCTAACAAGTGCAGGTGCCACATTTCAAAAGGCAATGGAGATGGCCTTTAAAAAATTAATTGAAAAGTTTGTCTTAGTATACCTTGATGATATAACTGTATATTCAAAAAATGTAGAAGATCATTTTGATCATCTAAGACAGGTATTTCTAAGATGTAGAGATTTTGGGGTCTCCCTTAACCTAGCCAAGTGTGTCTTTGCTACAAGACAAGGAAAATTATTGGGACACATTATATCTAAGGATGGGCTGACCATTGATCCAGAAAGAACAAAGGCAATACTTGCCCTTCCTATTCCTAAACACAAGAAGGGGCTACAAAGTTTCCTTGCTAGGATAAATTTTGTAAGAAGGTTTATTCCTAATCTTGCTACCATGGTGAAATCTCTTACAACTATGCTTAAGAAAGGTACAGTCTTCTCATCGACCAAGGAAGGGAAGGAGAGTTTTGAAGAGATCAAGGCAGCCATAGCCTCAGCCCCTACTCTCTTGAACCCAAATTTTGAGAAAGATTTCATCCTACACTTTAGGTGGTGAGTCAAGTATCTCTGTTGTCTTGACTAAAACAAATGACAAGGATGAGGAGAAGCCCATAGCTTTCTTTAGTAAAGGGCTTAAGGAATATGAAAATAAGTACAACTTTGTTGAGAAGCAGGCCCTTGCGGTCATCAGAGCCTTGAAGAAATTCAACCACCTCTTATCCCACAATAGGATCTATTTGTTGGTGCCCCATGCCAGCGTAAAAGACTTCCTATTAAGCAAAGATATCAGTGAAAAGAGAGCTGGATGGATCACAAGGGTAATGGAGTATGATGTTGATATTCAAATTACCAAGCTGGTAAAAGGGAAAGGGTTGTGCAAAGAAATTTTATCAGGTCAGGATTCTGATGAAGAGGTTGCTATGGTATTAACAGAGCAGCATGAGGAAGGAAATGTTAATGGTCCAAGGAGCTGGATAAATAATATGAAGAGTTTCTTATCATGGAATGGATACCCTCAGGGATTGGACAGAGCTAAAAGAAGACAATATAGAATGCAGTCCATCCCCTATGTTATAATTAATGGTATCCTATTTAGGAGGGATTTTAATGGGACCCTGTTGAGATGCATTGAAGAGGATCAGGCTAAGAGGATGATTAAGGAACTTCATGATGGCCCTGATGGTGGTCATTTCTCTGCAAGAACAACTGCCATGAAGATCATGAGGGCTGGTTATTACTAGCCATCCTTGTTTAACAATTGTTATAGATATGTGAGAAAGTGTGAGAAGTGTGCTTTCTTCTTAGGAAAATAGAGGCTTGCAGCTCTCCCCCTTCATCCTATTCAGGTGGATCAATCCTTTACTCAGTGGGGGTTGGATTTTATAGGCCCCATTAATCCTCCATCTAGTGTAGGTCATAAATGGATTTTGGCTGCTACTGATTATTTCACTAGGTGGACAGAGGCAGTTGCCTTGAAGGATGCCACAGAACAATCAGTTGTTTAATTCCTTGATGGGATTGTATCTAGGTTTGGTGCTCCTTATACTATCATCTCGAACAATGCTAAGTCTTTTTTTGGCACCCAGATTTGCGCATGGGCAATGAACCACAATATCTACCTGAGCTTGTCATCAAATTACTATCCCCAGGGTAATGGTTTGGCTGAGTCTTCCAACAAGAATCTAATCAAAATCATGAAGAGGACAATAGAGGACAATCAAAGGGCCTGGCATAAGAAATTAAGAACTGCTCTGTGGGCTGATAGGATAACACCCAAGAGATCTGTTGGGAATTCACCTTTTGTGCTAGTATATGGTAGGGAGGCCAGAATCCCAATTTCATTGGAATTCCCATCCTTAGAGTTGGCCCATCAGCTGGAATTGATTGAAGATAGTGCCATGACAGTAAGAATGGCAGAGCTAACTGAACTATAAGAGAAGAGAAATAAAGCTATGCAAACCCTAGAGATACATCAGCAGCAGATGAAGCGGAATTTTGACAAGAAGGCTAGGGTCAGAACCTTCAAAGAAGGAGATTTAGTTCTAAAGTGGGATGCAGACAGAGCAAAACTAGGAAGACATTCCAAATTTGATGCATTATGGAGTGGCCCCTATCTGACTGCCAGTTGCAAACAGGCTAATGCATTCCAGTTGAGCAGCCCCAATGGTGAAGTTTTGCCCATTCCAGTCAATGGAATTTATCTCAAAGCTTGCTTTTGATGAGGATCAAGCTCCTGTATATAGGTAGTTTAGTTTCTTTTTGTTGTTTCCTGCTTTTCAAGAAGTGCACGGGCATAGCCATCTTCCTATGAGGTAGCAAATTTTGAGGTGTCTCAGTTTGCAGAGGAAGTTTATTTCAGTTCCAGTTACAGTTTCAGAGTTTTAGGGTGTTCATGTTCTAATCTCTCACAGGTAAGGTTAGGGTTTCACAGTATGCACAGACCCATTTTTTGACTCCATAGCCCAAGGGATACATGAGGCCACTAGTCATACACATAGTAGGCTTGTGTTCCCTATGAGTTGCTAGAAATTTTATCATTTTTTTGCCCCGCCAAGATTCAAATTTCAAACGTGTAGCCCATTCAACAGCTAATTCCCAGAGTTAATATTATTTTAATGCTAAGCGATCAAGCCTTATAACATGGTTTTTGCAGCCCGCAGGTTCTCCATCGTTAGATATGAGGAGATCGACGATTAGCACTATGTCACTTTTCAAAAGTTGCACGGAGGATAGCATAGTGACATCGTACCCTATCAATGTGTGTCTGGTGGGTCCAGTTTGCGGGTCATCCAAGGTTCTTTGGTGGGTCAAAAAATTTTCACGGTGGGCAGTCAGTTTCACGGGCCAGAGATGAGAAATTCCAGTGGGATGCCATGTCACCATCAAAAACCTCATGAGTTTTTCGATAGCGACATAGCGCCCAGCCAACCAAAGACATCGTGGAACCGTGGGTGATTTGGAGGGATGGTCACATTGAAGTTCTGACGCATCGCCAGCTCGGTGGACCTTGACATCAGTAGGGTTGGACCTACCATCTTTTGATGTTTCACACAACTTTCTTCACCCTTGGATTGACGCAGATCGACGGTCAGTGATATGTCACTTTTCAAAAGTTGCACGGTGAATGCGATAGTGACATAGTACCCTTCTGCCACATGTTTAGTGAGTCTCAAGTGTACCTGATCAGATGTCAACAAGGATCTATCAGTTAGTTGGTACGTGGCCAGTTCCTATTCATTGATGCACTGAGGGGGATGATCTATCTTGCTCACCGTTGGATTAAGTCAGATCAATAATAGGAACCATCTCCCTATGCTAAAGTTGCGTGATCTTTACCATGGTGACATAACACCTCAGTGACACATGTCAGGTGGGACCGTGTTATCTCATAAACCTCAAGGGTGATGCCAAGTGTGCTGACAACAGATAAGCAAAGTGCAAAGTATGACAAGTCTTTGCAATCGTCAGATCAAGTCAGATCAACAATAGGCACCATCTCGCTATGGTGAAGTTGCACAATCTTTACCGTGGTGACATAGCACCCTTTCGCCATGTGGATCGATGGGGCCAGGTCTCGCCAAGGTATGTCTATCAAGTATTGCCAGGTGTCATTCGAGTGTGGTGTGGTTGTTGAGGTGGCTCCAAGTATGATGGGCTCGGGGTAAGAACAGTATAGTGGTATGACGAGTCTTCATGATCATCAGATTTAAGGCCGATCAACAATTGGTGCTATCTCGCCATGGGAAGCTGCATGGTGGATACCATGGCAACATAGCACCTTGTTGACACGTGTCTCACTGGCTTGGCCAAGGTTGGTGGTTAACGGCTAGCAGTTAGTGTGATCGTTATAGTAAATGATAACAGTTTGAAGGGTGGCGCAGTTAGTTCAAGAAAAGGAAGTCAACTGCAGAGGACTTCCCAGGTGGCAAAATGAAAAGAAGCAATTGGCCGCCATGGCCCAGTTGGCTTTTGAAACTAGGTTGACTTTCTGACCCCACTGATTCATGAACCTAGAAATGAAGGTGATCTATTTTGTTATGCAATCTGATCTTCATGATCAATCCAAACCACCAGAAATGAATGCGAAATATAGAGAGACACTCCATCGTCTTAGTCGATCCATCTACTGGGTTAGAGTGCAGTTATGGCACCATTTCTATCTTCTCATGGCATTATTTGGTAGCAAGATCAAATTTTCTTCAGATCCCCATGATTGTCCTCTGCAAAACGTAATGGCAGGTAGCTACGAAGTCATTTCAGAAGGAAAAGATCTCAGTTTTGCCTGAACTATACAGGAAAATTTTGTAGTTTTTGTGAGGGGGACCTTCTCTTTGATTTTCCTCTACTATTGCTCTACAATTCTAGTGAAAATTCCCCTATGCCTCTGAACTATTTGATTCTCCACTTATCTCCTTCAGCCATTGGTATTAAAGTGCAAGAATTCTTTGCCTGTGCCATTGCTTTATGGAAATCTGTAATCTGCATGACTGTATCTCTATTGGCCTATGAATGATATATAAGTGAACTTCTTCCTTGTGTCATTCATCTTGGTTTTTTGATTTGTATGTGGTTATTTGATTAAAGCAAGTCTGGATGTGTATATCCTTAGTTTCATTCTAGTTCAGTAGCACATGTATGGGCAGAGATTGGTCCGAACACTCTATTTTGGTGCATCACCTCCTTAGATTAGAACTAGGTAGATTTTCTTTCGTGCTCTCCTTCTCTTTTTTCCTCTCCAAGAGTAGTTAGGTGCGCCCTGATAGTAAGAGGAAGTCAGCCTTCTCCGGAGACTCAACCTCGCAGTTCAAGTCCCACAGCTTGGAGGTTGTTTCCATGTTTCACTAGGTTGTCCTTGCGCATAGGCCTTGGTCAAGGGTGCAAACCTAAGTGACAATAGTTCACATCCTTTTTATATCATTGACACCCTTTCAAAAAGTCACTGCCTTATTTTCTTCATATTACTCTCCTCTTCCATTTTTCCTGTTTGAACTCCTCTCTTCTCCTCTTCCTTTTTTCCCTCTCTAAAATAAACTCTCCTCCCTTTTATATCTTTGTTTTTAAGAAGTCATGTCTATTTGTTAAATCTCTCTTGACTTTTGATTAGGTTTAGTTAATTTATATTATTTTATGTTATATTATTTATTTACTTGCTTATTTGTGTTTATTATTATTTATTATGAAATTCTATTTAGAAAGTTAACATACTTTCTACAATATTGTCTCTTGTATTTAATTTTATTTCTTTATTTACTTTTTGAAAAAATATTATTATTTTATTTATTTAAAATATCATATTAAATATTATTTCATTAATAATATATATTAAATAATAATTATTTCCTAGTTTTATAAATATAACTTTAGTATCATTATTTATTTAATAACATTTTATTATCTAATTATTATTAAAATTCTATCTTAAAACGGGGATATCACAGTCCACCCTTCCTCAAATTGCTTATCCTTAAGAAATTATATAACTTCTTCTATTGAGTTGAAATTTATATTTCTTTTATTCTAAATTCTTAGGTTGTTATCATGGATATGTTTGGATCATTTCTAATAGTCATCAAATTTCTACATTAGTCTTTCATATAAATTATTTTTCAAGATCATCTTTAACCCAATAAGATGGTAAAATCATGCTCTGATACCACTATAATATGCTCACTACTAGGGTTAGTTTGAGACAAGTAATTCCTACAAAATAATGGTTAGAATCACAATAATAATAATATAACTAACTATATTACTCTACCCACTAATTTAACTCCAATCTTAAGGACATCTCCAAGTTAGGCTTCTTAGCTCATAGCTACCTTGCCATCATCCTGAGAGTGCACCCTTTAAGATTCTTCTTGGATGAGCATCCTCTATCCAAGACCAATGACATATGCATATGTTTGACAACACCAAAATATTCTGATACATCAATTATTGGCCATGATAGACATTAGAGATCTTAAATATCACACATGCTCCATGCTTTGATATTAAATCTTGGCCATGGAAAATAATGGAGATCTTAAATATCTCACATGCTCCATGTTTCGAGTTTCATTAGTGTCCATGGTATTAACCTCATCGATTAACACAATATTATCTACAAACTATTAATATAAATAAATTCATAAATATAGACTTTCTAAGCATCATAGTGCATGTGGTTGTAGGTTTAGGTATAGGCACAGGTGTAGGTTCAGGTGTAGGTGTAGGTGCAGGTGTAAGAGAGAAAATCTTAGGCATGCAAGTAGGCTCAGGTCCTGAACTAGGATTGAAAGGTTAAAACCAACCTAGGGTTTTGTATCTTGATGTCCTCTCTAGAATTTTTACTTCAAATCGTATTATGTAGCTAGCTATAAAAGAACATGATTCTCTGTAGTTTCAACGTTTCCATTCTAGGAAACCCATTTATTCTCAGGTGAAAAATCAATATTTTGAGGGAAAGTAGTGGTTCAACCAGCTAAACCTTCTTTCGTGAACCCGTAATTTCATGATGCTCTTCAGTAGGATTTTGGGGATAAACTGCATTTTGGTCATGGATCGAGCTTTGAAAAAGGAGAAACTTCAATGCAAGCCTCAAAACGGCTCCAACAAAAATCAGTGCTAGACGGTTCCAAGAACAAGCAAGTTTCAAAATGAATCCAAAGTTAATTGGCACCAAACAGATCCAACATCAAGCCCTCGAAGCATGCTAATAAAATGAACTTAGTTCTAGCTATCACAAAATAAGAACATGACTAAGAAGCATTCAAAGAAAAACCAAAAGAATGGATCTAATTGCAAAGTGTTGGTCTTTGATATTTGTCAAAGGTTTCCTTTAGAACCAACTTTTCATTCATAGCCAGATTCAGCCCAAAATAAGGACTCAGATCAGGAACCCCCTACTGAACCGCCTCATAAAGAGATGTAGGATCCTCCCAAGGCCCCCTTTATACTAGCCAAGAAACAAAAAATATGGAGAAAGAAGTAAGTGGTGGCCAAATCCATCTCAAAAGACACACATGCTAATGTTAGTCTAATGATCACACTTCCTAGCCATATGCTACAAAACTCTATTGGGTTGCTACGGAAAACTACTTTAATTGGTATATTTTTATCCACTTCTCTCTCATTTTTTACTATTAAAGATTAGGCTCTTGCATCTTGGCCAGAGTTAGGGATATCTTCTATATTGATTCTGAATCAAAATGTTTCATAGCCATTTTTGAATCAAAAGTTGGTAGAGATTTGGTACACAAACAAAAAGAATCAAAATGTTTCATAGCCATTTTTGAATCAAATGCTACTAGATATTTAGTACACAAACAAAAAGGTTGGTTTTGATATGGTTCTACTTTATATACTTTGATTTGGATTCCAAATTTCAAACCGCAATCTCTCTAGATTCCTTTTCTACCACAATGGATATCCTTCCCCTCTTTACCTCTAGAGTATAAGGATCCTTAGATCATTGAAATTCTTTCAAACAAATTGGAAATTTTCCTATCACATGATCTTATTACATATGATTGACCACATTTGGATCCTAGAGTTTGTCTGTTATTAGATATGAGGCAACCTCTTCCTTCTCACTTGGTCATAAATTCTCAATGGGGATCATGGGACCAGTCAATCATACTTTAGAATGAGAAAATAGTTCAAAAGTTTCAAAATAAACTGGGTCACTTCAACACTCAATGTCAAGATTCACCCAATGAGGTACAGGATATATGTCCAGATTATAGCACTAATCCCAATTTATGTGCCCACAATGCCCATTTAAATCCAGTCCATGATAAGGTCCCTTTGGCCTCTTTTAGTGTGACTACACTTCAGCAGGTAATCAAAGCTTGGATCTTTCTATAGTCTCCAAACTATCTTCACTTTTACAGATGGTCTTACCATATATACAAGTTTTGCTAGCTGAACAAAAAATTCCCATGATCTACTAGCATTAAAGTCTTCTAGGAAATATTTGGATCTAGATAAGAGCCACCCCCCTTTAGATATGCCATTAGTCTACTTCAAAGCTAAGGATCCTATCAAAAACCATTATGCCGATTGGAAAACTCTTCAAATTAGAGATCAAATTACTTCTACAATTGCTAACAATATAGTATTTGGTATTGCTCAAGAAGAAGGATTTAATATTGTTAATCAGGAAAATAGTGACCTTGATGTATTACTCAAAGAATTTCAATATTGTAATAATCAAATCAATCAAAATAAAGTATCTAGTTTCATGAACATTGATGACTTAAGAACTCCAAACCAAGTGGATAAATTAGATTCGATGTTTGAGGCATGCTTTCACCTGGATCCACTAGGTCTTGAGAAGATTATCTTTCAACAGGTGGCAAATAATTCAAATTTTCATCTTAAGGAGATAAATTTGAAGAAACCTAAGATTTAATAGGACCAAATTGAGCCTAATTATCAAAACATCCCAAGCAATATGGAGGACTCTAACTTTCCACAGGTGGCTGATCAACTAGAATTTCAATTTCAAGAGGACAATTTGAAAGAGCCTAAGGTCTCTAAAGTTCAACCTGAATCTAGGCTCCAAGACAACTTGTCAAATTTTGATTTTTAACACACTTTCTCCATTGTTTAGTCTCCCTCTCTTTGCCCTTAGACCTCTAAGACACCCAAATCTAGAGGATTCCCAAAGGGTTCTAAGACCAGGAATGAGATTGCTTTAGTTATCCAAACCATACTAGATGACAACTTTGTTTTCAACAAAAGAATGACGAGGAGAATAGCATATTCTCCTTGCTAGTAATTAAAATTGTATCATGGAATGTCAAAGGCATAAATTTCTTTGACAAGAGAGGCAGGATTCATAAGTTTTTAGAATCCTCAAAAGCATACATTGTGTTGCTACAAGAGACAAAATTATCACAAGAAATATTTCAAAAGTCCTTGGCCAAATGGTCAAGGCGGTCCTTAGTAATTCTCCTATCTTGCATACCTCTGGGGGTTGTTTTGTTCTTTGGAACCCATTAACAATTTAGGGTCATTTTATTCAACAACAAACTAATTGGAAAATGTTGCAGGTGCTTGACTTTGATGTCTCTTTTACTCTGTTTAATGTGTATGGCCCTACCTCCACTCAAGAAAAGTTGAAAACATGGGATTGAATAGAAATGTTGATCCAATCTCAAAACTCCCATCAAGTCATCCTTGGGGGTGATTTTAATCCAATCTTGAATCAAAATGAGAAATTTGGTGGCATTTGCCCACCCATTAAAACCATTCAGGATTTCGCTTAATTTGTTGAGAATAATGATTTGATGGATATTTGACCATCCAATGGTAAGTTTACATGGATGAATAGGAGATCTAGTTTTTCTCAAATTGCAGTCAGATTGGACAAATTTTTTCTTTCTCATGACTGGAAATTAGGTAATTTTTGCTTTCAATCAGAGATTTTGTCTACACCAGAATCTGACCATTTTCCAATCTCCATAGAAATTGATCAAGTTGCATCTATCAACCAAAATCAACATAAGTCATCATTTAAATTTGAAATTATGTCATTGCATCACCCACATTTTCTCCCACTTTTAAAAAAATGGTTGATAGTTGCTCCTTTTGTTGTAGGATCTAGAATGCGTCAATTTCCCAATAAATTGAAACATGTCAAGGAGTAGGTCAAATCTGGAACATACAAGTTTTTAAAAATGTTTTCAAATAGAAAGAGACTGTCAAGCTGCAATTGGAGGATATTCATTGCTCCATTATCAATTTTGGGATGGATAGTGACACTTATGCTAAGCAAAAAGAGTTATAGACTGAATGGGAGAAATTGTGTAATAGGGAGGAAGATTACTAGAGACAAAAGTCTAGGGAAGTCTGGTTACAACAAGGAGATAGAAACACAAAAAAATTTCATGCTTCTGCCTAGCAAAAAAGGGTAGCTAAATCAATTTTTCAAATCTTAGATGTTGAAATAGGTAATATTCTAACCAATCCTCATCAAATCAGAGATGAAGGTGTCAAGTTATTTTAGAGTCTTCTTGCACCTATAGAGCATCCTTCATCTTTCCCTTCACAAGTTGAGGATTTCATCCAGCATATCCCTATAATGATTTCCCCCATAGAGAATTCCAAGCTCTTGGTCCAGATGGTTTCACAACACTTTTCTTTTAGATTTGTTGGGATTTTATTGAGTGGGACCTTTTAGTAGCTATGGAAGCATCTAGAAAATTCAAATCTATGTCAAAATATTTCAATTCTACAAATATAACAATTATTCCAAAAACCAAAGAGCCCAAAACTTTTGTAGATTTTCACCCAATTTCACTCTGCAACTTGACTTATAAAATTATTACTAAAGCCATTTATCTACAACTTCAAATACTTCTTCCATACATAATCTCTCTCGAACAAGGTGGTTTTGTTCTTGGTAGAGAAACAATAGAGGGTGCAATGGTAGCTCATGAAATACTTCACTCTATTAAGAATAATCAATCTTCCAATTTTGTTATCAAGTTAGACATGCAAAAGGCTTATGATAGAGTTTGTTGGAACTTCCTTTTTCAAGTCCTCCAAAAAATGGTCTTTGACAAGAAATGGTGTAAGTGGATTAAAGCTTGCATTTCAGGGGCTTTGTTCTTAGTCATTATCAATGGTTCAGTGTCTGGTTTCTTTTCCTCTACGCAAGGTCTCTGACAGGGTGACCCTCTTTCACTAGCTTTATTCATCATCATGGCTAAAGCCCTTAGTAGGAATAACAAGCACCATCATCTATCTAATAAGTGGAAAGGAGAAAAAATTGAAGGTACAACAATTTTAGTCATACACTCTCTATTTGCTGATGACACATTACTATTTGGTGCCTCATCAATCTCTAAGGCTAGACAAATTAAGAAAATTCTTTTGCTATATTTAGAAGTATTAGGGTAGAAAATTAATCCCCAAAAGTCAAAAATCTTCTTATTTTATACAAACAAAATTATCTCAGATAAGATTGTGCATATTTTGGGGTTTTCTAAGGATTTTCTACCTTCCACTTATCTTGGGATTCCTTTTTTGATGGGTTCAAATAAGAAAACTTTTTGGGATGGTGTATATCAAAGAATTAAGAGCAAAATTGTCTCTTGGAAAGTTAAATGGTTGTCATTATTTGGTATAATATTTCTTATTAAGTTAGTCCTTTCTGCGATACCTAATTATTATATGGTTGTCATGCAAGCACCATCTTCTGTTGTTTCACAAATTCAAAAAATTATTAAGGGCTTTCTATGGTCAAGAAATTTGACTAATGAAAAGAAACTTCCACTTATTTCTCTCCAAAATATGGCATTTCAACCTACCTTAGGTGGAGCAAGAATCCATAATTTGACAACAAGGAACAAAGCATTTGGTGGTAAGCTAGTTTCGCAGATTTATACCAAAGCATGATCAGTTTGGTGTCTAATTATGCAACAAAAATATCTAGATAACAATGAGCCACACATAATATTCTCTATGTTGGATCCTCCTAGGGGATCATTCATTTGGGACTTCATGATTGCATCCAGAGATATTGTGCTTAATTACATTTTATGGGAATTAAATTGTGGGGACAATATTAACTTCTGGGGTGACTCATAGAATGGACACCATCCATTAAATACAATTCTAAATATAAAAAATATCATCTTAGTTATAGAAGAAGAATGGGGAAACCTTGTTGTTCATTTTATGGATGCAATTTGCATTTTCTCAAGGAAAGTAATATAGAAATATCTAGACCAACTCCCTTTAGATTCTCAATACAAACAACAACTGCAATCTATCTTCTCAGATAGACAGGCTTTTGTATCAAAATCTAAGGATTGACTAATGTGGATTCTGACCAAAAGTGGTAACTATTCAATCAAAAAAGGTTACAAACTTCTCTAGCAACTTGAGTTAGCAAAACCACCTTCTCGAGCATTCATGTTCTGTTAGAATAAATTAGTACTACCCAAGGTTGGGTGCTTTGTGTGGCTAGCAATTAAGCATAGAATTCTAATAAGTGATAGATTGGCTAGGATGAATATTGCCTCTCCTTTCAAGTGTATTTGATGTGGTGAGGAAGATGAATCAAGTGACCATTTGTTTGCAAGATGTCAATATGCATATCAATGTTGGATGTTTGTTTTAAACAAATTAAATTTTTACACCCCACTACACAATAATATTTGGGACATTTTTCAGGCTTGGCCAATTCTTCACCCCAATTCCTTCTTTGTAGGAATCTGGAAGTGTACACCTACTTTAGTAATTTGGGCTACCTGGTGGGAAAGAAACAAGAGGATTTTTAGAAAAGAAATATCATCCTTAGAGAAAGTGCTCCAATTCATTAAAAAGTCAATCTCAGAAGTTACTAATACAAGTGTTAATAGATGCAGATTCAATCTAGTTATCACTTCCTAGGATGGAAGTATCATTTGGGAATGGAAATCAATTATCATCCCATTTGGAACTGGCACTTCTTCAAAGTTACAAACTCCTACAGATAGATCTACAGTCAAATGGCAACCCCTTGTGCCTTGTTTTGTCAAACTCAACTTTGATGGAGCATCTAGAGGTAATCTAGGATAGTCAGGCTTGGAAGCATAAATTAGAGATTGCATTGGTAAAGTCCTAGCAATTACAATGTCTCCCTTTCCTATAGGAACTAATAATATGGCTGAGGCTCAGTCATTTCTTTCAGGACTAATTCTTGCAAAGAAAGGGAACTTCCAACAAGTATAGATTAAAGGTGACTCTCAAGTTATAATCTCTACTTGTATTAAGAGAAAATCATCTTCCTGGAAACTAAAATATGTGCTTCAAAAAATATGGAATATTATTGATCAATTTCAAGAGATCAGAGTTTCACACACATACAGAGAGGGTAATAGAATGGAAGATTATCTTTCCAACTTAGGATGCAGTAGGATTACAACTTTTACACTAAATCCTTCTGTACTCATGGAGCATTATAAAGATTTGTAGAAACTAATGGTTGATAACCTATAGAATTAGATTTTTTTTTTGTGCCAAGCTATTTTTCCTATTGATGTTGAGTGACTTTAGGTGTCAAGCATGTTTCATGTGTCAAGCACTTATTATGTGTCAATTCATAGCTAACACTGAGCAAGTTAAGGACTTCAGGGGCCGAGAAAATTACATGTGCCAAGTAATTTATATGTGTTGAGTCATAATTGATGCTAAGTAATCCATGATGAAAATTGTGATGAGTTAGCCAAAATGTTTATTATGTTGAGCAAGCCCATATGTTACATGTGTCGAGCAAGCTAGAATACTACATGACCTAACTTATAGATGTCATGTACAATATATGTATTGAGTCAGAATTCTTATAGGTGTTGAGTTATTTTAGGTACTAAGCAAGAACTCTTATAGGTGTCAAGTTACTTCAAGTGCCAAGTGTGCTTCATATGTTGAGTGATCAATATGTGTTGACTCACATTTGATGTCAAGCAAGCCAATGACTTTAGGTGCCGAATGAATTACATATCTTGAATGTTCTTTTTATGTTTTTTTGTAGCTAATGCCGAGCTAGCCAGTATGCCTTATGTGCCAAGTATTCTAGATAGCTTCATGTGCTATGATATATGTGTCAAGCAAGCCAGAATACTACATAAGCTAACTTATAGATGTCAAGCCATAATCTTTATAGGTGTCGAACAAAAATCTTTATAGGTTTCAAGTTACCTCTGGTGCTGAACCAAAATTATTATAGGTGCCGAGCATGTTTCTTGTGCTAAGTGATCAATATGTGCCAAGTTATAGTCGGTGTCGAGCAAGTTAGTGAGTTTAGGTGCCACAAGGATTACATGTCCTGAGTGATCTACACGTGTCAAGCTGTAGATGATGTTGAGTAAGCTAGAATGTCATATTTGCCAAGTAAGCCATCATGGATACTCTAACATCATTTGATGGTTAGCGAGCACTATCCAAATTGGGTATTGAACATTTATTGACACCTTTACAAATCAGGCTCTGATGTGTGAGATTATCTTCTTCACTAAGCAGAATTATGTTGGCTAATGTCACTTAAGTACAAACTCATCTCAGTTTGGTCATGTGGTACTTTGCATATAGCAATATTAAATTCAACACATACAGCAGCAAAACAATTTTCTCATTCTTCAATTTTGGGGGCGGTAGTTTTGTACTTTGCCCTTCTCAAATTGCAAATGGGCTCTGATTTAATGGCATCCTCTTTATTACACACATGAGTGCAGGAACTCCACTTCCTATGTGCATATGCTAAGGGATTTATTTAAAGGTGCATAATGGACATCTATTCAAGTCTTCATCTTTCTAGCTTGTTGTGCTTGTTATCTAATTTTCCTCCACAATGTCACTTCCTCAAGAACCATGCGTAAAATGTGACTCCTGTCCCCAATTCCATCGTAGCATTCTCCATAAAAATCTCAAAATAAAGCTTCATCCGACATTGGATGAAGATGCCCTTTCGTATCCTCTTGATGATGTGGCACTGGATATTATGTTCATCGTGCTCTCTCATAACATTCATCATGCAATTCGAACCATAATTGGGGAGGATCTCTTTTTTGCATTCGCAAGAAATGTGCTATTTCCTTCAACTTTGGTTTCTATTTTCCTTTCTAATGCCATGGATCTCCTCCAATCTATGTCAAGGTTGTAAATTATTGCTATCAAGGTGGTCCAACTGAAATTCTAGGCCGAAAATAAGTTGAAATCCATGATGCGAAGTTATGACCTATGGTCTGATAATGCCTTGGTTGGGGGAATATTTTCTAGAACCATGCTAATGAAGAACCATGAGGTTATGATGACCTTTAAAGCAATGTAGAAGACCTTTCAAAAGAACAATCCTCAATTTCTAACCAAGACCCTATAATTCACAGCATGTGCTCTAGGTTATTAGCTGACAGAGGAGGTGAAGAAATTTACATTTTTTTTTATTGAAATTTTGGGCATGTCAATCTCTGATGCATGAGAAAAAGTTGCCTCGGTGAAGACACCTTTGGCTACCCCAACACATTCGGTTAATGAACCAAGTGCCTAGTTGTTCTCAACTTTTAATGTTCCTAGATTTGTCCATCATGTCTCAGATGAGACTACTCGACTTCCTCACTTGGATGTTACCAAACCAAGTGCTTTGGGTGTGCCATCTTCTACTAGCATTTCTAATAGTACTTTAGATGTTGTTGTTGAAGGTTTGAGCTCAGGTTGGGACATTGATCCCTTATCATGTCTAGATTTTGGATGGGGCTTCTCTATAAATCCCAACATGACATCCACCCCAACTTTGGGTGCTTCAAGTGAGGATATGGAAGAAAGATAGAATAGTGGTTTCTTCCTGCCTTGTTGGATTATCTTTCCACACTTCAGACATGTTTTACAAATTGTTGAAAATATTTTCTTGACTAATTTTGAGTTCTATTCTCCATGCCTATTATGTGATGACATTGTAAAATTTGACAAATTTCAAATTTTGATGGTGTTAGTGTTGTTCATTGAAATAGTATGATTTTAAATATTGATGTTAGTCAATTGTAAATATTGTGACGATGTTGGGTTTTCTTTTCGGTTCTTTCCTAGTTGAGCTCTTGAACCAGTTTTATATATATATATATATACACGTCCACTTTTGCCAAAATAAAAAATAAAAATTAAACAAATATAATCCATAAACATACCTTTCTTACCTTCTTCTTTTCTTGGTCCATGTGGCTCTATCCTTAGTTAGCCCTTTAATGAATTATTCTTTCTAGATTATCTCAACTCTATATTTACTTTCTAAAATTCTTCATTTTCTAATTATAAAGGAATGATAAAATTATATTTTTTTGTTTCTTCTTTTCCAAGAGTCACAACCTTTCATAATACAAATGCTTTGAAAAGTAACAATAGTTCATAATTATAATCCTTTTGCAAAGTCATGACACTACATAACTAAAATCCTTTGGAAAAGTCCCACTACTTTATAAGAACAATATTTTTGAAGAGTCACAACTATTCATAATTATGACCCGTTCAAAGGTTCACATCCTTTCAATATCATTGACACCTTTTCAAAAAGTCACTACCTTATTTTCTTCATATTACTCTCCTCTTCCATTTTTCCTTTTCAAACTCCTCTCTTCTCCTCTTCCTTTTTTCCCTCTAAAATAAACTTTCCTCCCTTTTTATATCTTAATTTTAAGGAGTCATGTCTATTTGTTAAATCTCTCTTGACTTTTCATTAGGTTTAGTTAATTTATATTGTTTTATGTTATACTATTTATTTAATTACTTATTTGTGTTTATTATTATTTATTATGAAATACTATTTAGAAAGTTAACATACTTTCTACAATATTGTCTCTTGTATTTAATTTTATTTCTTTATTTACATTTTGAAAATTTATTATTATTTTATTTATTTAAAATATCATATTAAATATTATTTCATTAATAATATAGATTAAATAATTATTATTTCCTATTTTTATAAATATAACTTTATTATCATTATTTATTTAATAACATTTTATTATCTAATTATTATTAAAATTCTATCTTAAAATGGGGATATCACAATATTTTATATGCTTCATATGCAAGTAATATCCTTACACCTAGTCTAAAACAAGGGCAATTGTCTCAACATACTCAATACCTTCTTTGTGAGCATATCTTGTCCAAACTAATCTTGCCTTGTTCCTTATTACATCATCATTTTCATCCATCTTGTTCCTAACAATCTATTTTGTACCTATAGCGTCCTTGTCTCTAGGTCTTAGTACCAATGACCATGTATTTTTATTTTCAACCTAATCAATTTCTTCATTCACCACAGTAATGCAATCTTTATTCTCTAATGTATCCTTGAGTAATCTTTGTCCAAAATAAAAAAATATATATGTATTCTCTCTTAAGTTACTTCTTGTCATGACTCCAACATTCTCATCTCCAATTATTTGATTCAATGAGTGATGTTTCTTGACATATTTTTCTAGATCATGTTTGATTCTTTTTCTTTAGTGATTTATTCTCTCAGTGGGGGTTTAACTAGGTTCTAAGTGTGCTCTCCTTGTTGATAAGGTGGCTCATGGTGCTCGATTACTATGTTATGAATTCCTTCCTAAACATAAACAAAATCTATGATAGTCTTCGGGTTCGTTCTTTTTTTCTTCATCATTCTTTTCTTTAAACTCATCAATCCTCACATTTTCACTTTCCACCATCTTGTTAGTAGATTTATCCAAACATTTATGTGTCTTACCCTTTTTAGAATAACCTATGAATATAAATTCATCTCCTTTTAAATCAAAATTTTTATTTTTTGCATTCTTCATAATGTAACACCTACTTCCAAATATTTTAAAGTAACTAAAATTTGGTCTATGTCCATAGAAGAGTTCATTAGGTTTCTTTTTTGTACCTTTCTTCACTTGATAGCTTATTTCCAGAAGATCCATGTAACTCCTTTTAAATTAGAAGTGTCCCAACACAATCAATAATAGATCTATTCCTTCCTTTATCTATGTCATTATGTTGTGGTGTCCTTGGTACAAATAATTGTCTTTTGATCCCATTCTAATTGCAAAATATAGTAGATTTATCAGAGATGAGTTCACCTCCTTTATCAGATCTCAAACATTTTAGTTTCTTATCAATTTCCTTCTCAACCCTTACTTTATACCACTTAAACTTTTAAAAGCATCAAATTTCTCTTTAAAAAACATTATAGACATCATTCTTGAATAATAATCAACAAACAATATGAAATACTTATCAACATAGTAGCTTTACACTTTCATACGACCACATAGATATGTATGAACTAGCTCCAAAATATCATTATATGAATAAGATTTTATTTAAAATCTTTATTTGGTCATCTTACTAATTGACATTCCTTGTACATTACTTTATCAAGTTTGTTGAGCCTTGACAAACCTCTAATTATTTCTTCTAACCATGATAATGTTGTCAAAGTTTACATGACAAAACCTTTCATGCCATAACCAAACATCTTCAATTATTTCCATAAAACATGTCTTTAAATATTATCCTAATAAAATTCATTACCTCTTGTTTGATCTCTAGTAGCAATAAACTTTCTATTAGTATTATGCATTTTCACCTTTCTATTCTGAAACTCCAATTGGTGACTTGGATTGTTCAACTATGCAAAACTTTACATATTATTTTTTAGTCCTCTCACTCAATAAGTATTTTCACATTTGATTTAACCATTCAACTTATAACTTCTTTTTCTTTCATGGGGTATGGTACATCATTACCAAGTTTAAAATTACCTCCATTATACTCTTCTAGGTTCTTAAACTTATTAATATTACCAGTCATATGATGTGAACAACCACTATCAATAATCCATGTATCAGATTTATTAACTTGGGAAATAAGTTTTTTTTTCTTCATACCTTTTCTCTTCATAATCATCTTTCATAGCAACATAGACAAATTATTCACTTTCATTATTTGCTTCATCCTTAGTTTGGTCTTCCTCAACAATGTAGCATGACTTCTTCCCTTTCTCCTTGTGATCTTTTTACTCTATATATTTGGTCTCCTTTTTAGCATAACTCTCATCTTTATCACTTTGGTTCCAATTAGGACCTCTAGCCACAATATGACCAATTTTATTACATTTAAAACATATCAAGGGTAGTTTACTTTTGTATTTCCCTTTTACTATCGGTAGTACCTTTCCAGTAGTGCTTCCATCTCATCTTTTTCTTTCTTCCCAAATATGATACTCTCATAATCACTATCACCTAAACTATATTGAATTCTCTTTTCATTTTTTCCCTTTACTTTCTAATGATTTGAGATGACTTGAAAGTAGTTTCAACCTTAGGCATACTATTGTCAAAATTACTAAGTTCAAAAGAAGTCAAATTTCTAATCAATGCATCAAGTAAAACAACATAATTGGGTATCTCATCTCTCATATTGCATTTACTCTAATAGCATAGGGAGGTAAGAGAGTTCTTAGAAATTTTCTTACCACATATTCTTCTCTTGTGGTTCCACCAAAACCTCTAATAGATTTCACAATTGTTTTGATCCATGAATTGTATTGAGTAATCTTTTCTCCATATTACATTCTTGTGTTATCATACCTTCCTCTAACATTTTCAACATTATCTATCTATACATGAGGATCTCCATCATAGGCAAGTTCAAGCTTATACCACATCTCTTTTACAATAGCATAGTTCTTGAATTCATAAAACTCAACATTTGTCAAAGAAGAAGCAATCTCTATCATTAGATTGTTGTCTTCTTGTTTATGTCCCATCTGATCAATTGTCAAGGGTCCAATTGGTAGAGATGTATATCCATTATCCAAGAATTACAATGCATTATCTCCATCTCCAAAAAAATCTAGCCTCATCCTACTCTTCCATGTAGGGAATTGTTCTTGGTTCACCTTTGGTACTTCTCTATTATAAATCTTTAGATCTTAAGTATACATCTCTTAAAAATTTCTCCTACAAGCAGCAATAGCTCTAATACCAATTATTGGCTAAATGGGGGAGGGGGAGGAGGGGTGAATTAATTATCTCAAGAACTTTCAAGAAATTTCACCACTTAAAACTTTAATACCCAATATACTATTCTAATCTTTACTAAATTAGATCTCCATTCTCTCATCCAATCTATATCTTGCCAGTTGATCAACAAACACTCCATTCACTTTACTTCACAAAATTTTCTCATCAAACTACTTAGTAGACACATAAAAAACTTGAAACTTCTAATGTCATGATTTATATTTCCATCCTTTTGCAACTTAATCATATTGATTAGGGTTTCCATGAATAAAACTCAACTATCAAATCTTGCATACATTGAATATGTTGCTAAAAAACTCTTTATGCATCATTCCAACTATAATTCTCCTTGGAACTTGAACATTTTCTTGGATCACAAACTTTGCATTAAATCTCTTCTATATAATCTCACCTTGTCAATCTTACCCATTGATCTCAATAATATGCTTTATCTCTTCCTTAGAAACTTACCAAACAATCCAAAACTTCACTTGATGTCATAGCATAATTCATTTTACCAAAAACATTTTACTTTATGTAACTTAGATTCTTCCTTACCAAACACTAAGTTTCACTCAATTAACTATATCTCCCCCATTTACACTCACTTAATAACACTATTCACTTGGTGTAGTACTTCTTCAACTTCTCTTCAACTTACTTAGAATACATTAACCATGCTTATACTTTTTCTTGGTGTAGTTCCTCCTTGATTTATCAAATGAAAACCTTTTCTTACCAAATTCCATTTCCAACTTGGTAACAAAAACTGATTCCTTCTCCTTTTTACTTTACAACTTCAATCTTTCTTTACTAACCAATGTATCTTTCTTATAAATCCTTTTTACTCTTCATTACATCATAGAAAAAATTCAAATCAATATTACCTTGTTAAAGATTAATTCATCAACTTCCCATTTAAGCTCTCATTCTTAGCATCACATAATAACTTATTTCCTCAACATAGCATAAACCAAACTAATATGGAAACTTACATAAATTAGTAAGTCAATTTTCTTGACAGCAATGACAATGTAATAATTGATCCAATCCTTCTATATACAATTTATAGCTCTATAAGTGACATTTTCGATAATCATCAACAACATAACCAAAATCTTAACAATAATCTTCCTTTTAGATCAATCGGGGTAACATGTTTCTATTTTCTTTGAAGGCCTCACCATAGGCAAAAGTGTCTAGGACAACTATGGTTGAGACCAACTCAGCATATAATCACTAGAAGCATAAAATAGCCATGGGATCTAAAGTACTACTAGCTATAGCTAGGGAATCCACAATGTAGTTACATTTCCAAGAAATTACCTTGATACCAAAGGCATCAAAGGCTTCAATCAAGATCCACAACTTATTTCAATAGGTTTCTAGTTATTTATTGTGTAATGTGTATATACTCTAAACTTGTTTGACTATTAGTTCTAAGTTACCCAATGCCCAAAGGTGAGTAAATCTATTTCTAAGGTTAATTAGAAGACTTGAAACAAAAGCCTCATATTTGATCATTTTTTGGTATGTATCTACCTAACCTATAGACAATAGGACACAAGAAAAGATCTTCCTCATGGGCTGATTAATTCTACCTTTAGCTCACTCCCTTATTTGGATTATGATCCATCACACTTGAGGGTCCAACTATTGTTGTTATGAGGTTCAATAATCAGTGGACTAGTTGTAAGAAAAGGTCTTTTGAATGCAAGGACCAAAGGTTTGAGTGTGGTTTCAGGTTGGGAAACGATTTTTTTTGTAATGATTTTTGGCAGAGGAGCTCACATCGACTCATCAATGATCAAATCTTGAATTTCAATGATTAGTGGGATAGGTATCCACAGTGGGATGCCCATTTTATCATGCTTCATAGGATATGGTAGCAAAATAGTTACATTGGTTAGACACACTTCAAACTCAAGCTTATAGTTGCATTTTCAGTGCACTTTATACAACTAAGATGAGAGGAGATTTAAAGGGAGCATTTCCATATTACTTAAATCTCATGGTTCAACTTTAACTAGATAAGATCTTGGGTTCTTTGTGTCAACATAACATCCTAATTTAGAGGGAAACTTTCTTTAGGGAGAAACTCCAAGGTTAAGATTTCCCTAACCTACTAAATGATTGTAATTTCCCCACTATTACGGTTAGCTTGGGACCATACTGACAACAAAGAAATTGGTAATTTCATAATAAATTTAATTTAATATTTCATATCGTTGATAATATTTCTAATTTGAAATGATTAACATTCTTAATTAATGTTCTCCACCAAGTGCACTTTGGATCATTCTATGATATTCACAATGAATGATCTCCAACAAGTTATACTTGGATCATTCTCTACCAAGTTATACTTCGATTGTATTATGACATTCAAAATGAATACTCTCCCCCAAGCATAGCTTGGATCATATTAAAGTATCTATTTAATTATTTACTATATTATACATGCATATGTAATGACATTAATTATTGATTCCATTATATATTAAATACATTTACATAACCTTGTATACTTAATGGTATATTATATTGTTATATAAAAGAACTATATATAGTAATGTGAGAAGGAAATTTAATTAATAAACCACATATACTTACCTTGTAGGGATTCCTTGATCTTCATCACCTCCTACATAAATTCCAAATGTACTTCTAAATGTATGTAATTTGAATGCATTTATTCTATTGCTCCATATTATGTATTCTCTTTAATGATTATCATTCCAATTACCCTTTAATATTATGTATTGTTGCTGCTAAGTATTACCTTGTGCTAATGTGAATGTTTTTAATATTTTGGTTGATTTTTTTTTTGCTAGATTCTAACCTCTTGTCATTTTAGTATGTTGAAAGCCCCCAATTGTGAATGTATTTTATTAGTCCTTGCCTTGAATAAGAAAGGGAACTAATGTTTGCAGTTGCACCATTCAATATTAATTTTTGCAAACGATGAACACAATAAATAGAAGTTCCTAAGATTTGATTTTAAAAGAAATTAACATGCATTATTTTTTACTTTTCTAATTGACTTCTTTTTAATTTCCTAGGGTATATATTCATTTTAATAAATATTAAAATATGCATTTAATTTACACTTTCTATCTTTTCGGGCATACTTTCTATCTTTTTGTGCAATCTTGTGGAAGCATAATCTTTCCCAACTATTGCTTCTCTTATTTTTTCTTCATTTTATTTTACTTTAAATACTGTACATTTTTTTTTTTTTTTAGAATTCTTGAAAAGAATTAGATGTATGCTAATAGTATTTTTCAATAATAGTATTTTCCAATAAATTATATTGAAGAAGACATATAGTATTATTTTTAAAATTTGTTGAATAGAATCTATTATAAGAACATCTATTTAACTTTAATCATATTTATTTAGATCTAAATAATTAAATTATATATTTTTAAAAACTGTTTCAAAATTTAAGAACATTTATTAATGTAATTTCATCTATATGAATTTATATTTCTAACTTAATTTACAAAAACTTGTAAATTTTGGTTAGAAATTTAATAACATAAATAAATTAAAATATATCTTGATGCCTCTCAAACTATAAAAGATCAATCTTATTCAAAGATTATTCAATTTGTTTCTAAGATAATATAGTAATAGATAATCTTAGCATACTTAACAACTTTAGCTTTTCTATACATAATATACTTTAATAATTTGATAAAATAAATATTTTATAAACGTATTAGCTGAAAGGTTATATTGATTTGGAGCATTAATTTTGTTAATTATATATAGTGTAGTAGAAGAACAATCAACAAATTACTAGATAAACTTGTGAACTTGGAAAGTGTTTATAGAAGAAAATAAAACAATGAACAAAATTACTACATAAACTTGTGTCCTTGGAGAGTGTCCATAGAAGGAAATAGTAGATTAAATCACATTATTAAAATTAACAATTTTGTAGTGTAATTCAACTTCTACTCCAAAAAAATATGGACATATTACTGAATTTCTTAATATGGAAAAACTAGTTTTGGATTTGTACATTTCCTTTTTTTAATACTGTATAGAATATGCAAATGTCTTGTACTTTCTCTCCTCCATATAATATAATAGTTGATTTATGTTTTCAAGACTCTATTTCAACTTCAATTTAATTTATGCTTCTCAACCACATCCATGCTCTCATTTCTTTAGAAGGTAGGGACTCCAGCTCATCAAGAGCTCTTGTTAATATTCTTATCTCCCATATATATCTTTTAGTTATATCGAATGGTCATAGATTTTGAATGTGAAAAGACATGTTCATTTTCAAGAGAGTATATCTTTAGGATAATTAATTGTTAATAATATTTTGTTAGTTTTCCTTATAATCATTAGATAGTCATAGGTAGAAGGAAATTTAAAATTATTTAATTATAGATATGTGATTCCAACCTTTCCAATATCACTTCATTATTTACTTGACATAATTATTAAACCTTAGCTAGGAAAATGGATGATTGTTTACTATATTAATTTTGATTTTCTTGATATTATAATTTATGATTCGATTATTTATTTTTTAATATGGTTACATTAGTTGATCTATTCTATCGATTAATGTTATTTTCAATAATATTAATGCTAATTAATATTTATTTGTAACATTTTATTGATGTCATTGATAAATATATTTTTTAATAATGAATTATAATAATAAAAATGTTGAATATAGTCATAACTATATGTCAATATAGGGTTATGCCAATGATGTAGTGCAAGTCCAAATAATTCCCAAAGGAGATGTCCAAGCCCCCATCTAACAACAATACAATAGAAAGAGAATATAAGATACAAGATATGATACCACACTCAACTTCTTATTCATAAAGGAACTAGTTACATGCCATGTGTCAAACTGTATGGCCTTCTCAGTTATGACAAAATACAAGGAAAGTAATAGCTCTGCAAGACCTCATAGGATCCAATAAGCCCTAACTAGCCTACATCTATAACAACACATAAATCTGTTAGAAACCTGATCAAAGATCTAAACTTGTGCTCACAAGCCACCAAGCAATCTTCTTGTTTCCTAAGCTCACACTCAACTACTAGCCCTACTCTTAATTTACAACTCCATATTCCTAACTAAATCTCTACTACTCTCTTCCTCAATGCCTAAAGACTACCCAAAACCTCCTTATATACTTGCAAAACTACAACTTCTTACACATAGAATCCATCTAGAATCCAAATAAACATAACATATGTCTTAGTCGAATTACAACAATCATTAAATGCACATAGGATGAATAACCAAGACCACAAATAGGTCTACACACATCGCAAGATTGATTCCCATCACAATCACATGCTACATTGTAATGTCCCTAGCATTAGGGTTACATTAGAATACATGATAATTGTAAAAGATTGACATGATCATATAAAATATAACCAAGGTTTCCATATCCTTAAGAATAATTCATTATCATATGCAATAAATATTCTTCACCAGCATAGACTAGATTATATATGACATTCATCTTTGAATGGCTTCAACCAAGACAACCTAGATCATATAATGACATCCATGTGAGATGTCCTCCACCAAGTTTAACTTGGATCATTCTCCACCAAGCATACCTTGGATCATATTATGACATTCAAAATGAATGCTCTCCACCAAACATAGTTTGGATCGTATTATGACATTCAAACTAAATGCCCTCCACCAAACATAGTTTGGATCGTATTACGACATTCAAAATGAATGCCCTCCACCAAGATATTCTTGGATCAAATATATTAAATTCATTCAACAATTTTGCATTGTTGATAATTCTATTTAATGTCACTTTATATAATAGGATTTGTACCTATTATTCCTTATTTCCAAAACTAAAGAGATCTATTATCTAATTGAATATATATATATATATATATATATTTCAAATAAATTGGTTCCAAATATAATATAACTTATATAATTACCCTTACCTTTATGGAACCTGATGTCTTAATATTATCGGGGCACATTGACTTGGTATAGTCATGTTTTACGAATTCTCCTTATGTGGGATCAATAATAGTGTTGTCCATTTTGAAGTGCATGTGGAGACTATATTTTCTATTTGGTCAATGATGTGTTTGTACTCCCACTTGGTTGCCCATGTTCCTTGTCCTTGTATGCAATGTTGTTTTGATGCCACATAAACTATGTGTGGCTTGCAATTGAACAGTCTACCTTCTTTTCATCTTATTCCACTCTCCACCAAGTTGTTGTCCTCACACATGATTTCCTTAACTGCACACGACCCATATTTTGTCATTATTTGCAATATTGCATTTTATGTTTTATATCCTATGTTGGTAGTTGACTTTAACTTGCAGTCTCTTTCTTTAACTTGTGATCTCTTTCGTTATCGCACAAAAGCGAAACTCAATTCCTTATCTCTCACCATGATGATGGTCCTTTATTATCCTTCCCAAGATCACCTCTTATATCCCAATTGTTAATTTCCATTGGTAGTGGGTCACGACCCTTGGTTTCATTATCCATTTATTATTAGAAATATATATATATATATATATATATATATATATATATATATATATATATATATATATATATATATATATATATATATATATGGTGAAAATTATATTATTACTAATGTAATATTAGGATTAAAACCAATATGTATATAAGTTTTATTTGACTCAGATAGGAATTATAATATTATTTATTTGAGTTTTCATAACATAGTGACATTAGACTTGTTGATATATTTAAATATATACATTTTTTTAGAATAAGACATTATATATTCATTTAAGAAATATGTTTATACAATAATTTGGGTTCATGATAGTCCACCCTTCTCAATTTTCTTGTCCTCAAGGAATATATAGTCTTCTAATGTAAGTCTAATAACTTTAAGGTGAACCCTTGATTTGAAAGGGGTTATCTCCATCCTCTTGAGTAATAATTGTCATTGTCACAAGCTCTTGTTCATCAGATCTTATCTTATTTATTTTTCCTCTTTTGCATCGGTGATTATGCTCTCAAGTTCTCTACATTTAAAACATAATCCTTTCTTCAGTAAGTTATCTCTCTTTAGGCATCTATGACCAAAGTTCCATGGTTCATGGTACAAGCGACATTTCCTTTCTTTGCCTTCATTCCTTGTCTCTTTATATTTGATAGACATTTTTGGATTCTTGGACCTCTCATCTATCTTATTAGATTCAACCTTCTTTGCTTTCCTGATGGCTTCTTCTAAGTTTTGGGGTTCAAGGGGTTTTACCTAGATTTGATGGCATCTTTAAGCCCTTCTATGAATAGATGACTGAGTTGTCCTTGGGATAGATTGGAGCCATTACTGATAAGTCTTGGAATTGATTTGTGAATTCTTATACTATTCTTCCCTGTCTGAGGTGAGTTAGTTCTTAGAAATACCACTCAGGGTCTCATAAATCAAACCTACTCATTAACTTTTGAGTGAAGTCACTATAAGATGTGATTTTTTTGAGCCCTAGGGAATTTTGGCTATAGTGCCACCATTTTTGGGCTGATCCTCTTAAATGAAATATATAAAACTTAATAGCACCTTCTTCTATCATAGGATTGAAAGATAGATATGTGTCTAATTTTTGGACCCATGATTGAGTAGTTTCTTCTCCTTATCCATTAAAACATGGTAATTTTACCTTGTTTACCTTTTTCTGAAGGTCTTCATCTACATGATGTTTCTTTTTATTTTCCATGAGTTTAGATTCGTAGAATTCTTTAAAGGGAACAAGTTGTTGAGATTAGGATCCAAGCTAGCATACATTTGTGCAATTTCTTCCACAATATTGGAGGTCACTCCATTATCTACAATGTTCTTCTCTCAGAATGAGTGAGGGTAATGTTTTCCTCATGAGTGGAATGATGTTCCCTTTGTGAGTTAAGTCTCTCATTTTTATTATTATTACTACTTAATTTTTGTATAGCTTCCAATAGTACCTTATTGGAGTTTTTAGTCCTTTCAAATCTCTCATTAGTTTGTTCTATAAAGTTCCTTGCTTCTTGGGCTAGTTCCTTTGCCCTCATTCTTTAAGTTATGATGATGTGTGTACTAACCAATTCCACAAGATGATAGGATTATGCTCTAATACCACTTTAATGTCCCCACCATTAGGGTTACATTAGAATATGTGATAATTATAAAAGATTGACCTAATCATAATAAATCTAGCCAAGGCCTCCATATCCTTAAGAATAATTCGTTATCATATGCAATAAACAAATTATTCACCGACATATACTAGATTATATACAACATTCATCTTAGAATACCTTCCACCAAGACAACCTGGATCATATATTGACATCCATGCGAGATGTCCTCCACCAAGTTGAACTTGGATCATTCTCCACCAAGCATACCTTGGATCATATTATGACATTCAAATTGAATGCCCTCCACCAAACATAGCCTAGATTGTATTATGACATTCAAAATGAATGCTCTCCACCAAGATATTCTTGGATGAAAGATATTAAATTCATTCTACAATTTACAATTGTTGATTATTCTATTTAATGTCACTTTATATAATAGGATTTGTACCTATTATTTCTTATTTCAAAAAATAGAGAAATCTATTAGCTAATTGATTGATTTCATTATATATATCATATATTTCTTAATTTCAAATAAATTGGTTCCAAATATAATATAACTTATATACTTACCCTTACTTTTATGGAACCCGATGTCTTAATATTATCTGGGCATGTTGACATGGTATAGTCTTTTTTTATGAATCCTCCTTATGTGGGATCAGTAATAGTGTTGTCTGCTTTAAAATGTATGCAGAGAGTATATTTTCTATTCGGTTGATGCCATGGTTGTACTCTCGCTTGTCCCCATATGCAACATTGTTTTGATGCTATGTAAACTATGTGTGGCTTGCAATTGAACAGTATGCCTTATTTTCTTCTTATTCCACTCTCCGCCAAATCTCTATCCTCGCGCGTGATTTCCTTAAGGGTCCGTTTGGTTTGTGGAATTTAAAAAACTTGGATTTCTACAAACCTTGGTTTAGCCAAATCAATGATTTGTATATCTTCATTCCAATTTTTGGGATTTTATTGAAACCATTTGTTTCACTTGGAAGATGCATGTGAAGACACATTATTATGTGTAAGCTTGGAGTTGAAGGAAGTTGGAAAACCTAGTTTTGAGGCAAAATTGGAAGTCCTGTATGCTAATTCCATTTTGCAAATTTTGAAACAAATGCACAAATTTTCAAATCTGGGTTTTGAAAAAGCCAATTCCTGTCATCTTCTAGGAACCAAACGGACCCTAATTGCACACGGCCCGCATTTTGTCCTTATTTGCAATATTGCATTGTGTTTTATACCCTATGTTGGTAGTTGACTTTAACTTGTGGTCTCTTTCATTAACGCACCTTATCGAAACTCAATTCCTTATCTCTCACTATGATGATGGTCCTTTATTATCCTTCCCTTATCACCTCTTATATCTCGATCGTAGTAGTGGGTCATGACCCATGGTTTCATTATCCATTTATTATTAGAAATTTTTCTATATATAGGGTGAAAATTATATTATTACTAATGTAGTATTAGGATTAAAACCAATATGAATATTAGTTTTATTTGGGTTAGATATGAATTATAATATTATTTATTTGAGTTTTCATAACATAGTGACATTAGAATTCTTGATATATTTAAATATATATTTTTAAAATAAGAAATTATATATTCATTTAAGAAATATGTTTATACAATAATTTGGGTTCATGACATACATGCACTAAATGCACCAAGTTGATTGATCAAACCTCCTAAGAACATCATTTGGTGAGCCTAGCCACTAAGTGTAAGAAACAACTATCAAGCAAGCCAAGCATTGGTGAGCAAGCACATCCGCTGAGCTCCCCGAAAGCATCACTATGCATGTGTTCCATTGATCAGATCAATAACCGAGTATCACAAGCATCATCAAGCTCCTCAAGAAAAACTAAACCCAAGAACTACCCCAATAGTGACCAAGCATCATCTTCTTTGAGTCAAGTTCTCCAACTCCAAAGTCAAACCCACTCCAACATGCAGGATGGCCAACCACCCTAGGATGCTCCTGCATTAGTAAAGGCTGGAGTTGACTCGAGCAAATGCTACCTTGTTTGTTTGGCCATGGTATGTGATGATTTGTTTCAGTTTGAGCTCACTATAAACTTTGATTTTGTTGGCTTCTCATCTCTAAGCTAACTATAAATGGGGAAATTTGGTCAATAAACCTATTAAGGGATTTAGACTAGTTTTGAGTTACAATCATCCCATAGATTTTTGGGTTGTACACCACTTCAATGCTAATGACACTTCAGATGTAGGGTTGAAAGGCAAGTCAGATTCAGATGTCTTGAGCCCATTGACCATCTTGACTTGAGTTTTATTAGGCGGTATCACTGCACCATTGATTTTCAAGTGGGTCAATGCAAGTTTATTGCATGTGCACAAGAGCATAACATTCTTTGATGCTTTGGAATAAATTAGGCACTTGTTCAAATTTTTCCTACAAATCTTCAAGCTAAGAAGGAAGGGAGGTCCTTAATAATACCCCGAAAAAATATCGAATTGGCATCTCCAAAAGTGATAGTCTTTGCCTTATTAAACATGGTTCAAGTTGTTCAAGACATTTGAGGACATATTCCATCTTCTTAGGGAAATTGTGTAACACTTCCATGAGGGACATGATAGTGGAGTTCCTACAATACTCAAGTGACATCAAACTTACCTTTTGTGGCTAGTTTCCTTTTATCACATCCACCTTTGATAAGTGAAATATTAGGCCCCGTGGTTCACAATAATGACTTAAAAGCTCCAAGAAATTGTCTATACTTCAAACATAAGATAGAATTTCATGTCTCCAATCCTACAAACTCTTCATTAGTACTCCATGATTTAGCTAAAATAAAAAGAATATATTTCCTAATCTCCTTAATATACATAACCAAAACATGTTTAATTTATCATTTCCCAACTTCACCTTTTAAAATAAAATAGACTCGTGTGAAAGATTAAATATCTTATTTAATGTGAAAAGAAAAAATAACTTTATTGATATATCTTCAAAAAATAACTAAATCAATTTAAAACCAATAGAATTTCGTTCACGTGACATACGTATCTATGATATGCCACGTACTTTGATTTCCCTAATTCAAATTCGAAAACATAAACGGGCAAATTCCTTTTGAGTTCCTCCCTTCAAATTAAAAAACAGAAACGGGCATTCTTCAGTTTGGGCAATCGACTTCAATTGGGTTTCCCACTTCAAAAATTCTCACCATGGGAGGCAGATTATGACGTTGCTGAGAGAATTTTCTTCTCAAATCAGGTGGATAGCCTTCATGCTTTCATTTTTTGAGTCAGATTTATGAGAAAAATTTCTTGTTTCACCTGCATAATTTTATGGAACTAAACCTTGAAATTGCATTTTAGCTGGCTAGAATTATTAATAAACTGGTTCTTCGTATTTGCAAGGCTATCTCCCTGTTCGTAATTTCTTTGTTCTGGTCAACTTGCGTAATCAAGAACTGTTTTTGCATTTGAATTCGTTTTCGAGTATCAAAATGTGTGTTGAATTCGAATTCAATTGTACATGGAAGTTTGCATTCAACCAAGAAATTCGATCGGTTGTAGAAAATTCTTAGGGATAATCTTTTCATTTCATTGTTGGGCAGTTTCCCTTTTTGATAAGCTTACTGATGCTCTGTTTTTATGGGTTGTAGGGGTTTCGTAAAGTGGATCCTGCTCGATGGTGATGAAAATTACAGCACAAGACAAAAAAGAAACTAAACAAGAGAGAAAGTCATAGAGAGGAGAAGCCATGGAGAAACCCAGAAAATGGGCTCTGCTGATCACAGCCCAATCTATTCTATTTATAAGCAAATACACCATAAATGTATAGTAGAAGTCAGCTGCAATATTAATGGTGGTGGACAGTTGAAATAGACGGCTGAATGGTTGGCTGCACATGGAAAATGAATGGTCAGTGCTGGGCGGCTGGTCTGTGCCGACCATATCTAAGATAATTAATTTATTTCAACATCCCCCCATAAATTAATTATCATATTTTTTGTTTTTAAGAAATTCCTCCATAGTCTAGAGACGATGGGTCCTGGCCTTAAGCCTTGTTAGGTACCCATTTACAATCAATTATCAAATGCTTTCACTCATCTTGTTTCCCTCATCATAATCACTCTAGGTTTTGTACGGATTACCCATAACCGATGCAATATCAAAGTTGTTTTAAGTTCACCACAAACTTCTCAAACATCACACAAATGGTTTCAAGATCACCATAAACTTTGTACTCAAATGGTTTACAAACCAAACACTCATTGGTTCTAATGACCACGAATCATCACTATGGGGAAACTATCACCACTCTGGGCCTTTCTTTTTTGTACTTGCATCAAACTAAATATTGAGTCCATATAAAAAGAAATCCATCTACCAAGATACATGGGTACCCAGTCGCTGTACTCGCCAGTTCTATAGGAATCCTTTGCACATACATGGTTCATCAATATGTCAAACCAAAAAACTTTTAGGGTGTCAGGCACAACCGATAATGCACCCCATACATTCATATAGCCCATTAACAATCATTACTAATTCAATTTTCATCACTTGGTTGGGGGATATCAATGCAATCAACTTCTATTACATGACCACTATCAAGAACATCATATCCTTCACAATTAGACAAACAAATTTTCACTTCCAATCTCAATACTTTTATCCAATCAGCACACACACAGACCTTTGCACCATGACAACAATTCTAGCATGCCATCTCTTTTCATAATGAATGCTAACTCCTACAAATGACTTATAATACTCTACACATATTTCAAATAAAAACACATAATAAAGTACTATTAATAATAACAAAATTAGCTTTCACTTTCAACTTTAGCTTCCTTTTTTTCATGGCTTCTCTTTTTCTCAGAACAGTCTCTTGACTTGTTCTTCTCAGAATGCATCATGCTAAGACCACGTTGTACCATCAACAAATTACCATTCAAATGTTGTTCATCTTTCTTTATTTTTTCGCAAGAAATGTGTATGCACACTGGCTCTCCCGCTTGCATAGAGGTACTCCACAAGCCACTAATGATCAACGGGCAACCAACACTTCAACTCAACACTCCTTCAAATTCTTCTTGCTCTCTAGACTTTTTAACACTTTTCTGATCTTTATTCAAATCAGCAACAATGCACAACTTTCCTTTGACTACAATAAATAATCTGAGGCATACCCTAAGAAACACACAAACTCCAAGCTTCTCACAACAACAATATTTTTCACTACTTATCAACAATCTTCTAGAGACAACTTCCTTACAGCACTTTTTTGCTCTTTAGCTCACTTCACAAATTAATATTCACCAATCTTCAATTCAGCTTTGTAATGGGCAGCCTTCTCACAACAGCAGCCTTCTACACAAGGCACTAGCAATTGTATCACAATCTTTCACTCCACATCTTTCAATCACAATATTTCACTCATTGCTCTTTCAAGACTTTCAGACCATTTACCATAAGCTCTGATACCATGATGAAAATTACAGCACAAGACAAAAAAGAAACTAAACAAGAGAGAAAGTCATAGAGAGGAGAAGCCATGGAGAAACCCAAAAAATTGGCTCTGCTGATCACAGCCCAATCCATTCTATTTATAAGCAAATACATCATAAATGTATAGTAGAAGTCAGCTGCAATATAAATGGTGGTGGACAGTTGAAATGGACGGCTGAATGGTTGGCTGCACATGGAAAATGAATGGTTAGTGCTGGGTGGCTGGTCTGTGCCGACCATATCTAAGATAATTAATTTATTTCAACAGATGGGAGGAGGCTTAATTATAATCAAGGTCAGGAATCGAGCTTAACGAGGACGCCATTGTTGTTCAGCTGAAGAAGGAACATGAAAGTATTGATTTCATTTTTATCTACAGTGGCCAACTCCGAAACTGATTACCCAGATGCTGCAGAACAAGGGGAGTCTCAGCGGCGGGAAAAAGAGGAATGGGTTTTAATGGCAGATGGGTTTATTAGATCTGACCTGATTCATACTATGATTGCATCCCAAAGGATTCGAATCTGATTGACTCTAAGGCAGGATTGTTGTCGAAGGAGCTGATGGTCACTTGTTTACTTCACGGGGTTTGTATTGATAAAACCGAATTCAATGTCAATGTCAATGTCAGATCATTTCACTGATGACACCGAATTCACCAATTGCAATGCCATGTCAGAAATTGCCAAATTCTGGGTCAAGAATTCACCGTGGATCTCTGCAACCTTCACGTTTTTCATTTTCGAGATATTTTTTTGTTCCTGAATGAATTGCCTCTTCGTATTGTCATATTGAGTCAAGAACTACAAAGCCCGAGAGGAAAAGGGATGGGAAAGAGGGAAAGGCAGAGTAACAATGCGAGAAAGTATACATTGATTCAGGAGGCATGCCATCCCCTGATTTACAAACCTTAGAATGTGAGCGACTTGTATTGCATAATCCTGATTTGTTCAATTGTTTAGATTGTCTCATTTTTCTTCGAGTAGTGTCTTACAATCACTATGTGATTAGATGGTTATCTTACAGTGTGCACTCTTATCTGCTTTAGTTCAGTTATTTGATTACCCACTTCTCTTAATCAATACACGCTCTTACATTTTGATTCTACAATATCTTGTTAGTCTCATTTAAAATAGATCACAAGTAGTTTTGTAGAATTCGTCTATTGTAATTATGTTTGCGGAGTAAAGCAATAAATGTTTGAGATGATGCAGGTTTGTGGTTCATATCCCTGAAAGTCTAGCCCTTGAACAAGCTGCACCACTGTTATGGTCAAGAGATGTGAGATATTGGGGTTGGGAGGTGTAGGCCACATTGGTGTGAAGATTTTCAAGGCCCTTGGGCACCATGTGACTGTTATAATTTCCTCTGATAACAAGAGAAAAGAGACACTTGAAGTCCTTGGTGCAGATCAATACACTATTAGCAAAGACACCACTCAGATGCAGGTATGCTTTTTATGGCTTATCTTAATAATATTGAGATCCTGTGTGTAATAATTGTCAAGAAATGCTAAATGAGAATGCCTATATTGACCTTACATCCTTGTGTCTTATCTTCATAATGGATCACAAAGTGTGATTCAAAATGTTGATGCCAAAAAACCATGGTGACACAGAGACATGTCCACTTGTTGGTATGAGTTCGTTGTCATATCTAATTTTGTTGATTACCCATTTGGTATCTCCTTCTTTGCTAGTGATTTTTCAACTCATTTATCTTATTCAAAATATTTAAATTGTTTATTCTTTTGTTTTCTATTGTGAGCTATCTATTTGTTGTAATGTTGTAACTCAGTTGTCCTCTTGGTTAGGCATTTTTGTTGATCCAATTTAGGTTTTGTTGGTTATCCATTTGGGAACCGTGCCACCCTTTTATAATTTTTATTACCATTTTAGCTCAGTCAAGCACAAATTAAATCCATGTTTACTCTCTCAATCTATCACGATATGTCACCTTCTTTGTAGTCAATCATGATTTAATCTACAAAGCATAATACATATACCTTACGCTGAGATTTTCAATCCATTTGAGTAGTTCCTTGAAGTGTAAATAAATGCTCCTATAATGATGATCTTTTTGCAAACTAAACAAGATATTGCTCATTTTAGCATTTGACAAGCTATTTACACAAATAGATCTTTATATGGATTTCAATTCAAGATTGCTTAAGACTTCTTTGATTGCATTTATTCTTACATCCAACAACAAAATATTTACAATCATTGAAAATTTTGAATATGAATTAATTAGATATAATCAGACAGTTAGGTCTTGAACATTTTTCTAATAAATGTTTTCTAATATTGCCATCTACCAAGGATTATTTAGTTGATACTACTTTTCTGCATGTATGCAGACATATTTTCAACTAATTCAGGGAATATCTTTTTTGTTTGTAGATCCAAAACTTGTCACTCATTTTGGGAGCTGATTTTCACAATGGTAGGGTGTAAAAGATGCATTGGTGAGCTTAAAAAAATGGAGGGAAATAAATAAGCTACAAAACCAGGTTATCTCTTGTTTGATATTGCAAAAAATGTTGAAATAAATAAAATTGTGGAGGGATTTTATTTTTCATTTGAATGTTTAGATTTTCTTATTCATAGAGGGTTTCCAATTATTCATCATTTTAAATTTTTTTTTGGATAAATACACTGTAGCTAGTATCATTTTTATTTTTGTTACTTTGAAGTATTACATTGCAACACATACTTTTTTAACATGATTATGCTAAAGTTTGCATAGAGTTTCAACTTATTTTCCATTTCTTGTGATTTATTTTTTACAAACACAACCAATAAGATTTATAGCTCCAATAAAGGCTCCTTAGTTTGCTGCTAACTCCATGTAGAAGCACCATTTTGGACTTAATTTTTAGAGTTGGATGCACTACATATTAATATTATCTAATATTGAGAAGGCATGTTTGAACATTTTTTGAAAATGGGAATAGAAATAGATTTCTTCTTACATACTAAAATGATAAATACCATTCCTTGCATCATAACCTTCATTGAACCTATGTGTGCGAAAGTAGTAAAATAGTAGTTATGGCTTCAACTTAGGATGATTTCCTCTTGTACCCTCATTGTGCGAATAAGATTTGAAATTCCTTGTAGCTTCCTAATGCTTCATGGGAATGGGGAAGTTTAGTTTAACTAACATGTTGAGATTTAGTTAGGCTAATGTTTTTTATCAACATTAATACATATATAAAACTTGGTGTATAGACTACGGTGGTCTAGGCCACTAGAAAGCATCGGCAACCACCACATAATGTGTACATAATATTTATGATAACTGAAACCAATGATCTAGTAATGGACCTGTGTACATATTGTGTTCAAGTTAAAATTCAGTTCAAATAAGTGATCCATGTTTATTATGCATTTGTATAAATTTATCATGGGTTGCTAGTGAAAAAAAATTCATTGAGGAGTTCCATAAAGATCTCAGAGGTTGTCACAATTGATTGAGCTTACCACAAAGGTTAAAATCAATTGGTAAGAATGTTTTATGGTGCTGCTTACCTAAAACAAACTTGCATATTTTTTAACAATGCAAAAGAGACCAATTGATTTGTAGTAAAAACATGTTTAACCTTCAAACCTATATGATATAGTGATAGTCATAATGAGTGATGACAACCTATTATTAAGAAAGAGGCATTTTGATTGAAAATGGGACAAGAATGCAAATATATAGTGAGGTATATGATTGAGATGCATAAGATTTTCTATAATAATATCATCTGTAATAAGTATGTCATGGGTATTGCAGGCCTACATTTATGTAGAAAAATGCTTTTAATATCCAACTGCAAGTAAAGGACCATTGCAAGTTACTGATGATTCCTTGACTGTAAATAAAAGAGTTGCTTTAAAAACTTTTTTTTTTTGGGTGATTGGATATTTATAAGAATTAGAATCATTAGGTGTAGATTTAGACCCATCGATCATCAATTAAAACTTGAAGCTTTGAAATAGGGAGGATAGTGAAGAAAAGAATGGAGTTTTCACCTAGGCATTGATGGAAATTCGTCATTGATGTCAAAGGAACAATAAGATTGATATAAGATTGTCATTGATGTCGATAAGACTATAAGGAAATTATTAAATAGTTAGAGTGAAAAAGAAATACAAAACTAAGTTGAGTATTGAGTAATTAATACAACAACAACAATGGTGATTACATGGAAGTGATTATGTAGTTAGGATAGAGATAAGTTTAGATTAGTCCATTCCTAGTTCCACAATTTACGATATCTAAATATCCTCCCAAGTTCCAATATCAACAACAATAATACAATATGGAAATTTAGTGACTATATTTAATATCCCACCTTGCAGTGACATTGAAGCAAAGAAATCACAGAAGTGTGGAAGAAAAGAAGAATGGAGTTTTCACCTTTTACCACTAACATCCAAAATGCCCCCTCCACCAACTTAGCACAAGGATGATTGGAGTGAGGAGTGACTCCTTTTAGGGGATGAATTACATCACAAGGCATTCCCGTCCTACATTTAAACTCTAATTTTTATCAAATTTAATACAAAAAGAGGATTTGTTGCAATTCATTTGATTTAACAACCATAGGAAAAATATCAACCTTAATTTCCCTTTAAAAAGGAAATATTTGGTTGTTATGTACAATGAAATTTCCATGGATGAAATGGAAAGTAATGTTGGATTTTCAAATAAAATACCCTTATCTTCCATTTTGCAGGGTTTTTTCAAAACATAAACTCTTGATGTGGATGCCTGAAATCTAGAACTCTCAATATTTTTAGATGTTCACATATTAATAAAAGGTTACTTTCACAAGAGAAGGACCCTATTTTCTAATAGTGCCTCTAGTTTACCAAAATATTTCAAGTTTATTCTTTAATCATTGTCACTTACCTTCAATCAATAAAGATCTTTGTCATATCCCCTACTAGTAGCACAAACCTTGTAAAATCAAATAAAATCTTAGATCTTTTCCTTAATAACCAATTATACTAAGGCCAATTGGGATTAAATAAAAACCATTTAATAGAGAGACAACATAGTGAGGGGACTAATTAGAAAATATTTGGAGGTAACAGATTTCAAAATAATTAATTTAGTTGGACAACTAAGTACTATCTTATGAAGGCTAGCTTACACTTACCTTAGGTAGTATTATAGGGCTATATAATCAATTGGAGGGATCAATATAAACAAGGTGAGTGTTTGGTTTAAGATGAGGAATCTCTTTAAGAGGTGTGAATTAACCAAAGGTGGTGATTTTGCAATGTCCCCATTTTAGTTCACCTTGGGTTGTAGTATGGATTAGCCTATTTGTGATCCTTGTACAAAAAGTTCGATGCTTAGAGGGTCTCACTTACCATAACTAGAGGCAAATTCAAACTTCAGAGGCCAGGGATGTTTGAGATTGCTCTTGTTTTGGATTATTTATGCACACTCCTTATTTATATAGTAAGAGTCTATTTTAGGGAAGTAAGAGTTTTGTAAACTTACTATATATATAGTTAGAATCTATTTTAGAGAACACAACCTTTCTATCTTTAGCAAGGTGCCTAAACAACTTCATGGTAGTGTTGAGATTCAATATTTTTGAAAAAAGTAATTATTTAAATACTTACTATAAAGAGTAAGTTATTGTTGAGAAAATTCTATAGCTGGAAAGGACACCCAAACTCATAGTGTGCATAGTGATTGACTTATCAGTTGGCTCATGTTAAGAGACTTACTACTTATAGTAAGTCTTATACCTATGTTGCTATTTTTGATTGTGGTGTTGGTATTAGTAGACTTCATCACTTGAGTAAGTGAAATGAGTTTATTGGTTCAAGTTAAAGGTATTTATTATTAATTAAAGATACATTTATTTATAATTAATTATTAAAAGTTACAATATAAAGTTTTTTAGTAAATGGGGCCAATTGACTTATTAGTACATTAAATGAATATAATAACAAGGGGGCCTTTTTATGTATTAACCTAAGTAAACACGAGACTTGTAGAAGCATGTATATTAATGTTCCTAAGTCACTTCAAAAGCAAGTGATTTTGGCATCAACTATTTAGAAGGAAATTATAAAGTTTATAACTTAAATGAGACCTAAGTTATCATTAATGTTATTAAATATTATTTGAATATGGATGCCCATCTTTGGGAAGAATATAATTAAATATCATGTATTGAATGTGATAAATATAAACTTACAAGTAATGTGAAGTGTAATTAAGAAGACACTTTAGTGACTTTGTGCTTCAGAAATATGAAAAGCCAAAGAGTAGAAAACTAGATTCATTATAAGCATTGGTGTTTATTGAATTTTGTGAATAAAAGTGGTGAATGGCATCAATAGCATCACTTGATCATTTGTCAAGGTGTGTACTTGTCTTGTGTCTATGGTGTGGGTTCACACTATTTCTCTCTTCTCTTCCTCTTTCACCATTTCTATTGAGGTAGTTTCTATTTTGAAGGAGGTGATGGTTGTCTAGGTGGAGAAGTTTGAAAAGTTAACTATGTGGTCTTCTCATGTTTTGTTTGCTTAGATGTGGGGTTGATCCATGAATTAATCTTCCATTTGATTGTCTCCTCCTTTTCTAGTCCTAATGAGGTGGGATCCTTTTCTGTTGAGGTGAAGATGAGTTTTGTTTGTGGAGAGTTAACTTTCTCTTGGAGACATTTTATAGAATTTTATAATATGGTTTGGGATACAATGTAAAATCCAATATGAAGGTTTGGGTAGATTTTCAGAAATCCTTGTTCCTTCTTCAGGGCTTGTATTCCTATGAGGATCAATTCTTTAGAAGAGCCAAGTTGACACAGGAGTATCCTAGGTTGCCTTGTTATCCTACTCATCTTTCTTCACTCTACTAGTGGTTTCCAAGCTCTAGCTAGTGCTAAGTTCCACTTGATGTCGAGCTCCCATATTGACCAAGTTGTTGTATTGGCTAAGTGTAGTTCCATTGAATTCAATACCATTCAAGCTTCCTACAATGAACAAGATCTCTAGTGTTTCCAAACATTCATGTATGTACCGAGTGAACCTATTTGAGTTGTTGATGCTTAGATCCTTCTCTGACTGAGTTTTTCTATGATCAGTTCCAGTATGAGCTAATTTGTGTATTTAATTCAAGAGTTTTGAATTTAATGTAGGGATCTTGTCTTGTGATGTGTGTAGACCATTTTTGAGGTATGCCTTATGTTGTGTTAAGATATAAAATCTTATGTGAGCCATTTTAGCAAGTATGAATAGGGGTGACTAGGTTTAGGTTAGGTAGTGCTTGAAAATGTGTGGAGTCAAGAAAACTAAAGAGTTAGCATGAAGGATCTATGAAAATTGTAACTCTAGGATTTCATAAAATTTTGTTGGCCATATCCTAGAAGGCCTCATAGCCATGCATGTATGCAAACAATTTAATGAATTAATAAAGTATTTGTTTTTCCTTCCCTCCTTGGTGTTTTTCCCTATGTCATTTTCTTCTATTGTGTTTACTTTGCAAGGTGGTTTTATTGTTAGGTGTGCCTTTGGCCCTAATTAGCAACCCTCCTTGCATCATAATTATTTCAAAAACATGAATACAAACAATGAGTAACATAAACTAAGAATTTGAGAGAATAAGCAAAAGAAAAAAGTCAAAATTGAAAATGGTTTATATCTTGGGCTAGTGATGTTGTTTGCATTGACAAATGATCTAAGGTAATAAAATAGTTTCTTAGAAAGCTTTTGATGAAATATATGTAGCTAGTGGTTCCATTTCGAATGTGATTGAAGAATATTTATGGGATACATGGGGAGAGATTCAAGAGTTAAAAAAATTTTAAAAAGTGATGTTGCATATAAAAAAATGGTATTCTATGTAAAGAGAGATAATATCTTTTAGTTTTGTTTTGTCAAGATTATTTCAAGGGAATTGTAGATTGGGCTACATCTAGCATTAGATTCATAAAAATTATATTTCATAGAGTGATAAGTTTGATACATAATCATTTTTAGGATTTATGTGGTATTTGTTCTTTAGTTACAAAGTTGATGAAAGAAAATAGAAGAGAGATTTTAAAAAATTGCAATAGATGCTTTTTCAATTATTGAATGAGAAGATGACAAAACGAAACCTTTTATTCGAATTCTTTTAGTAGTTTCTTCAATTATTTATGGGACAAGAATAGATCAATTCTTAGATACAAGGTTAATATTATAGAGGTTAAATGATGAAAGAATTATGACGAATGTGAAAAAAATGTTATTTTATAGAGGGAGTATTTGGGTTTAGCTATGTGACAGGGATTAAAAATATAAACTAGAAAGGTTGAGCAAATTGAAAATCATCCTTCTCAAAAGAGTGTGTTTGAAGCAAGGATTTTTAATGGGTTAGCAAGTTCTCATATCTAAACTATATTAAAAACTTATTGCATATATTTTGTCCAGTCACAAGGGAGATAAAATAAGAAGAATATGATTTATTTGGGATGTAAGTGAGATAACCAACACAGGTGTGTTGTATGAAAATGATAGTCATGTGACATAATTTAGTGAAGCATTCAATGATGCAAAGATGACATTTTCTCTAAAGAAAGGAACCAATTTCCAACAAAGATGTGAACACATTACAAAATTATAATGGTTTAGTTATCGAGAGTGTTGTAAGATATATGACATATTGTTCCCCAAAACTAGTGACATTTTATTTTTACTACAAAACTACTTTTGATGTTGGTGTATATTTTACAAAATTCCTCTAACTACACAAGAACAAAAAATAGAAAAGAATTTTTGAAGTATAATTTGATTATTAACTAATATTTTGGCAATAATGTACTAAGATAAAGGAGTACTAGCATCAAATCCTAGATTTTGAATGTGAGTGTGAGAATGAGGTTAGGAGGTAGTGTGTGTAGAGACAATGGAGGTGCATGGAAATCATTGAAGTAAGAGGAATAAGATGGGGTTTTTAGTATAACAAACTTTACTCAAAGGAAGGGGTTTCTCTTAGTGGACATGTGTCCTTTTGTCGCCTCAATTGTGGCTTGTTTGTCAATTTTCTTTTGTAAACCCAAGACTTTGGTGTGAATGGAATAGCCTCATTCTATCAAGCCCCTACTCATGCCAAATTACTTTAGATATGCTAGGCAAGTAGATCTTTTTCTTTTCTTCAATAGTGAAGTTTACTGCCATCAATATATTTGTCCACATTGTAATCATACAATGTTTTATTGGATACTTATCTATGTAAAAAAAATTATAGCATGAAACATGTAAGTTTCATCTCTTTTTTGTCATAGGCGATGCATTTTATAATTTATTTATCATGCTAGTACATTTTTATTTTTAAAATGGACCTATTTTTGCATGTTATTGTTAAAATTGATTCGTTATATATCTCTATGATGAGCTCTATTTATTAATCATTTTTGATTGAATAGAATTTTTCTTTTATAGATTTGAGGTTAATGTTGTTTTTAGATTGATGGATTTTTTTTGAAAATGTATCTCTTTTGCACTTTATTGTTCTACTTGATAGATTTTATAACTTTTTGATGAGGTGAGCATATTTTAGGCCTTATTGTTTGAGTGTGATTTTATTTTTTTATTTTTACCAATAGGGTTGACAGTTCAATGGTATAACACTCTCATAGTATAAATGAGTTGTTTGAGGTGCTTATGCACATAAATTGAAGGAAGATAGGGCAAATAGACCACGATCCATTCACTACTAGGTTCTTTGCCTTTGAGCTATCATCCCACTTAAGATCAATGCATCTTTTTTGTATATCTATTTATATTGTAATTGATTTTCTTGTATGAAATGATATCATTTTAGGCCTTATTGTTTGAGTGTGTTTTTATTTTTTCATATTTTACCAATTGGGTAGATAGTTTAATGATATAATACCCTCGTAGTATAAATGAGTGGCTCAAGGTGCTTACACATAGAAACTGAAGGAAGATTGGGCAAAAAGACCACGATCCATCCACTGCTAGGTTCTTTGCCTTTAAACTATTATCCCAATTCATGATCAGTGCATCTTTCTTTCGATATCTATTTATATTGCAATTGATTTTCTTGTATGAAATGATTTTATTTTAGGCCTTATTGTTTGAGTGTGGTTTTATTTTTTCATTTTTTACCAATTGGGTTCATGGTATAACACCCTCATAGTATAAATGAGTGGCTCAAGGTATGTATGCATAGAAACTAAATGAAGATTGGGCAAATAGACCATGATCCATTCACTATTAGGTTCTTTGCCTTTGAGCTATTATCCCAGTTCATGATCAGTGCATGCTTTTTTAGATATCTATTTATATTGTAATTGATTTTCTTGTATGAAATGATCTCATTTTAAGTCTTATTGTTGGAATTGATACATTTTATACTTTATTGTTGAGGCCGATACATATTATTTTTTAGATGGAAGAATTTTTGCACTTTTTTGTTGAAGTTATTATGGCTTATATGTTATTGATGAGATGAAATTTTCTAAGCCACATTGTTCGAATGGATTGTTTTTACATTTTTAATCAATTGGGTTGGTAGTTCAATGGTATGACATCCTTTTAGTATAAATTGTTGGTTCAAAGTAATCATCTCAACTTACACAAGGTAGTCTAGGAAAGCAAAACAGGTTGTATTCACTAGTAAGGTCCTCTACTTGCAAGCTATTAGACACTTGGTGACTAGTGCATCTTTTGATGGGAATTTATTTATCTCACAATTGATTTATTGTATGAAATGAGGTCATTTTATGTATTTTTGTATAAACTGATACATTCTATGCCCTATTTTTAAAGCAATACATTTTATTTTGAAAATGAAGCATTTTTTCAATTTATTCTTGAAGTTGATACATCTTATATTTTATAGATGAGATAGAATATTTTAAGCCTTATTGTTTGAATGATTTTTTTAAATCATGTTTCTTACCAAATGGAAATTGATAGTTTGATTTTATAATATTCTTGTACTATAAATGAGTGGTTCAACATACTCACCCTAAGTTACTTAAGACAAGCTAGAAAAAAGACCAAGATCCATTCACTACTGAGGCTCTATGTCTTTGATCTATCTGCCCACTTTTAGACTAGGGTACTTATTGTATTAGAAAAATAGTTGAAAATGGATCTTGAGAATTTTAAGGTGATTGCATATTGGCCTCCATGTAGAAGTACATTCGATGAAAGGTTATTTCCTACACTAATAAATTTTAATAGAAATTCTATAAAGCATTTATGTGGGATTTGTACCTTAGTCACTAAGATGTCAAGAAGAAGTAGAAGATTATTTTGGACGATTGCATTATAACATGTTTTCAATTATTGAAGGAGAAGGTGACTAAACAAAATTTGTGATTGGAAATTTTGACTAATATATTTGAGTTTTGGGAAGACAAAGAAAGATTAATTCCTGCACATAGGATAGATATTATAGAGGTTAAAGGAAAAAAGATTGCCAGTGAATGAGAAAATAGCTAGTGTTATGAAGAGATCTAGTCTTTAGGTTTGGTTATGTAAGAAGAAAGGTAAAAAATAGATTCTAGAAAGGTCAACAATATTGTACTTTGTCTTCAAACCAAAAGCATGTTTGAAGCAAGTAGTTTTAATGGATTAGCAAGTATCTATGGAAGTTTAATAGATATGGTTTAAGGGTTGCAAAACCTACAAATTCTCTTCAATGATTATAAGTAGTAAAGTTGAATGCATTTTATATAAAAAGAGGAGACTTTTGAAGAGCAAGAGAATGCATTTTCTATTTAATCTTTTTATTTTGTGGGTAGTACATTGCTGAAGAAACATGCAAACAATCTAGAGCTCATTGCCTAGGGTTTTGTTGCCTTCTTTAGCAAGTCAAGAGTGATAGCTTTGAAGTTAATGAAAAAATAAAGCTATTTCAATGCTACTCTTTTATAGGTGTGTTTGAATTAGATATGCATTACTAGTTAATTATTTGGGTGAGATAAAGAGTATTATTAGATCAAAAATAAAATCTTAATATTTTAGATTCATATGTTACCAAGTTTGCATTCTTATCAGTGGTTAAATTCTTGCAAGTTAATTTAGTTTGGAGTTTATTTATCATCTCAAAATCATTGTAAGAAACATGATAAATAAATAAAAATCTAGGGAAAACTAGGACGTTGTGTCACATTGGATGTAGTTGATACTATGCACTATTTTGAATAAATAAGCTACTTATATGATGATACAATGAGATATAATGAGACCTATAGAAAAGTGGAGGGGAATATTAATAGTGATCTAAAAGTTAAAGCCTTGTTACATGTTCTATGTTGTGGGTTTGACCTATTTTTCTCTTTCACAATTCCTATAGAGGCATTGAATTTTTTGATGGAGGCAATGGTTTTCTAGGTGGAGGGGATTGAAAACTTACCTATGTCATTTGTTTAGACATGGGATTGATCCATGAATTACTCTTCAATTTGATTGTCTCCTCCTTTGCTATTCCTATTGAGGTGGGATCCTTTTCTATTGAGTTGAAGAGGAGATTTGTTGCTAGGGAGTTGACTTTCTCTTGAAGATATTTTACATATTTTGATAATATGGTTCTGGGAGCCAATGTAAAACCTTATATGAAGGCTTAGGGATTTTCTTAGAAATCCTTGTTCCTTGTCAAGGGCTTGTATTCTTGTGAGGATAATTAATTAAGACACAAGAATATAAGCAATGGGTAACATCATTTAAGAATTGTAGAGAATTCACATAAGACAAAAGTCAAAAATAAAATGAATTGTATTAGGGGCTAGTGTTGTTGTTTGCATTGCCAAATATCTAAAGTAATAAAATATTTTATTGTCAAGCTTTTAATAGAAGGGTAAAAAATGGATGTTAGAAAGGTTTAGGGGTATTGTACTTTTTCTTAAAACCAAAAGTATGTTTGAAGCAAGGAGTTTTCATGGATTAGAGGGTATTTATGGAAATTTAATAGATATGGTTTAAGGATTGTAAAATGTGTGCAATTTCCTAAGTGACTATAAGTAGTAAATTTGAATGCTAAGATTACTTGTCAATGAAATTTTCATTTGGGGTTGTTTCTCACTTTTGTGAAGCATGGTGTTTTCTTGTCATTCCTTTGAATGCCAATAATATTTCTATTTGGTTTCTTCAACACAAGGATGGTATGTGGGTGGCTTTTTCCTTGTGGAGGTGTATAGTTCTCTTGTGTCTGTGGCACAGGTTTGCACTATTTTTGTCTTCTCTTCCTCTTTCACTATTCCTATTGAGGTAGTTTCTATTTGGAAGGATGTGATGGTTGTCTAGGTGGAGAAGGTTGCAAAGTTAGCTACATAATCTTCTCATGTTTTGTTTTCTTAGATGTGGGGTTGATCCATGAATTAATCTTCCATTTGATTGTCTCCTCCTTTTCTAGTCCTATTGAGGTGGGATCCTTTTATATTGAGGTGAAGAGGAGTTTTTTTAGTGGGGAGTTAACTTTCTCTTGGAGACATTTTACTAAATTTTATAATATGGTTTGGGATCCAATGTAAAATCCAATATGAAGGTTTTGGGAGATTTTAAGAAATCCTCATTCCTTGTCTAATGCTTGTATTCCCATGAGGAGAAATTATTTAGAAGAACCAAGTTGATGTAGGAGTATCTTGGGTTGTCTTGTTATCCTTCTCATCTTTCTTTACACTTCAAGTGGTTGTCGAGTTCTAGCTAATGTCAAGTTGCACTTGATGTCAATCTCTAGTATTGACCAAGTTGCTATATTGGCTGGGTGCAGTTCTGCTAAGGTCAGTATCACCTAAGCTTCCTATGATGAACAAGATGTGCAGTGTTTTCTAAACAATCATGTATGTCCTGAGTGAACCTATTTGAGTTGTTGATGCTCAGTTCCTTCTTTGACTAAGTTTTTCTATGATCAGTTCCCAGTATGAGAAAACTTGTATATTTAACTCAAGAGTTGTGAATTTAATGTAAGGATCTTGTCTTGGGATGTGTGCAAACCTTTATAAGGTATGTGTTATGATATGTTAAGATCTAGAGTCTTATGTGATCTATTTTTTCAATATGAATAGGGATAACTAGGTTTAGGTTAAGTAGTGCACACAAAAGTATAGAGTCAAGAGAGCTAGATAGTTATAATGAAGGATGTGTGAAAATTGTAACTCTAGGATCTTGTAAAATTTTGTTGGCCATATCCTAGAAGGCCTCACAACCGCACATGTATGTAGAAAATTTGACAAATTAATAAAGTATTTTTTGTTCCTTCCCTCCTTGGTGTTTTTTCCTATGTTTTTTTCTTCTATTGTGTTTACTCTGAAGGGTGGCATTATTGTTAGGTGTATCTTTGGCCCTAACTAGAAACCCTCCTTGCATCATAATTATTTTAGAAACATGAATATAAACAATGGGTAAAATCAACTAAGAATTTGAGAGAATAAGAAAAATACAAAAATCAAAATTCAAAATGGTTTATATTAGGGGTCAGTGATGTTATTTGCATTGACAAATGATCTAAGGTAATAAAATATTGTGTTAGAAATATTTTAATGGAATACATGTAGGTAGTGTTTCCATTTTTATTGTGAGAGAATAATATTTATGGGACACAAAGGGAGAGATTCAAGAGATTAAAAATTTAAAAAAGTGATGCTGCATTTAATAAACTAGTATTCTATGTAAAGAGAGCTAGTATCTTGTAGTTTTCTTTTGTCAGAAGTATTTCAAGGTAATTGTAGACTGGGCTTTGTCTAGCATTACATTAACAGTAATTATATTTCACAGAGTGATAAGTTTTGATAGAAATCTTTTTTAGGATTTATGTAGTATTCATTCTTTAGTTACTAAGTTGATGAAAGAAAATAGAAGAGAGATTTTAGAAAATTGCAATAGATACTTTTTCAATTATCAAACGAGAAGGGGAAATGACAAAACCTTTTGTTGGAATTATTTTAGTACTTTCTTCAATTATTTATGAGATGAGAAAAGATCAATTCTCAGATACAAGGTCAATATTATAGATGTTAAATGAAGAAAAATGACGATGAATGTGAAAAAAATGTTATTTTATAGAGAGAGTATTTTGGTTTACCTACATGAGAAGGATTAAAAATATAAACTAGAAAGGTTGAGTGGATTGAAAATTGTACTTCTCCAAAGAGTTTTTTTGAAGCAAGTATTTTTAATGGGTTAGCGAGTTCTCATATTTAAACCATATTACAAATTTATTGCATATATTTTTTCTAGTCACAAGGGAAATAAAGTAAGTAGAATATGCTTTATTTGGGATGTAAGTGAGATAACCAACACAATTGTGTTGTATCAAAATGATAGTCATGTGACAAAATTTAGTGAAACACTGAATGATGCAAAGATGGAATTTTTTCTAAAGATAGAAACCAATTTTTAATTCAAAAGTGAAAAAATTGGAAAATTATAATGGTTTAGTTATCAAGAGTGTTGTAAAATATATGACATATAGTTCCCCAAAAGTAGTGAAGTTTTATGTTTTTACTACATAACTACTTATGATGTTGGTGTGTATTTTATGCAATTCCTCTAACTACACAAGAACCAAAAATAGAAAAGGATTTGTGTACTATAAGTCGATTATTAATTAATATGTCAACAATAGTGTACTAAGGTAAAGGAGTACTAGCATCAAATCCTAGATTTTGAATGTGAGTATGAGAATGGAGTTAAGAGGTAGTGTGTGCAGAGACTATGGAGGTGCATGGAAATCATTGGAGAAGGATGAAAATATAATGAGACCTATAGAAAAATGGAGGGGAATATTATTTACAATCTAAAAGATAAAGCCTTTTTACATGTTCTATGTTGTGGGTTTGACCCATTTTTCTCTTCTCTTACTCTTTCACAATTCCTATTGAGGCATTGAGTTTTTTGAGGGAGGTGATGGTTTTCTAGGTCAAGGAGACTAAAAACTTACCTTTGTGGTCTACTTAGATGAGGGGTAGATACATGAATTACTCTTCCATTTGATTGTCTCCTCCTTTGCTATTCCTATTGAGGTGGGATCCTTTTCTATTGAGGTGAAGAGAAGATTTGTTGTTGGGGAGTTGACTTTCTCTTGAAGAAATTTTACATATTTTGATAATATGGTTTTGGGAGCCAATGTAATACCTAATATGAAGGCTTAGGGAGTTTTACAAAAATCCTTGTTCCTTGTCAATGGCTTATATTCCTATGAGGATAATTATTTAAGACACATGAATATAAACATTAGGTAACATCAATTAAGAATTGTAGAGAATTAGAAGAAGATAAAAGTCAAAATTAGAATGAATTGTATTAGGGGCTAGTGTTGTTGTTTGCATTGCCAAATATCTAGAGTAATAAAATATTTCATTGGCAAGCTTTTAATAGAAGGGTAAAAAATGGATGTTAGAAAGGTTTAGGGGTATTGTACTTTTTCTTGAAACCAAAAGGATGTTTGAAGCTAGGAGTTTTCATGGATTAGAGGGTATTTAAGGAAATTTAATAGATATGTTTTAAGGGTTGTAGAATGTGTACAATTTCTTGAGTGACTTTAAGTTGTAAAGTTGAATGCTAAGATTACTTGTGGATGAAATTTTTGTTTGGGGTTGTTTCTCACTTTTTGAAGCATGGTGTTTTCTTGTCATTACTTTGTGTTTTTGTAAATAAATATTCACTATTTACACTTTACTTATGTTTACTTAGGTCAATGCATTATTTTATTATATATTAGATTGACACTTAGGAGTTTGCATACTTTTATAAGTTGTCATGTTGAAAACACAGAAGTAAGAAACTCTAATTTAGCACATGGTGTCTACATATTTATTTTTCGTGCTACACCTTTGTAGGCTTATCCTCTCATCATCACACTTACTCCTATGCTTAATGGAGGATAATCCACTCCTGGTGGACATGTGCTTGGTTGTAAGACTTATCAATGTGTTGACTCCTAGGCATTCTAGAAGCATTCCAGAGGCCTTTATATACAGGCACTCTTAGTGCACTTGTACATCAATTGAATACTATATTGTTATTCTAATCATATTCTTTTGGTATATTCTTGTTCTTGTGCTTGAGTTCCTTGATCTTGGGTGAATTTTTCCTTAAGACAAATTCTGACATGGTATCAAAGCTAAGGGAGATTCTCTTCACATAGCCATTAGAGACATTTGTTGCTTCAACTCTCGAAGGACCCAATTAAGATCTAGAGCATCTACAATTATTGGGAATGTCTAGAACCAAAGTGGGCCTCACCATTGCATCCAGAGCATCAATTCCATGAAAATTGACTATAAATATGCTTTTATTGGGCCATAGTCAATTTTGAGGCAAAATACTTTTGCAAAATGACACTTGAAGGCCCGATTTGTAGATCTAGTATGGTCATTTATTAGATTTGTTAATTTATTTTCTATGTCTATATTTTTCTTTACATTTTTGGAAAAAAAATTGAGGTCAATTTGGCTTGCAGAGAAAATGTTTTTGCAGGAACTGGGCAATAAAACCCCAGCCCCTATAGAGAATATTATCTGAATATTATTTCTACATTTGGTAGATTCCTTAGAAGATCAATGAATATTCCATATAAATTCTAGCATCCATCCAAATTCTTAGCAACCAGATAAAACTCACCATTGAGCTTAGTACAAATTCACATCAAGCAAAATAAATCAACAGCTTTGCTATGCACTAAGCACCTTGGCTTATTATTTTCATTCAGCTTTGAAACATCACCCACCATCAATGTGGGATTAAACCTTGTGCTAGATCCCCACTACCAGTAATTGCTGCTATATTTTTTGGCTTTCAACGGTCAAAATTCCTTGGTGGCACCTATTGAGGCCTATGTCTACTATGCATCCCCAACACATGAAACTATTTCCCACTAGATTTTAAAACTCCATGAGCTAACTCTATTCTACCAGCCACTTTGTAGGTTGAAGGTGAGTCACCATGTGACAACACTTCACCCCCCCATGCAAAACCCCTCCTCCATGGCCACGTGTTCCACCCTACAACACACATGCCACATCAGACAATTGGCACATTATCTGTCATCCACTTGGAATATACCTTAACATCCTGGTCAATGAGATGTCACTTCCAGTCACTAGATCAAGTCATTAGGTTGTACAACATATCAAATGCCACATCATCCCTATCTATACCTATCTGTACAATGTTGACATCAGTGTGATGTCATCCAATAGAGCCAAGTTTTCTGACATCATCTTTCTACTGGCCTAAAATTGATGGCCATTTGACTGTCATTTATAGGCCAAATAGAACTGTTGTGATGATTGTTTGGACATTAAATTTAACATAGTGTTTTCCTCTATAGAACTCTCTCTAGATTTAGTTTTGATTTGACAATCTAAGTTTGAGAGGCCATAACTCAGTCATTCAGTTCCCCAATTAGGTGCCTTTTTAAATTATGGGTAGAATTTCATAAATTTTTTAGTGGTGTTGTTCTTTTTTGATTTTGGTACATAGATTTATAATAAATTGTATTTTTTGGTGACTGTACTTGTCCAATCTTGCATTTTTTAACTTCAAACACTTCGTACAGGTTCATCTGGATGCATTTTTAGGTACCATTTTTTTTGAAAGTGCATATTTTGTTTGTCTACTTTCTAGATCTACAATCAGATTATAGGCTTGTGTGGTCAAAAATACCACTTTCAAAAATAGGTCCTATTTTGCATTATATTGCTTCAAAATTGTTGTATTTCTAAGCTACATTATAAAATTTAAGATTTGAACTCCAAGAGGAGGTTGTAAACAATAAAATCAATAGTCCACTTTGTCCATTTTAACAAGTGGTCTATTGTAACCACACTACATATAAGGTGCCAAAATATTTCATTTGGGGGGTTTTTTTTATTGAGTAAAAGGGGGGGGGTATGTATTGTGTTTTGTGTCTCCTTGATATTGTGCTCTTGCATTATGGGTTCTTTTTTAAAGTTAACTCCACATAATTATGGTACTTGGAAAGAAAACATAAAGGAACCATTGGTTGGAAAAGGTTTATTGCGTTATGTAACTGGTGCATCAAAGAAACCCCCTATTGATGTTGATCAGGCTTGAAAAAAAGACTAGGAATCTAGACAAGAAATGGCCATAGGAACCTTGCTCAAAAACATATTAGATCATGTCAAATATCATGTTAAGAAACTTCCCAATCCAATAGAGTTCTGGGCTAAACTTGAAGCATTGTATGGGACATTAGATGAAGACATTCCCTACACCATTGAGGACAAACTTTTCAAGTTGGATCCTAGGAATTTTGATACCATCAAAGACTATCTTATCGAAGTAGACATGTATAGGGCACAACTTAAGGATTGTGGTAAACCCATCAAGGATGGAAAGATGATCAAACATATTATGACTCATCTTCCACCTGAATATGCTCCTTTTTTTTCCAATCATAGTACTCACAAATTAACAATGGGTAGTGCCTATACTAAGCCTTCATTTGAGAAAATTTTAGAAATTCTGGAATCCTCCAAGACCAAAGCCTTGGTAACTAATGAAGGGAATTCAAGTGGTAAAAACTCCAACAAGAAGTAGAAGTAGTGGAAGGCTAAGCCACAAGATGACACAACAATCCTCCTCCAAAAAACAATCTTCCTCACATCAATCTTCTTCCACTATACAACTTCCTCACAACAAGACAAGTCTTTTTCCAAAAATAATTAGAAGGGGAACAACTCCAACAAAAGGGAGAAGAGAACTTGTCCCTATTGTAAGAATAATGGTCATGATGAACATGAGTGTAAGGATAAGCAGATTGATGAATTGGTGAACCTAATGAGGAAACACAAAATTGATGTACCAAATGCCTATAAGGATAAGGGATCTTCAATCACTTCAAAGGGTAAGGGACAAGCTTTGGTAGCAAGTACAAACAATGTTGAGGAATGGGTTCTTGATTTAGGAGCTACACATCATATGCGTGCTTCAAGGGAGAATTTTTTCTCTTAGAAACCATAAAATGTACCTTACATCTATGTGGGAAATGACACTCAAGTGGAAGTTGAAGGGAAAGGGAATTTTGAGTTGGACAATGGTGTCTTCAAAGATGTTCTTCATGTTCCTAGCCTTAGCACCAACCTTCTTTCCATCTACCAAATAACTCACTATGGATGTGGTAACAAAGTGGATTTCTTTCCTGATATAGTTGTGGTGAAAAATCTCAAGGATGATTCTATGGTGGTTGTTGGAAAAGCTAATCATGAGACAAGACTTTATTCTTTTTCTCATTTTTTCCCTAATTCTACTTCCCTTGCCTTGTTGACTCATTCAAATTCACAAAGTAAACTATGGCATGAGAGATTTGGACATCTCAAATATCGCTACCTTCAACAACTTAGTAGCAAGGATATGGTCATCAGTCTACCTCAAGTCAAGTATTCAAAGGGTGTATGTCTAGGTTGTGAAGTAGGCAAGCATCCTGAAGATAAATATGACAAGGGGAAGTCTAGGAAGGTTACTATTTTTTTTGAATTGGTTCATAGTGACATAGCTGACCCATTTCCAGTACCATCTTTTGGTAAGGCTTGCTAGGTTCTCATCTTTATTGATGACTTTTCACACTACACTTGGGTCTTCTTTCTTGCTCATAAGAGTGATGTATTTGATAATTTTATCACCTTCAAAGCTCAAGCTGAGAAGAAATCAAGGAAAGCCATCAAGATTCTATGAACAGATAATGGTAGGGAATATGTCAACTCCAGGCTTATAGACTTTTGCACTCATGAGAATATTGATATTCAACATTCAGTTGCCTACACACCGTAGTAGAACAAAGTTTCTAAAAGGAAGAATTGAACCCTTAAGGAAATGGCTAGTTGTATGCTTCGACATATGTCTCTAGATCAAGTGTTTTGGGTAGAAGTCACATGTTGTGCCAATTACATCCAAAATAGAAGTCCCCATAGGGCTTTAGATGGAATTACACATTTTGAGGCTTGGTGTGGCATAAAACCAAGTGTAAACAACTTAAAAAATTTTGGTTGTCCAGCATGGGCAAGGATACCTCCAAAAAAGGAAAAGGCATTAGAACCTAAAAGAAAACCTTGTATATTTGGTGGATAGCCTGACCATCTTAAGGCATACAAACTCATGGATCTAGAGACGCATGAATTATTTTTTGAGAGGAGTGTTCACTTTGAAGAAACTTGTCCAAGTTTGGCTTCTTTAACTCCTTCTTCCTCCTTTGCAAAAAGTGATAGTAGTGATGATAGTGACTCAGAAGATGAGATTCCTTCAACTTTGACTCACAAGACACTGTTAGAAATACTTTAGAATAACTGAGAGTGGGGGGGGGGGGGGGGGGTGTGAATCAATTATTAAAGGTCCAACATTTCCAATTCAAACTTTTCCACTAAGTGTAGTAAGCCCATTCAACCATTCATATGATATTCAATTCTCACTCTTCTAAAGTGATGCCTTGTGAAAGGCATGCCCTATTAAAGGCTTACAACACACTATTAAATGTGACCTGGTTAAAGGATTTATCCACCCTATTAGAAGTGGGCCTTGTTAGAGAATTTTAGAACATTCACTTGGAATGCCACCCTGTTAAAGGATTTATAAATGGCTATTAAACCAACCTAAGTCCATAGGATTTCCATATCTAATACAATTTCTAGAGAGTATTAGAAAATCTTTGACTTGATTACAACATACAACTCAACTTGCAAATCTTAGATCACTTCTCATCTCATACCATTGCCTAGTTTTTAGTCTCTACAACTCTTGATAGCTTGCCCTCTTTTCAAGCTTAGTCTCCTTAAGTCTCCATGCTCAATGTACCAATGCAATCATCTCTTGATGACCACTTGTAGAAGCAGAACCTCTATGCTCTATTCTTCACCTAGATGCCTTCTCCTTGACACCCTTCAAACCACTTTGCAACTTGGCACTTCAGCGGCAGTAGCATCAATAGCATTTTCTTCTTGGTCTATGACTTCTTAAATAGAAGTCTTGGTGTTCCTTTTCCTGCTCAATTATTCCATTCTTTAATTTCAATTCATATAGATTAGGTAGGATTCATTGTAACTAACTCATATTTTGTTTCCTCTAGAAACTTCTTGAATAATCCTTTTGAATTTTCCCAAAAATGGTTTACATAGAATTCTATGCCACCATCTCGTCATCCTTATCCTTCATCTGGTTCACCAAATTCAAGGTAACACTATGTCAGGTCAAATTTGACAAATCTTTGTCCTTTAAAATGATACAACAACTCAACACTATTGAAATACCAGTGCTTAGTACACACTATGTTACTCGGCATCAACTATGTTTTTCCTAATGCTTGGCACCAACTAAGATTTTCTAATGCTCAGCACCTAAACTTCACTCAGAAGCCAAAGATCACTTAGCACACACCAAAATTTTCTGTTGCTTGACTTCAACTGAGAATTTTCTCGTCTTCAACTAGGTTGCTCAACACCCACTAATGAACTTAGTTTAAGCTTTATAGTCAAAATTGTTACAACTTCTTCCTCCAATGTTTCTAAGTGTGACCAACCTCTATATCTTTGAATATGTTATTAGTACACCATTCAACCATTGTCTTAACTAATCCTTACACTTCATTACAACATCATAACTCAACCTTTCCCTTAGGTGCTTTTGTTACATCTTGTTGATCAAATCTTCTTCATCAATCAACTAAGTGATAGTACTTGGATCTTATAAGAAAATATCATTCCTACAAATAGCAAGTTTGACATCAATGAAAAAAAATGATTGAAAACATTCTTTTAACAAAAAACTTCCTTCTTTGCAACAATCTCCCTCTTTGATTTTCAACAATGAGCTTTTCAATCATATTTCCAAGAATCTCCCTCTTTGGCATTGATGGCTAACCAAACTGATCAACCATTAGACTAAACTATTCAACCATAGGCTAACTAGGTTAGAACAAAAAGTTAAATGCCAAAAAGAAAATTGTGTTACCATCACCATCAGTTTTCACATCTCCCTCTACTATCCTGATTGCTTCATTTTAGCTTTTCCCTCTTAGTTATTGTATCCTTTCTTTTCTTCTCTCCCTTTGTATGCATTGCTTGTCTTCTACTATACTCTATTCTGATCAGCTTCTTCTTCTTTTCCTTTAAACTATTGAACATTTCTATCTACTTATCCTTCTATCTTCATTTGATTACTTTCTCACTTCTCCCTCTTTGACAACAATGCCAAACACATATTAGCATCTTAATAAGCAAGTGTAGCTTTTGGAGGTTCATTCAATTTCTCCCTTTGTCACCTTGCTTGTGACTAATTTGGAACTTTTAGCACTTCAATTACTTTAGGCATGAATCCTAAAGTAAACATCCTCTACAACAATGTGTAAAATCTTCAACAACCAGCTCATTTGATGCAAGGCAGTCTTCCTTTTCCTTCAAGTAACCTTGGCTAGGGGTATGACCCTTAACTTGCCTCTAAGATACTCAAAAGCATCTTTAGGTAGTGCTTTTGTGAAGATGTTAGCAATTTGTTTCTTTGAGCTAACATATTCCATCTTCACTTGTTTGTCTTCCACAAACTCTCTTATATAGTGATACTTGATGGCAATGTGCTTGGTTTTAGCATGCATTGCAGGGTTCTTTGATATGTTGATAGCACTTGTATTATCACAATAAAGTATCATAGGTGCATTTACTTCTTCCTTCATACCTTGCAACAAATATTTGATCCATATAATATTGGTCCAATTGATAGCAATTGCAATATATTTAGCTTCTACAGTGGATTGTGAAGTACAACTTTGGTTTTTGCTAGTCCATATAATCAATCTTTTTCCTAAGAAAAGTGCTCTTCCACTAGTTCCTTTTCTATCATCAATGTTACCTCCCCAATCTGCATTAATGTAGGCTTTTAGGTCAAAATTTTCACTTCTTTTTTAATACAGACCAAAGTCATCAATTCCTTTTAGGTACCTTGGTATTCTCTTCACTACCATCAAATGATTTTCTATTGAATTTGTAGAAAACCTTGCCACTATTCCAACAACTAATGCAATTTTTGGTCTACTATGTACAACATGCTACAACTTTCCAATCATCGATCTATACAATGTCTGATTCACTTTAGCAAACTCATCATTCTTGGATAGCTTATTTCTTGTCGCCATTGGTGTGCTAACTAGTTTTGAGTCTTCTGACCCAAGTGTCTTGAGTATCTCCTTGATGTATTTTAATTGGGTCGCAAATATTCCATGCTTTAATTGATTTACTTGCAATCCAACAAAGAATATTATTTCTCCAAACATTGAGATCTCGAACTCATGTTTCATTTGATCAAAAAATTCTTTGCATAGAACACTTTTTCCTCTAAATCTTATATCATCAACAAAGATTTCAGATATCAAAATTTCTTTACATTTTTTAGCTTTGATATACAAGTTGCTATTGTCATATGTTCTCTCAAATCCTATCTTCACAAGATATTTGTGTAGTCTCTCATACCATGATCTAGGTGCTTGCTTCATTCCATAAAGAGCTTTGTGTAGTTTGCAGACCATATCCTTATTTTTGTCATCAACAAATCCCTCTAGTTGTTCTATGTAGACTTCCTCTTCCAATATACCATTCAGAAAAGAAAACTTGACATCCATTTGGTAGACTTGAAACCTTTGTAAGTAACATATGCAAGTAGTGTTCTTACTCCTTCCATTCTTGCAACAAGGGAAAATGTTTCTCCATAATCTAGTCCTTCTTCTTGTGCCTTTGAAAACTAATCTGGCTTTATTTCTTTTTGTCTTACCATTCTCATCAAGTTTGTTTCTAAACACCCATTTGGTACCAATTACATTCTTTTCAGCTGGTCTAGGAACTAGGGTCTAGGTTTTGTTCTTATCAATCTTATCTATCTCCTCTTCCATAGATTTATACCAATCATCATCTTGTAGTGCATCTTTCACTATTTTGGGTTCAAGCTTGCTTAGCAAACATGGTAGATTCCTTACTCTATTCCTTGTCATTGGTCTAGCATTCTTGTCACCAATGATTTGATCAGCAAGGTGGTGCCTTCTTACATATTTAGCTAACCTTGTTTCTACCCTTCTTTCCATGTTTGATCCTTAAGCTTCAGAGTCATTTCGATCTTTTCCATTTGGTACTTCATCATTCCTCTCATGTATACTATTTTTAGAATCAAAATGTGCATTTTCTTCATTCTACAGCTTGGCTTTTGAATGTAGCTTTGCATTCACTAGTTGTGACTCGACTAATACTGAAATTTGTTGTTGATTCCCACTTATTGCTGATTCCCAACTTGATTTGTAGTATTGTCTTCAATAGTCATTCTTTCATAGAAGTATACAAAGAATCTATAATCCTCTAATTTTTTAGTTCCATCAACATGAACTTCTACATGCTCATCAAAATTTATATTTGCACTCTCCACAATTTTGTTAGTGTTAGTGTTCAAACACTTATATGCCTTACTTCTAGTGGAGTATCCAAGGAATATGCTTTCATCACTTTTTGCATCAAACTTTCCATTTCTAGTATGTTTAAGAATATAACATTTACAACCAAAGACTTTGAAATGTTTAACATTAGGTGAGTGACCATACCATAGTTCAGAAGATGTTGCATTTGTACCTTTCTTGACTTGGACTCTATTAAGGGTTTAAACAATAGTACTTACAGATTCTCTCTAGTACTTTAGTGCAACATTTTTCTCCATCATCAAGGTTCTAGCATAGTCAATCACTGATCTATTCCTTCTTTCAGCAATACCATTCTATGGTGGAGTTCTTGGTTCTAATGTTTTCCTTTTGATGCCTTTGTCATTGAAAAATATTTCAAACTCATTTGATGTAAACTCACCTCCTCTATTTGATCTTAAGAATTTCAGATTCTTTCCTATTTCCTTCTCAACTATGGCCAAATACCACTTAAACATTTGAAATTCATTAGATTTTTGCTTCAAGAACATAATGGTCATCATCCTTGAATAGTCATCTATAAATAGCATTATGTATCTGTCTCCTAGGTAGCTTTGCACTTCTATTGGACCACATAAGTCTGTATGGACTAACTCTAGTAGTTCTTTGGAAGTGTATGTTTTGCTTTTGAAACTAGACTTAGTCATCTTCCCTAGTTGACATTGTTTGCATATTATGTTTTCAAGTTTCTTCAATTTTGGCAACCCTCTTACCTTCTTCTTTTTGCTGATGCTAATCAGATTATCAAAATTAACATGACACAACCTTTTGTGTCATAACCACACATCAAGTCTAACAACAAGACAAGTTGCATCTTCCATATCTAGGTAGAACAAATTACTCCTAATTTGTTCACCTTTTCCTATCAAATTTCCATCAATGTCATAGGTCTTGGAAGTTTTGTTTCCAAATTCTACTTTGCAACCTACATTGCCTAACTATGACATACTCAACAAGTTGTAGTTTAATCCTTTAACATAGTATGCATTATCACATGAAATTTTCTTTGTGAGTTTAATGGACCTTTTCCCTTGATTTGACATGGAGCATCATTACCAAATCTAACACTATTTCCATCATATTGTGTAAAGGTAATGAACTTACTTTTATCTCCTATCATGTCATGTGAACATCCACTGTCTATGATCCACTTGTCATTTTTGTTCACATAGGTAACCAATGCTATTGCTTCATTTTTATCTTTATCTGATTCATCCTTCTTGACCACATAGACTACTTCATCATCATTCTCATTAGAATATTCTTCAATAATGTAGCATCTCTTGCTTTTTTCCTTGTAGTCCTTGCTATCATCTTCTCTCTTATTCTTGTACATGTTTCCTTCTTTGTAGTTCTTCTTCTATGTACACCTTGCTGCAATATGACCTGCTTCATTGTAATTGAAACATGTGATAGGGAGCTGACCTTTCAATTTACCTTTGCCTCTATGGAATCTCCTAGCTAGTAGTGCTTCTAACTATTCCATGTCTTCCTCATCTGTATTGCTATCACTAGATGCATGGTTGCCTTTTCTTCTCTTCTTGTTTGATGTCTCCTCTTAAGTGTCTTTTATTGTCATTTTGGCCTTGAAAGCAGATTCAAGGTTCTTAGGTTTGTAGTTGTCAAAGTTGGACAATTCAAATGCAGTAACTCTTCCCACTATTCCTTCAAAGGTTAGTGTGTTTCCTTGTACACACCTTAGCTCTTGGATGGCTGAAACTCTAATAGCATAAATAGGGAGCAAAGTTCTTAAATATTTACTAATGACAGTTTCTTCTTCCAATTGACCACCTAGAGTTCTTATTACACTTACCACTTCTTTTATTCTAGCAGTATTTTCTCCTTCCTCCATTTTCATGTCATCAAACTTCCCTCTGAGGCTTTCTCTCTTTTCTCTTTAGACATTCTAATCTCCTTCATAGATATCTATTAGGGCTTTCCACATCTTGAATGCAGTATCACAATCTTTGATATCATCATATTTTACACAGTAGACTGTAGAGGCAATTTCTAGCATTGCTTGATTGTGCTCCTTCCTTTTGCTCAAATCATTTGTAGTAAGAGATACTGCTAGATTTACATGTTTTGTTCCAATTGAGGTTTGTGTATAGTCACCTATTGATCCATGGTACAATTTTATCAAACTCTACGATGCAGAAAAGTTATCTTTGTTAAGCTTGGGAACTCTCTCTTGGACATCTTGATCTTCTTGTTTCTAGTACATTGAAACTAAAGCATTAGATGGCTCTAATATCAATTGGTAGAAATATTTTAGAATAACTAAGAAGAGGGGAGCAAGTGAATTAGTTATTCAAGGTCCAACATGTCCAATTCAAAATTTTACACTAAGTGTAGTGAGCCCATTCAACCATTCATTTGTCCAAGTATTAACTTTCCTAATCAGCAAGTTACTATAAATCAACATGTAAGTATAATACATAAAAGATCAACACATAACACAATGATTTATGTGGAAACCCAATTTGGGAAAAATCACTAGTAACATGCTACTCAATTCTCACTTTTATGAAGTGATGCCCTATGAAAGGCCTCCCCTGTTAAAGGTTTACAACACAGTATTAAATGTGACCTAGTTAAAGGATTTATCCACCCTATTAGAAGTGGGCCTTTTTAGAGGACTTTAGAACATTCACTCGAAATGCCACATTATCAAAGGATTTTAAAATGGCTACTAAACCAACCTAAGTCCATAGGATTTCCATATCTAATACAATTGCTATAGAGTATTAGATAATCTTTGACCTAATTGCAACATATAGCTCAACTTGCAGATCTTAGATCACTTCTCAGCTCATACTATTGCCTAATTTTTAGTCTCTGCAACTCTTGACAACTTGTCCTTCTTTCAAGCTTAGTCTCCTTGAGCCTCCATGCTCAATGTACCAGTGCAATCATCTCTTCATGACCACTCATAGAAGTAGAGCCTCTGTGCTTTGTTCTTCACCTAGATGCCTTCTCCTTGACACCTTTCAAACCACTTCACAACTTGGCACTTCAGCAACAACAACATCAATAGAATTTTCTTCTTAGTCTATGACTCCTTAAATAGAAGTCTTAGAGTTCCTTTTCCCGCTCAATTATTCCATTATTTAATTTCAATTCATATGGATTAGGTAGGATCCATTGTATCTAACCCATATTTTGTTTCCTCTAGAAACTTCTTGAATAATCCTTTTGAATTCACCCAAAAATGGTTTACATAGAATTTTGTGCCACCAGCTCATCATCCTTATCCTTCATCTAGTTCACAAAATTTAAGGTAACAACTATGTCATCTTAGATTTTGTGAATGTTTGTCCTTTAAAATAATGTAGCATCTCGACATTATTGAAATACTGATACTCGACACATACTATGTTACTCAGCATCAACTATATTTTTCCTAATGCTCAACACCAACTAAGATTTTTTGATGCTCAACACTTGAACTTCAATCACTGCTTGAAGATCACTTAGCACACACTAGAATTTCTTGTTGCTTGGCTCCAACTAAGAATTTTCTTAGCTTCAACTAGCTTGCTCAACACACACTAATGAACTTAATTTAAGCTTTGTAGTCAACCTTGTTACAACTTCTTTCTCCAATGTTTCTAAGTGTGACCAACCTCTATATCTTTGAACATGTTATCAGTACACCATTTAACCATTGTCTTAACTAATCCTTGCACTTCATTAAAATATCATAACTCAACCTTTCACTTAGGTGCTCTTGTTACATCTTGTTGATCAAATCCTCTTCATCAATCAACTAAGTGATAGTACTTAGAACTTATAAGAAAATATCATTCCTACAAATAACAGGTTTGACATCAATGACAAAACAATCATTGAAAAAATTCTTTTAACAACAAACTTCTTTCTTTGCAACAATCTCGCTCTTTGATTTTCAATAATGAGATTTTCAATCAAATTTCCAAGAAAAACTACCTTCACAGGGTCCATAAATAGTTGAGGAAATTCCCTCTTCTTCCACCAAACCTCGTTGGGCATAGAAAACCCTTGATTCAGGAAGTTCATTGGTGGGGAATCCTTTAGACACTCAGAGGAAAAGGTCACAACACAAATAATTTCCACATGTTTATATTGCCATTGCTTTAGATTCACAGTCATTTAAGGAAGCATCAGGGATTCCAAAATGGGACAAGGTCATGGAGGAAGAATATAGCTCTTTGATAAAAAGAAACACTTGGGATTTAGTTCCCCTTCCTAAGGGAAGAAAGTTGGTTCGATGTAAGTGGATCTATTGAACCAAATTTGTAGTAGATGGAATTCTGGATAAGCATAAGGCCAGACCAGTTGCCAAAGGTTTCTCGTAGGTTTTGAGTATTGACTATATAGAGACTTTTGCACTAGTCACCAAGATGAATTGCATTTACTTGACACTAGCTATTGTTACAGCTCATGGTTGGGTTGTACATCTGATGGATGTAAAGAGTGCCTTTATGAATGGTGATCTTGATGAGAAGATTTATATGGAGCAAGCACAGGGTTTCATATAGGATTCTACTATGGTATGGAGATTGAAGAAGTATATCTATGGTCTTACATAGGATTCTTAAGCTTGGTATGCCAAGATGGATTCCTTCTTACTCTTAGCAAGATTCACCAGGTGTTATTTTGATTCAAATGTCTACATTCTTCAAAGGGATGACTCACACTTGATACTCATGCTTTATGTAGATGACTTGATCATTATAGGAAGTAATCCATCCATCATTTCCAGTGTCAAGACCTCTTTGCAAGACAGATTTTCTATGACAGAGTTGGGTTTACCACATTATTTCCTTGGTATTGAGATCACATAGTCTTTAGTAAGGATCACATTTTCTCAATGCAAGTATGATCTTGGCTTTCTTTCTTGATTTCATATGAGTGACTACAAGTCTACTCCTACTTCCTTTCTTTCAGGTGTCAAGTTAGAGGCCAAGTGTAGTACTCCACTTGTTGATGCTACATTATATAGATAGTTAGTTTGGAGTCTTATCTTCTTGACACATACACACCCTGATATATATTTTTTAGTTAGGATGGTTTCTCACTTCATGCAAGAGCCACATGAGCTTCATTGGAAGGCCACCAAATACATCTTGCACTACATACAAGGTACACATACACATGGGATACACTATGTAGCAAGTACAAGACTTCAAATAGTTGGATATATAGAATCAGACTATACAGGGGACCTTGATTCTTGCAAGTCTACTTTAGGATACATTTTTGACCTTGGTTTCAGCCCTATTTTCTGGTAGAGTAAGAAGAAAAATAATCTTTCTCTTTCTTCAACTAAGGCTGAGTATCGAGGAGCTTTTAATGCAGCTATAGAGGTTCTTTGGTTATAGCACATCCTGAAGGAGTTCGTATTTGATCTACCTAAACCTATAGTCATATATTGTGACAATTAGAGTCCTATTTAGATCTCTAAACATCCATTTCAGCATTAGTAGACCAAACACATTGAGGTTCATATGCACTACATCAAGGAGCTAATACATGAGTAGATCATTACATTATAGTATTGTCCCACATCAATTAAGATCACACATATCTTCGCCAAACCCTTCATTGAGGTCAAATATATTCATTTGTGAAATCTCTTGGGGGTGTCAAATGTTGTAGAAAGGGGAGTCCCTTGACTTCTCTCTTCTTTCTTCTAGGAGGGATCATTTTCTCATCTAAGGTCTTCTTCTCTCTCATCTTCTTTATTGTACATTTCTCTCTTTTCGGAGGAGAGTTTTTCCCATGAGGTTTTCCCTCTTTCTAAGATTTATGAGAGATTGCATTGCATCACATTGTATGTAGAGAATTGCTTTTGTACATGGGTATCTAACATGGTCTCATAGTTGGGACCCATCATGCATTTGTGAGCTTAGGTGCATTCCCCTAAGTTGCACTTATGGGGGGCTATTGGTGTAAACAAGTATTCACTATTTACACTTTACTTAAGTGTACTTAGGTCAATGCATTATTTTATTATTTATTAGGTTGAAACTTAGGAGTTTGCATACTTTTATGAGTTGTCATGTTGACAACATAGAAGTAAGCAACTCTAATTCAACACATGGTGTCTACAACACTAGAGTTTGCATAATTAACTGAGTTGTCAGACAACATAGTTGTTTGCACTCTTAATTAAGGACATGGTGTCTACAACATTATTTTTCATGATATACCTTTGTAGGCTTATCCTCTCATCATCACACTTACTCCTATGCTTAATGGAGGATAATCCACTCCTGGTGGACATGTGCTTGATTGTAAGACTTATTAGTGTGTTCAATCCTAGACATTCTAGAGGCCTTTATATACATGCACTCCTAGTGTAATTTTACACCAGTTGAATACTATATTTTTATTCTAAACACACTCATCTTTCTTTAATCTACAAGTGGTTGTTAAGTTCTAGCTAGTGTCAAGTTGCACTTGATGTCGAGCTCCAATATTGATTTATTAGCTATATTGGCCAGGTGCAATTGTGTCGAGGTTAGTATTGCCAGAGCTTCCTATGACAAAAAAGATGTCTAGTGTTTTTTGAATAATCATGTATGTGCCAAGTGAACCTATTTGAGTTGTTGATGCTCAATTTCTTCTTTGACCAATTTTTTTGTGATCAGTTCCCAGTATGAGAAAACTTGTGTATTTAATTCAAGAGTTGTGAATTTAATGTAAGGATCTTGTCTTGGGATGTGTGCAAACCTTTATGATGTGTGACTTATGTTATATTAAGATCTAGATTCTTATGTGAGTCATTTTGGAAAGTACAAATAGGGGTGACTAGGTTTAGGTTAAGTAGTGCACGAAAAAGTGCAAAGTCAAGAAAGCTAGAGAGTTAGAATGAAGGATATGTGAAAATTGTAACTCTAATATTTCATAAAATTTTGTTGTCCATATCCTAGAAGGCCTCAGAATTGCACATGTATGTAGACAATTTGATGAATTAATAAAGTATTTGGTGTTCCATCCCTACGTGGTGTTTTTCCCTATGTTGTATTCTTCCATTGTGTTTACTGTATAGGGTGGCTTTATTATTAGGTGTGAAAAAAATGTGATTTTATAGAGAGAGTATTTGAGTTTAGCTACATGAGAAGGATTAAAAATATAAATTAGAAATTTTGTGCGGATTGAAAATCATCCTTCTCCAAAGAGTATGTTTGAAGCAAATATTTTTAATGGGTTAGAAAGTTCTCATATTTAAACTATATTACAAATTTATTGCATATATTTTGTCAATTCATAAGGGAAATAAAATAAATAGAATACGATTTATTTGTGATGTAAGTGAGATAACCAACACAAGTGTGTTGTGTCAAAATGATAGTCATGTGACATAATTTAGTGAAACCTTGGATGATGCAAAGATGGCATTTTCTCTAAAGACAAGAACCAATTTCCAACTTAGATGTGAACAAATTGGGAAGTTATAATGGTTTAGTTATCGAGAGTGTTGTAAGATATATGACATATAGTTCGCCAAAAGTAGTGGAGTTTTATTTTTTTACTACAAAACTACTTATGATGTTGGTGTGTATTTTATGTAATTCCTCTAACTACACAAGAATGAAAAATAGAAAAGGATTCATGAACTATAAGTTGATTATTAACTAATATGTCAACAATAATGTACTAAGGTAAAGGAGTACTATCATCAAATCCCAGATTTTGAATGTGAGTGTGAGAATGAAGTTAAGAGGTAGTATGTGTGGAGACTATGGAGGTGCATGGAAATCATTAGAGGAGGAGGGATAAGATAGGTATTTTCCAATTACAAACTTTACTTAAAGGGAGGGGTTTCTCTTAGTAGCAATGCATCCTTTTGTCACCTTAATTGTGGCTTTTTTGTGGAGTTTCTTTTGTAAACCCAAGTTTTTGGTGTGAATGGAATAGCCTTAGTCTATCAAGCCCCTACTCATGCCAAATGACTCAAGATATGCTAGGTAAGTAGATTTTTCTTTTTTCAGTAGTGAAGTTTACTGCCATCAATCTATTTGTCCACATTGTAATCATACAATGTTTTATTGGATACTTATTTATTTATAAATTTTTTATAGCATGAAATATGTTAGTTTCATCTCTTTTTTGTCGTAACAAACACATTTATACTTTATTTCTCATACTAGTACATTTATATTTTTAAAATGCACCTTTTTTTGCATGCTATTATTAAAATTGATTCGTTATATGTCTCTTTGATGAGTTCTATTTATTAATCCTTTTTGATTGAATAGATTTTTTTTAATAGATTTGGGATTAATGTTTAACTTGATACCTTTTATGCTTAATTTTTGAGATTGACAATTTTTTTAAAAATGTATCTCTTTTGCACTTTATTGTTCTACTTGATAGATTTTATATCTTTTTTATGAGGTGAGCATATTTTAGGCCTTATTGTTTGAGTGTGATTTTATTTTTTCAATTTTTACCAATTGGGTTGACAGTTCAATGCTATAATGCTCTCATAGTATAAATGGGTGGTTCAAGGTGCTTATGCATAGAAACTAAAGGAAGACTATGCAAATAGACCATGATCCATTCACTAGTAGGTTCTTTGTCTTGTAGCTATCCTCCTACTTAAGATCAGTGCATCTTTTTTTGGATATCTATTTATATTGTAATTGATTTTCTTGTATGAAATGATCTCATTTTAGGCCTTATTGTTTGAATGTGCTTTTATTTTTTCAATTTTTTACCAATTGGGTTGACAATTCAATGGTATAACACCCTTGTATTATAAATGAGTGGCTCAAGGTGCTTATGCACAGAAATTGAAGGAAGACTGGGTAAATAGACCACAATCCATTCACTACTAATTTCTTTGCCTTTGAGCTACTGTCCAACTTCATGATCATTGCACCTTTCTTTGGATATCTATTTATATTGTAATTGATTTTTTTGTATGAAATGATTTTATTTTATGTCATATTGTTTGAGTATGCTTTTATTTTTTTATTTTTTACCAATTGGGTTCAATGGTACAACACCCTAGTAGTATAAATGAGTGGCTCAAAGTGCTTACGCACATAAACTGAAGGAAGATAGGGAAAATAGACCATGATCCATTGACTACTAGGTTCTTTGACTTTGAGCTATTATCCCATTTCATGATGAGTGCATCTTTTTTTGGATATCTACTTATATTGTAATTGATTTTCTTGTATGAAATCATCTGATTTTAAGTCTTATTTTTGGAATTGATACATTCTATACTTTATTGTTGTAGCCAATACTACTTTTCTTAAATAAGCTCTTTATACGATGACACCGGTGAGATATAATGAGACCTATAGAAAAGTGGAGGGGAATATAGATAAAGAATATTGATATAGATTTAAAAGATAAAGCCTCGTTAAATGTTCTATGTTGTGGGTTCAACTATTTTTCTCTTCTTACTCTTTAACAGTTCCTATTGAGGAATTGAGCTTTTTGAGGGAGGCAATGGTTTCTAGCTATAGTAGATTGAAAACTTACCTATGTGGTCTGCTTAGACATGGGGTCGATCCATGAATTAATCTATCATTTTATTGTCTCCTCCTTTGTTATTCCTATTGAGGTGGGATCCTTTTCTATTGAGGTGAAGAGAAGATTTGTTGCTATGGAGTTGGCTTTCTCTTGGAGATGTTTTACATATTTTGATAATATCGTTTTTGGAGCCAATGTAATACATAATATGACGGTTTAGGGAGTTTTTCAAAAATCCTTGTTCCTTGTCTAGGGCTTGTATTCCTGTGAGGATAATTATTTACGACAAATAAATATAAATAATGGATAACATGAAATAAGAATTGGAGAGAGTTAGCATAAGACAAAAGTCAAAAATAAAAATTATTTTTATTATGGGCTAGTGTTGATGTTTGCATTGCCAAATATCTAAAGTAATAAAATATTTCATTGGCATGTTTTTTATAGAAGGGTAAAAAATGGATGTTAGAAAGGTTAGGTGTATTGTACTTATTCCTCATACCAAAACTATGTTTGAAGTAGATATGGTTTAAGGGTTGTAAAATGTGTGTAATTTCCTTAGTGACTATAAGTAGTAAAGTTGAATTCTAAGATTACTTGCTGATGAAATTTTCATTTGGGGTTGTTTCTCACTTTCATGAAGCATGGTGTTTTCTTGTCATTCCTTTGAATTCTAATTATATTTCTATTTGGTTTTTTTAACATGAGGATGACATGTGGGTGGATTTTCCCTTGTTAAGGTGTGTACTTCTCTTGTGTTTATGGCGTGGCTTTGCAATACTTTTCTATTCTCTTCCTCTTTCACCATTCCTATTGATGTGGTTTCTATTTTGAAGAATGTGACGGTTTTCTATGTGGAGAAGGTTGCAAAGTTAGCTACATCATCTTCTCATGTTTCTTTTTCTTAGATGTGGGGTTGATCCATGGATTAATGTTCCATTTGATTGTCTCCTCCTTTGCTAGTCCTATTGAGGTGAGATCCTTTTCTATTGAGGAGAAGAGGAGTTTTGTCATTGCAGAGTTAACTTTCTCTTGGAGACATTTTACAAAATTTTATAATATGGTTTGGGATCCAATTTAAAATCCAATATGAAGGTTTTGGGAGATTTTAAGAAATCCTCATTCCTTGTCATATGCTTGTATTCCCATGGGGAGTAATTCTTTAGAAGAACCAAAGTTGATGCAAAAGTATCTTGGGTTGTCTTGTTATCCTCCTTATCTTTCTTTTCTCTACAAGTTCTTTTTGAGTTATAGCTACTGCCAAGTTGCACTTGATGTTGAGCTCTAGTATTGACCGAGTTGCAATATTGGCCAAGTGCAATGCTATCAAGGTTAGTACCGCTTGAGCTTCTTGCAATAAAAGAGATGTCCAATGTTTTTTGAACATCATGTATGTGTCAAGTGGACCTATTACTCTGGGATTACACTAAATTTTTTTGGCCATATCCTAAAGGTCTCATAGCCACACATGTATGTAGACAATTTGATGAATTAATAAAGTATTTGTTGTTCCTTCCCTCCTTGGGGTTTTTCCTTATGTTGTTTACTTATGTCATGTTTACTCTGTAGGGTGGCTTCATTGTTATGTGTTCCTTTAGCCCTAATTAGCAACCCTCCTTGCATCATAATTATTTTACAAACATGAATATAAACAATGTGTAACATCAACTAAGAATTTGAGAGACTTAGCAAAAGAGGAAAGTCAAAATTGAAAATGGTTTATATTAGGGGCTAGTGATGTTATTTGCATTAACAAATGATCTAAGGTAATAAAATATTTTCCTAGAAAGCTTTTAATGGAATATATGTAGGTAGTGTTTCTATTTTTAGTGTGCCTAAAGAATATTTATGGGACACAAGGGGAGAGATTCAAGAGTTAATAAATAATTAAAAGTGATAATGCATATAAAAAATTGGTATTCTATGTAAAGAGAGCTAGTATCTTGTAGTTTTTTTTTGTCATGAGTATTTCAAGGTAATTGTAGAATGGGCTTCATCTAGTATTACATTCATAGCAATTATATTTCATAGAGTGCTCAGTTTTGATAGAAATATTTATTAGGATTTATGTAGTATTCATTCTTTAGTTACTAAGTTGATGAAAGAAAATAGAAGAGAAGTATTAGAAAATTGTAATAGATACTTTTTGAATTATCAAACGAGAAGGCAACAGAACAAAACCTCTTACTAGAATTCTTTTAGTAATTTCTTCAATTAGTAATGAGATGAGAAGAGATCAATACTTAGATACAAGGTTAATATTATAGAGGTTAAATGAAGAAAAAATGATGATGAATGTGAAAAAAATATTATTTTATAGAGAGAGTATTTGGGTTTAGCTATGTGACAAGGATTAAAAAATATAAACTATAAAGGTTAAGTGGATGGAAAATTGTCAGTCTCCAAAGAGTATGTTTGAAGCAAGGATTTTTAATGGGTTAGCAATTTCTCATATTTAAACTATATTAGAAATTTATTGCATATATTTTGTCTAGAAACAAGGGAAATAAAATAAGTAGAATATGGTTTGTTTGGGATGTAAGTGAGACAACCAACATAGGTGTGTTGTATCAAAACGATAGTCGTGTGACATAATTTAGTGAAACATTCAATGATGCAAAAATGAAATTTTCTCTATAGGAAGGAACTGATTTCCAACTCAGATGTGAACAAATTGTAAAATTAAAATGGTTTAGTTATCGAGAATGTTGTAAGACATATGACATAAATTTCCCCAAAACTAGTGACATTTTATTTTTTAACTACAGAACTACTTATGGAGTTGATGTGTATTTTATGCAATTCCTCTAACTACACAAGAAAGAAAAATAGAAAAGAACTCTTGAACTATAAGTTGATTATTAACTAATATGTCAACAATAATGTATTAAGGTAAAGGAGTACTAGCATCAAATCCTAGAAGGAGGTGCATGGAGATCATTGGAGGAGGAGGAATAAGATAGGTTTTTTCCAATAACAAATTTTACTCAAAGGGATGGGTTTCCCTTAGTAGCCATGTGTCATTTTGTCGCCTCAATTATGGCTTGTTTGCAGAGTTTCTTTTGTAAACCCAAGACTTTGGTGTGAATGGAATACCCTCATTCTATCAAGCCCCTACTCATGCCAAATTACTCAAGATATGCTAGGCAAGTAGATTTTTTTTTTTTTCAATAGTGATGTTTACTGCTATGAATCTATTTGTCCACATTGTAATCATACATTTCTTTATTGGATACTTATTTATGTAAAAAATTGTTATAGCATGAAACATGTTAGTTTCATCTCTTTTTTGTCATAACCAATGCATTTTATACTTTATTTCTCATGCTAGTACATTTTTATTTTTGAAATGGACCTTTTTTACAATGTTATTGTTACAATTGATTCATTATATGTTTCTTTGACAAGCTCTATTTATTAATCCTTTTTGATTGAATGAATTTTCTTTTTTTTTATAGATTTGAGGTTAATGTTGGACTTGATACTTTTTATGCTTAATTTTTAGGATTGACAATTTTTTTGAAAATGTATCTCTTTTACACTTTATTGTTCTACTTGATTGATTTTATATCTTTTTGATGAGATGATCATATTTGAGGCCTTATTGTTTGAGTGTGATTTTATATTTTCATTTTTTATTAAATAGGTTGATAGTTCAATGATATAATAGTCTCATAGTATAAATGAGTGGTTCAAGGTGTTTACGCATAGAAACTGAAGGAAGACTAGAAAAATAGACCATGATCAATTAACTACTAGGTTCTTTTCCTTTGAGCTATCCTCCCACTGAAGATCAGTGCATCCTTTTTTGGATATCTATTTATATTGTAATTGATTTTCTTGTATGAAATGATCTTGCTTTAGGCCTTATTGTTTGAGTGTACTTTTATTTTTTACCAATTACGTTGACAGTTCAATGGTATAACACCCTCATAGTATAAATGAGTGGCTCAGGGTGGTTATGCATAGAAATTAAAGGAAGATTGGGAAAATTGACCACAATCCATTCATTGCTAGGTTCTTTTCCTTTGAGCTATTGTTGATGTTAGAGTAAATAATCAATTTACTAATTATTTATTCTATTTACTTAAGCTTACTTAGGTAAATGCATTTCATTTATTAGTTGTAGCTTAGGATTTTGTTATAAGTTGTTGACAATACGGGTGTTTGTTCTCTCCTAAGTCATATTATACTCTCACTTTGTTCGAGGACTTTCCACCTCATGTGGATGTATGCTTAGTTGTCACACTTATCTCCTAGCATCTTCTAGCTTCTTCTAGGAGATTCCTTGAGCTCTTTATATTTGAGCTCCCTCAATGTATTTAAAAACATCACTTCTTGCATATTGTAAATACATATTTTCTTGTGTTGCAATATCTTGTGGTCTCTCATGTCTGTTTAGGATTTTTTCCCTAGCTCCACACTTTTCTCTCCTTGGCTTCCCTTTGATAGGTTTCTACATGCAAGTGATCTTGGACATCTTCAAAGTTGGATTTCATCAACTCCAACATAGTATCAAAGCCTTCCTACTACTACTTGGTTGAAGGATTTTTGAAGTCGTGATTTGAAGTCACAAACCCTAGTTTGTTTGTGCATTATTTTTCAAATCAAGGGAACAACAAATTTTTGGAGCACTTTGGACCCAAATGGATGCTGCCATTAGATTTAGAAGGTGCTTTTCAGCTAGGATCTATATAAAATTTGTCGATTTTGGACACAAGGCTGTGGGAGGCAAAAAAAATTAGTTGCAGGAGGTTTTTGTATGGTCACATGGACGATTTAAGCATCAAAAAAGATATATATATATATTAGGGCTGCACCACTAGGGCACTACCCAACAACCATTGTGAGGTTGCCCATGCTCTACTCGAGCCTTGTTGTGATAGGCTCTGCCACCCAAGCTCCTCCTTCCCACCACTGAGTTTTGGCTGCTGCCCATCAGCAAGTCTCTATCGACGATGATGCTAGCTCTTCACTCCTGCAGCACACCTCAGTTGGGTTTGTTCACTCATCTATCACTCAAATAGAAGACCTCTGCTTAGCGCCCATTTGGAGCTACATGGACCTCATCAGGATCTAACACATGTTCTGCCTATTATGTCAGTGCCTACAGACTTAGCAGTTCAAGTACAGTCCACATCAGATTTTCTACCCTGTTAGCACCATTTAGGGTGTGACATGTGGCAAGGTTGCCACATGGCACTTTGCCACATCATCTGTACTTGCCACATGGCTACCACATGGCCTCTTTTTTGTGTTGATAGGCCATAAGTAGTCAAATTTAAATAGGTGTTTTACTAATTTTGGCACTGCATCACCACCTTCCCGTCTCTCCTTCAAGGTCATTTTTGACCTACTTGTAGTTTTTTGGCCATAACTTGAGCATACAGAGGTATTTTTTAGAACTGAAAGAAGTGTCAAAAAGCTGGTTCTAAGATGGAGACATTGGTGTAGGTATTTTAAGGTTTTGATGCAATTTAATTTCTCTTTTTTTTATTAAAGTTCAAAGTTGTGTTTTTAACTTCGGTAAGCTTTTCTTTTGCATCCCATGTCAGTTTTTTGAAAACATTATATTTTTGGAAAGCTAATTTTGTCATCTTTTCAAAAATGTAGTCCTTTTCTTTAGATTCTTTCCCATGCTCTTTCTATCATATTTTTAGAATTTTTGCTCTATGGTGGATATCTTGGGTGTTTTAGGTCCGAGGATCATTTTTCTGGCATGACTTTTTTGTTTTGTTTTTGTTGTACTATGTTTTCTTGTAGTTTATTTTCAGTTTTGATCATTGTAGCTATCATTTTGAAGCACTTTTATGTATCACACTGAGATAAAGTGCCACTCTTGCATTCTTGAGGTCATAAACATTGTTTTTGAGTACATTATACATGCACTATTTTCATAAAGCACCATGGGGGGATAGTTGTTTGTTGTTTTAGACATTTTTCCTTTGTCAAGTGAGTGTCCCTTCTATGACATTAGCCCCATGTAGCATCAGTGTGACCGTGTCTTTATAGGTGTTTGTACCTCTTCCTCTCTCATCATTCTTGGTTTTTCTGTAGGAGACTTTGGCCCACCTTCTTAGTTGCCTGTCATGTCACCCCATTTGCATTAAGAAGGGGTTATGCTATTGTTCTAATGCATCCATGGTTTGATGGTTTGATATTGTGAACTATGTATTCAGTGGTTGATCCTATATACAAGGTGATTGCAGTGGCTAGCTACCTATGCATTTCGGTGAGATGGATCATCCACCATATAGACATGCTTGGTTCGTGCCTTCTTCTTCCATGGAGGTTCTTCAGATCAGAAGCTTTCTTTCTAATGAAAGATTTTGCGGCTTCTTCAAGCTTCAGTGATGCTCTTCATGATCACTCCTTGTTCCTATTTTAAGGGACATTTCCCTAGTTGGAAGCTTCTTCTATTCTTCACTAGGTTACCTCTTCTTGGGGGATGGTTTTTCCCACGTGATTTTCTCTCTTTCCCAATTTATAGAGGTTGCATCTCTTTGCATTGTACATGGGTACCTAACATGGCCTTGTTGCCAGGACCCATTCTTCGTTTTTGCATTTCTTAGTTTTGTGAGCTTAAGGCATTTCCCTAAGTTGCACTTAAGGGGTGGTGTTAGAGTAAATAATTAATTTACTAATTATTTATTCTATTTAATTAAGATTACTTAGGTAAATGCATTTCATTTATTAGTTGTAGCCTAGGAGTTTGTTATAAGTTGTTGACAATATGGGAGTTTGTTCTCTCCTAAGTCATACTTATCCTCTCACTTTGTTCAAGGACTTTCCACCTCATGTGGATGTATGCTTAGTTGTCACACTTATCTCCTAGCATCTTCTAGCTTCTTCTAGGAGATTCCTTGAGCTCTTTATATTTGAGCTCCCTCATTGTATTTAACAACACCACTTCTTACATATTGTAAATACATATTTTCTTATGTTGCAATATCTTGTGGTCTCTCATGTCTATTTAGGGTTTTTTCCCTAGCTCCACACCCTTCCCTCCTTGGCTTCCCTTTGATAGGTTTTTGCATGCAAGTGATCTTGGGCATCTTCAGAGTTGGATTTCATCAACTCCAATAGTCAAAATTCATCATTAGTGCATCTTTCTTTGGATACCTATTTATATTATAATTGATTTTCTTGTATGAAATGATTTTATTTATTGCCTTATTGTTTGAGTGTGCTTTTAATTTTCCATTTCCTACCAATTGGGTTGATAGTTCAGTGGTATAACATGATTGTAGTATAAATGAGTGGCTCAAGTTGCTTACACATAGAAACTAAAGGGAGAATAGGCAAATAGACCACGGTCCATTCATTGCTAGGTTCTTTTCCTCTGAGCTATCGCCCCACTTCATGATTAGTGCATCTTTTTTTTGGATATTTATTTATATTGTAATTGATTTTCTTGTATAAAATGATCTCATTTTAAGTCTTATTTTTGGAATTGATACATTTTATACATTACTTTTGAGGCAAATACATTTTATTTTTTAAATGGAAGAATTTTTGCACTTTTATGCTGAGGTTATTATGGTTTATATATTATTGATGCGATGAAATTTTTTAGGCCACATTGTTTGAATGGATTGTTTTTACATTTTTTATCAATTAGGATGGTAGTTCAATGGTATGAAATCCTTGTAGTATAAAGGATTGGTTCAAAGTACTCATGCCAAGTTATGCAAGGTAGTCTAGGCAAGCATACCACATTACATTCACTACTAAGGTCCTCTACTTGCAAGCTATCAAGACATGTGGTGACCAGTGCATCTTTTGATGAGAATTTATTTATCTCACAATTGATTTCTTGTATGAAATGAGGTCATTTTATGTGTTTTTAAAAACTGATACATTCTATGCTCTATTTTTAAAGCAATACATTTTATTTTGAAAAGGATGCATTTTCTCAATGTATTGTTGAAGTTGATACATTTTATATTTTATAGATGAGATAGAATATTTTAAGCATTATTGTTTGAATAATTTTTTCAAATCACATTTCTTACCAAATGGATTGATAGTTTGATGGTATAATATTCTTGTACTATAAATGAGTTATGCAAGACAAGCTAGAAAAAAGACCAAGATCCATTAACTAAGTTACTCAAGACAAGCTAGAAAAAATACCAAGATCCATTAACTACTAAGGCTCTATGTCTTTGGTCTATCTACCCACTTTTAGACTAGGGCACTTATTTTATCTGAAAAATAGTTGAAACTTGATCTTGAGAATTTTAAGGGGATTGCATATTGGCCTCCATGCAGAAGTACATTCAATGAAATGCTATTTCCTACACTAATAAATTTTAATATAAATTCTATAAAGCATTTATGTGGGATTTTCACTTTAGTCACTAAGATGGTGAGAAGAAGTAGAAGATTATTTTGGATGATTGCATTATAACATGTTTTCAATTATTGAAGGAGAAGGAGACTTAAAAAAATCCATGACTAGTAATTTTTACTAATATATTCGAGTTTTAGGAAGACAAAAAAGGATTAATTCTTGCACATAGGATTGATATTATAGAGGCTAAAGGAAGAAATATTGATAATGAATGAGAAAAGAGCTAGTGTTATGAAGAGACCTAGTCTCTAGGTTTGGTTTTGTAAGAAGGGTAAAAAATGGATGCTATAAAGGTCAACGATATTGTACTTTGTGTTCAAATCAAAAGCATGTTTCAAGCAAGCAATTTTCATGGACTAGCAGGTATCTATGGAAGTTTAATAGATATGGTTTAAGGGTTGCAAAACCTATGAATTCTCTTTAGTCATTATAATTAGTAAAGTTAAATGCACTTTATATAAAAAGAGGAGACTTTTGAAGAGCAAGAGAATGTGTTTTCTACCCAACCTTTTTATCTTGTGGTTAGTACATTGCCAAAGAAAGATGCGCACAATATAGAGGCCATTGCCTAGGGATTTCTTTCCTTCTTTAGCAAGTCAAGAGTGATAACTTTTGAGTTTCATCAACATATCAAGCTATTTCAGTACTACTCTTTTATAGGTGTGCTTGAATTAGATATGGATTACTATTTAATGATTTGGGTGGTTATAAATCTTGAGATAAAGAGTATTTTAGATCACAAATAAAATCTTAATTTTTTAGATTCATATGTTCCCAAGTTTGGATTTTTCTAAGTTGTTAAATTGTTGCAAGTTAATTTAATTTGGAGTTTTTTTATCATCTCAAAATCATTGTCAAAAACATTATAAATAAATAAAAATATAGGAAAACCTAGGGCATTGCATCACACTAGATGTAGCTAATACTATGCACTATTTTTCCAAAAGAAGCTCCTTAGACAATGACACTAGTGAGATATAATGAGACCTATAGAAAACTGGTGGGGAATATTGATAATGATTTAAAATATAAAGCCTCATTACATGTTCTATGTTGTGGGTTTGACCTATTTTTCTCTTCTCTTACTCTTTCACAATTCCTATTGAGCCATTGAGTTTTTTGAGGGAGGTCACAGTTTTCTAGGTGGAGGAGATTGAAAACTTACCTATGTGGTCTACTTAGATGTGGGTTCGATCCATGAATTACTCTTCTATTTAATTATCTCCTCCTTTGCTATTCTTATTGAGGTGAAGAGGAGATTTGTTACTGGGGAGTTGACTTTCTCTTGGAGATATTTTACATATTTTGATAATATGGTTTTGGGAGCCAATGTAAAACCTAATATAATGGTTTAGGGAGTTTTTAATAAATCCTTGTTCCTTGTCTAGGTCTTGTATTCTTGTGAGGATAATTATTTAAGACACATGAATATAAACAATGGGTAACATCAATTAAGAATTGGAGAGAATTAGTAGAAGACAAAAGTAAAAAATTAAAATGATTTATACTAGGGGATAGTGTTGTTGTTTGCATTTCCAAATATCTAAAGTAACAAAATATTCCTTTGGAGAGTTTTTAATAGAAGGGTAAAGAATGGATGCTAGTGATGCTATTTGCATTGACAAATGATTTAAGCTAATAAAATATTTTCTTAGAAAGATTTTAACAGAATATATATAGGTAGTACTTTCATTTTTAGTGTACAAAATAATATTTATAGGATGCAAGGGGAGCGATTCAAGAGTTAAAAAAATAAAAGAAAGTGGCAGTGAATATAAAAAATTGATATTTTATGTAAAGTGAGCTAGTATCTTGTACTTTTTTTTTGTCAAGAGTATTTCAAGGGAATTATAGACTAGGCTTCATCTAGCATTAAATTCATAGAAATTACATTTCATAGTGATAAGTTTTGATAGAATTTTTTTTAGGATATATGCAATATTTGTTCTTTAGTTACTAAGTTAAAGAAATAAAATAGAAGAGAGATTTTAGAAAATCACAATGTATTCTTTTTCAATTATTGAATGAGAAGGTGATAGAACAAAACCTTTTACTAGTTTCTTTGATTATTTATGAGATGAGAAAAGATTAATTCCTAGATACAAGGTTAGCATTATAGAGGTTAAATGAAGAAAACATGATGACGAATGTGAAAAAAATGTTATTTTGTAGTGAAAGTATTTGGATTTAGCTATGTGAGAAGGATTAAAAATATAAACTAGACATGATGAATTGATTTAAACTCATCCTACTCCAAAGAGTTCATTTGAATCAAGGATTTTTAATGGGTTAGTGAGTTCTCATATAAATAAAAATAAAAATTTATTGCATATATTTTGTCCAGTCACAAGTGAAATAAAATAAGTAGAATATGATTTATTTGGGATGTAAGTGACATAACCAACATAGGTGTGTTGTATCAAAATGATATCCATGTGACACAATTTAGTGAAACTTTGAATGGTGCAAAGATGGAATTTTCTCTAAAGACAAGAGCTAATTTTGGACTTAGATGTGAACAAATTGTAAAATTATAATGTTTTAGTTATCAAGAGTTTTGTAAGATATATGGCATACAGTTCCCCAAAATTAGTTACATTGTATTTTTGTACTACATAATACTTATGATGTTGGTGTGTATTTTATGCAATTTCACTAACTACACAAGAAAGAAAAATAGAAAATAATTCTTGAACTAAGTTGATTATTAACTAATATGTCAGCAATAATGTATGAAGGCAAAGGAGTACTAGAGGAAAAGTTGAGTTATGTGAAACTAAAATAAACACTTGATTGATTAAAATTTGAAAGATAATGTGTTGTTCAATCATAACATTAAGTGGAGAAGAAAAATGTATTGAAGCCTAGAAGAAATTATCAAAGGAATACAAAAAGCATAAGCTTGACTAAGTGAAAGAGCAGAAGGTTAAAGAACTTGTATAAGAAGTTGAGTGATACTATTGTTGACCAAGTGATAGTATAATCAAAGAAGAATATAGTTTTGATCAAGCATCAATAATGACCAATTATCAGAAAGTGTGTTGAGCATAATAGTTAGTATTGACCCTGCCAAAAAGACATAGTGATGATAAAGTGTCAGCATTTGATAGTTTTTGAGAAAACCTTGACTTCCATCCTACACAATTCAATTCTTGGAATATGTAAGATTTGTTGAAGATAAGGATGGATGAATTAAAGCATTTGATAATGATAAACCATTTTTGTGTGATCCTATGCATGGATTCAAAGTGAATATTTAAGAAATATCTAGAAGGGGAGAAGGAGAACAAAATGGTGGTAGGATTCAATGAATCTAAACAAACCCTAAGATCTAGTGTGTCATTTAAGTGAAAAAAGATTAAAGCTACCAATTTAAGGAGGCATAAGGGTAACCTAAAAATGTTGAGTCATTTTTTGTTGTTATTGATTGGAAAACTTGAGCAAGAGGTTGAGAAGAGTTGTAAAAAGGTAAAGTGTGATTGCTTGAAAGGTTTCCAAGTAGATCAGAGATAAAGATTATATTGGATGTTAGTTAGTGAATCAACATATGAGATATACTATGATACATATTTGAAAAGTGAATTTTATTTAGTAGAGATCAACCAATTAGTACTTTCTAACCATTATATCATTTGAAATCCTTTAATCAAGGTGACAATCTAATGGAATTTTCTTAATCCCTCTAACCAAGCCACTCCTAATAGTGCGATCAATTTTTATTTTTTAAATGACACCTAACAATGTGTAGTGTAACCTTTAATAGGGTTGGCTCCTCATAGAGCTCACTTTAGAAGAGATAATATTTGGTAGCATGTTACAAGTGGTTTTTTACTAAATTATTTTTCCACATTAAATCCTGATGTCTTACTTTTTTGAATGTTATTTGTTGAGTTTTTTTTTTAACTATTTGTATTCTGCAAGTTGGTTACTATTGGATAGTGGACTGCAAGTTTATGTTACTAATTATTTTCTATATAGATTGAGTGAATTAATGAATAGATCTAAGTTATTTGAAGTCTTTAAGCATTGAGTTGGTACATGTAGACCTAATGAAAACCAATTCAACCCCATTCCCTCAGTTATTTTAAATCATTCTAAAAATTGGTATCAAAGCATGTGGTGCTTGTAAGGAAAAGTTTTAAGGTACTTGAAGCTAAATATCAAGATGTACAAAACAACAGTTCCAAAGTTGAACAAGGAGAACTTCCCTACATGAAAAAGTTTGATGAAGTTGTATCTAGTAGGAATTAGAGATAGATCAACATACTTCAAAGAAAATGTGGGATACATTGTAGACTATTTATGGTGGAGAGAAGAATATTCTAAGAGAAAAATTAGAATGCTTAAGATGCATATTTGATGAGATGAGAATGACACAAGGTGAAACTATTTCTCAATACTTTGGCCAAGTCAAAGCTGCGGTGAATGCTATAAAAGGATCCAATGGAAAGATTGATGATGAAATTGTAATTAGCAAGGTACTAAGAACCCTACTTCCTATTTATGCTATTAGGGGTTTTGTACTACAAGAGCTAAGATATACTACTGGTAACAATATGACTTTGGAAGGGTTAGTTGGTATACTTTCTACTTTTGAATTGCAAAATTTTGATGATTTCACTCCTACTATTGAATCTACTTTCAAATCTTAGTTGGTTCTTCATAAGAAAGGAAAAGGAAAGTGTGTGAATATTGATAGTGATATGTCTAATGATGATCTTGATGAGCTTGAAGCACTAATGGCTAGAAGGCTATCGAGAGTCAAAGTAAAATTCAAAGTGAAGTTTCCTATAATATGTTTTTCATATAACAAAGTTGATCATATTGCTGCAAGAGGTCATGGTAGAAAAGACAACGATGAAAGAAGGGAAAGAAAGTACAAAGGTAGAAGAGATAAGGACTACAAATACAAAGGTAAGAAACCTTTCTATATTGGTGAAGAAGAAAATGATAATGAGTTGGATGGCCATGATCAAGAAATTGTCTATGTTTCTATGAAAGATGATTCTAATGATGATGAGAAAATTGCATTAATTTTATATGTAAGTAAAGGTGATAGATGAATAATTGATAGTGGTTTCTCACATCACATGAATGGTGATAGAAGTAAGTTTGAAATTGTAGAATAGGATAAAGGAAGATGTGTTAATTTTGGTAATGATGAACCATGTCTTGTGAAAGGTAAAGGATCAATAAGATTGACTAATAAGAATAGATGTGACAATGCTTATTGGGTTGAAGGACTTAACTATAGTTTTTTGAGTGTTGCACAATTCAATAGTTTAGTATAATGAGTTGAATTCCATCACACGAAGGCCAAGATATTTGATGCTACTTGTAAATGAATTGGAGGTGAAGAATATATAAGATGTAACTTGTTCTATCTAGATTTATCCAATGAGACATGCTTGTTTGCATAATTTAATGATATATGACCTTATGGCATAAGAGGTTATGTAATTTGAACTTTAATAATTTGGTAAGTATTAGTAAGATGAAAAGAGTGAGAGGGTTACCAAGATTGAGAAAACCTAATAATTTTATGTCTAAGAAATGTTAGTTGGTTAAAAAGAAAAATGTATAGCTTTAAGAGTAAGACCTACTTATCTAATGATATTATGGAATTGGTCCATATCAACCTTTTTGGACCTATTGGAGTGCAAATTTAATGTGGTGATAAGGTTTTCCTTCTATTTTTTGATGACTACTCTAGAATGATCATTGTGATGTTTGTGAAAGGAAAATCTAATTCTTTTCAATTGTTTAAGTAGAATTTAGCAAGAACTGAAAAGGAAATAGGTAAAAGTCTAAAGTTCTTGAGATCTAACATAGGAGATGAGTTTATCTCTAATAAATTCTACTTATTCTAAAATGATAGAGGAATCAAGAGATAGATATCAGCACCTAGGATCCCTCCATAGAATGGAATAGATGAAAGAAGGAATAAATCAATCATGGATTGTGCTATAACACTAATGATGGAGAAGAATATATCACAAATGCACTAGAGAAAAGCTGTAAGTATAAGAGTTTATACTTTGAACCAAGTACAAGTCAAGAAAGGTATAAATGTTACACCCTTTCAATTATTGTATGGGTATGCAACTAATGTGAAATACTTTAAAGTATTTGGAAGAAAATATTATATACCAAAAGAAAATAAGAATGGAAAACATGATGGTAAAAGTGATGAAGGCATTCCTAGGATATTCTACTCAGAGAAGACTTATAAGTGTTGTAACTCTAACACTAATAAAGTTGTGGAAAGTGAAAATGTGAGAGTTAATGAATATGTAAAAAATAAAGAATTTGAATGTAAGAAGGAACCCAAAGACTACAACACATGTATATGTCAATGAAGGAGAATCCTACACTTTACCTAAACTAGAGAACAAAGCTACCAAGAAGCAAAAACCTATAAATGTTGAGTTGCACTAGTAGGATACAAATCAAAAGACTATAGAAGACAAGTGCTAGCAGGATGATGTTGAGATAAAAGAAAAAGTTACCAAGAATGAGGAAGTCATTGATGATCAACCACAAGTAGAAGTAGTGATACAAAATGAGCCTAATGTAAATTTTATTGATGGACTTGAAGAACAAAAATAAGAAGAAAGAAGATCAACACTTTTGTTAGACAAATATGTTAGAAGGCACCATAAACCAAATCAAATAATTGGAAACAAATATTCATGAATCATAACAAGAAACAAGTTGAAAAAACAAGCATGCTTTATATGTGAGTTTGAGCCTAAATCGGTGAAGGATGATTTGGATAATGAGGATTGGATTCAAGAAATGAATGAAGAGATTGAAAAAATAAAGAAGAAAAAATCTTGGTCATTAGTATCTAGACCAAAGGACAAGAATATTATTGGAACCAAGTGGGTATTCAAAACAAGTTGAATGAGAAAGTAGAAGTCACAAGGAACAAAGATATATTGGTATGCAAAGGATATGCACATGAATAGGGCATTGAATATGGAGAAACATTTTCTCTAGTAGCAAGATTGGAAGGAGTTAGAACTATACCTATATATTCTTCTTATAAAAGATTTAAAGTGTATCAAATATATATTGAATCTGCATTTCTAAATGGAATACTAGAAGAAGAGGTATATATTGAACAAGCCCCTAGAGAATGGTATGAAAGGTTACACAACTATTTGGTAAATATTGGTTTTGCAAGGACAAATGATAATACTAAATTTTTTTTGAAGATTAAAGGTGACAAAGGGATACTATTAGCTGAAAGATGTAATGTTCCCATTATAAAATAAATCATTAATCAAACTATTATTAATGGGCTGATTTATTTATTATATCTTAAACCCTTTTTTTTTGTTTCCATAGTTTGTGTAGCCATTAGCTATCTATGCACACCCTCAAAAAGTTTCCCTCAATGAGTATTTAAGCATGGCTTGTTGGTATTCGTTAGGTATGCAATTTGGATTATTTCTTTATACTATGAATTCTAGTAGGGATTCTCTATTGTTTTTTATTTTGGAAGTAAAAGATCTTCCCTACTTGGCTATTTCAATTTCGATGGGATTCAATCCTTACTCTATTCCATTGCCTATAGTACTTCGCTCAAATTTGGAAAATTAGAGCACCATCATATTGGGAATTGGAGAAATCATTGTGTTTAATGTGATCCAACTCTCTTGGTGTTAAGTGAATGAAATCTATGACAAATATTTTGTGTGTTTTATCTATATATTCTATACATTCAGTTGCATGTATTACCATATACTCCAAACTTCATACATCACCTAGTGCAATCTTCTATTCGACAAATAACATAGTCTTCAATAGTACAACACCATAATTTCCTACCATATGGCCTCCATTTCTCTATTGTACAACCTCCATATCTCCACTGTACAACATATAGTCTTCTACTATATAGCTACCCTGCATCTACCATCTGTACGGCCTTGTGAGCTTCCCACCATATGGCCTCATTGGTCCATCATACGGCTATATTCCTACACTCTTCATCACCATATAGACACATAGTACAGACATAACATATACATCATTCTTGCAATACTGTACGACCATTAATAACTACACACCCTTGTTATTGTATGACACCATGTGTTGGCCAACAAATACCAATGTATGATCATCCTGGAAAATGAATGATTTTAGAACATTAGATTGGTATCAAAGCTTTAATCTTTCCAACATGTGGATAGTGAATGAAATTTTATATCTGGAAGAGAAGAACATCCCATTTGGTTAATAGAATGGTGGTAGAATTAGAACCTATTATTAACATTATAGTCAAGTTTGTTTATTAGTGAAACACACACTTAATCGGATGATTAGTAATTTAGGATGTACTGAGTTCTACAGTTGCTACCAAGTTCCAAGAATAATATTCAATTTGCATCGTGCAATATCTACCAACTTGGTGATTATCAATGGAAACTGAGCTTCATAGTGTTTACCAAGTTTCTTAGTGCAAACTAAGTTTTCTAGTACTTACCAAGTTTGTAAATTTAGAAATGAGAATCTAGTGTTGACCTGGAAGCTATACAATGTCAATCAAGTGATTTAGTTTATACCAAGCTCACAGTGATAGTATTGACTGAGCTGTATAGTGTCAACCATGTGATTCATTTTATATGTCAAGTTTCATAGTGTTCATTGAGTCACTAGTGTAGACTAAGTTCAAAATACTTGGAAGTGATTAGTATGTGTCAAGCTTCTATGTCTACCAAGTTCATGATGATGCTGAAAGTTGATAATGGTTATCGAGTGTCAGAACCTCACCGAGTCTTTCTTCAGAACACAAGTATCTATAGTTGAGTTGACTTTGTGTATTTTGGCGAAACTTGTATTGTAGCCAACTTCAATGAATTATAAATTGGATTGGTATATATCTAATGTATTGTATCACATCCAAAACATATATGTAATATTAAGAAGATATGCTAAGAGCAAAAAGTGCAAATTAAGAAGGCTACAAGCAATATAATGAGAAGCACAGATTTATCTATCATAGCAAGGTGATCATACACTCAAAAGGAATCTCATTCAGAAATTTAAGGTTGCAAATCATAGATTAGCCATTGGTTCATCCTAACAAGTGGAACAGTTAAATCTTTTCACAAGGTAGACTTAACAGTCTTTTGTAAAACTCTTTACCAAGTGCATACTTCACTATGTGCTTGTAAATCCTTTTGAAAGGTGGACCTAGTAGTCCTTATTGCTCCTAATAGGACAGATCATCAAAAGTGATCATTGTAAGCCTTAACAGCCAATTTTATACTATAGTACTAAAGCTTGTGGGTATCATCCCCACCCTAGTTTTACTTTCTATTTGGAATGTTTCTAGCTTACCATATTGTGTGTCAAAGTGTGATATTTTTTTTAATGCCTTCAGTCTTTCATGCATACAATTAGATTAAAATACATATGAAGGATTAATTGGTGATTTAAGATTAAGTTTTTTTGGTTACTAATGCACCCCTCCCCTCTTAGTAACTTTTCCTATCTTATATTTCCAATAATTGGCATCAGAGCTTTGTGGTTCTCAAAGAAAAAGTTTAACAAATTGAGCAAAGATCAAAGGCAATGGAGGTATTCAGACTTGATAAGGCTGTTAACAATGAAAATATAGATTTGGAATTTGCTATTGGGAAACTTAAGAAAGAAAAGGAGAAACTCTCTCAATCCCTAGAAAGAAGAAAAGATCTTGCAGTATAGATCAATGAAAAACTCTACATTGGAGAAAGAATTGAAGATATCCATTTAGAAAGTAATTCAGATGAAGCAATCAAAGAATTATTAGAAAAAATAGTAACCTTTAAGAAGAAGTAAGAAAGTTGAAAAGAGAACAAGAAATTTAGTCAGTAAGACTGTGTAAAGTCATAGAAGAGAAAAATAAGATAAAAGAAGAGATAGAAGAAAAAAACAATGAAATTCAAAATATATCCCTTCAATAGGTAGACTTCATTGATCAACTTACTAATGCAAATGAAGAAATCATGATTCTAAGATCAGAAAATGAAAGATTGTAGAATGATCTAAATACTAAAAAGAAAACCAATGAGAGGATGATGAAATCTCAAGTAGACATGGATCAATTAAATGAGCAAAGCCAATATAGATAGAAAGGAAAACCAGGAACTAGATATACAGAAGAAGGTGAATCATCCAAGCAAGAAACTCAAAAGAATCAAAGACCTACTTGCAATCACTACGGTAAGTTAGGTCATACATCAAAAAAATGTTGTAGTAATGGTAAAGTTAAATTCAATGGAAAATTCTACAATTGCAAAAAATACGGTCATAGAGCTAATGAATGCAAAGAGAAACCCAAATTTGGAGACAAATCGTACAAATACAAGAAGCATGGGCACAAATCTTCTAAATACAAAACTAAGATATTTAACCCAATCAAACAGATTGTAAAAGCTATATTTGGTTGGGACTACAAAACTTGGTGTAGATGTCACTACTATTGAGAATTTGGATGCATTGGAATAAATTGTGTAAAACATCACATGAGGAAAAGAGACACCACTAGAAGATGTTTCATTTGTACAGAACTTGGACACCTCACCAAGAACCATATGAACACTAGAACAATTGAAGATGAAAAGAAAGCCAAGGCTAATAACATAATAAAGTAGATGAGACAACAATGGATTCTAAATTCTTCATAGAATGCAAGTCCAAGCAATGAAGCACATGTCACTCAAGAATTGGGTGACTCGAACATTTCTATTTGATCTCCCATAAGGATAACTAGAAAAGAGATTCTAAAGAAGGTATCCTGCATTAGTTTTAGTGAAGCAAAAAGGAAATATCCATATCAGCATGCAAGATGCAAAGGGATGACTAATTGTCTAAGAAAATTATGGACCTTACCAAGCTAGGCCAGGTTACAAGACCCTATCGAGTAAGTTTGGGAGTAACTAAGTCATTATGTAGACATCGAGTCATGAATGACTCTATTGAGCATTTAGATAAAATTGATAGGAGGATAATCTATCATCGAGCAAACAAACATTCCAAGCATTTATGGCAATTGGAAAGTTGAATTTTTCAAAAAGGGTAAAATTGAATTCATTTGTCACCATGAATTTTCAAAGAGCTATATGAAAAGAGTGATTTCTATGCATCCAAGTGATCTATGTGATTTTTTGTTGAAGTTTTTCATGTTTTTCATAAACCCTACTGAGCATGGAATCCTCTAGCATTAAAACCAAGAAATGATCTAAGATGCTAGTTTGAGGAGTTGAGTTGAAGGCACCTAACTTCAAATTGAGTCAAGCAATTGTGGAAATGCTTGATCCTACTAGAACTCAATCAAAGATTCCATCAAAGATACTTCTTGTTAATGATATTCACTAGCATTTTCATTGTTCAATTCAAGATATAGGAACCCTAGAAATGGATGAAAGTTTGGAAATATTTGTTAATGGTGTGTTGAAACCCGAGCATCAACACTTGGAAACCAAGTGTCTAATCCACATTCCACATATGCCCCAAGCCTTTTAGATAAAATGGATAAGGTTTTCCTTAGCCATGTGCACAATGGGCAATTATGGTTGGAGCAGCCTATTCTTATAATGAAGAAAATGATTCATCAAATCACAGGGCTCCCAACATTGGCTAAGGAAAAGGTCACCAAAACCCCAAGTCGGGTAGAACTAGAAAAGAAAACTCTTGTCGAATGGGATGGAAGAGGTATGAAGATCAATTGTGTAGCTAACATGGAGCTAAAGTTTGGAATTGATGTAATTGTACAAAAAATATATAGCTCCAATCATCTCAATGGTGTATCATGTGAGGTAGTTGATCTCCTTTCAAAGTGGTGAAGAACAACATGTCCTTCAACCTTGCCGAGTTGATGTTGAACCAATTCAACAAAAAACATTGAAAGCATCATAACATCAAAGAATAACATATGTAAGTTTGGATCACTTTTAACTTCTTTATTTTTCTTTGTACAAAAGTTTTTCCCTTCAAAAGGTATAGTTGTATGGAGAAAAGATGTGCCTATACTATATCAAATCAATGAGTATATAGTACAGATGGGTGAAAACTATGTCCTTATCATGGAAAACTATTTTGATTCATTCAAGGATAAGATGAATAACAGATTCAAAATTATAAAGAAAATTAATAAAGATATCAAGGAAGATGTTTCTTTATAGTAGATTGTGACAAAGTATACATACAAGTAGTCAAACTGAGAGTGGTGTGGGTTAAGCCTTTGGGCTATGAGGTTAGCATTGATGACATTAGGGACATCATTGAAGCATTATTAAATGAACATGTGGATCCCAAGGCCACATATTTTGGTGATCAAAACTACTTAGTCGAGCTTCAATCGAAACTACTTAGTCTAGTTTTGATTGAAACTAGAGCCAACCCCATTAAACCACATGGGTTAGATTTCTAGATTTGATAGAAACTAGAAACATTAATTTCTACTAAAACTAGTGTTTTTAGTTTTGATAGAAACTTAGTTTCTATCAAAACTAAGAAAATACTAGTTTTTTCCAAGTGGGAGAAGATTTGCTATGATTTCATGGCTTCCAAGCTCCATTACTAGGTTTAGATAGAGCACTAAAGTCATGTACTTTTGCATGATAGAAATACTTTGAATTAACTTTATAATGTCTATGAATTTGCTACATTTTGAATTTTTCAGATATACATTTTTGCACGTGAATTGAATAGAGGTTTTTTATAAAAATAAACCTATATATTGGAAACTCATGGAAAAATAGTAACTAAGAGATTAAAAAAATTTAAAAATAACTATGGTCTTTGTATTTGAGTCCTCTTTCAATCAAAAAATAATAATTCAAAATTGGGTAAATATATAATAAGTTACATGTGTCAAAAGGCATGTATGTCCAAATTCATGTTAGGTCATCTTTAAACTCTGATAAAATATGAAATAAGAAGGATAAAGACATCATATCACCTCATTAGTTTTGGTATGGATGTTAAAAAATTAAATTTAAAAGAATCTCATTGATATCTATTGTAGAAGAAAAGTTGTGTCAAAAACAATTTCACTTTTTAAAAATCAAGTTTTTGATAACATACCAATTTTTGTGGCAGAAAAAATAATTCAATCAAATCAATTTTTAAAAAATTAAAAATATATTTGGATTCTATACAAAAAATCCAAAAAGACTTTAATTTACTTCATCTTCAAGTTCCTAACCATTAAATGGCAATTTGCATCTAAAAGTGAAAGTTTTCTTAAAAATTCATAGTTCAGTGTCAGTTTGGGCCAAAAAGTGTAACCCATTATTATGGGTTCACCCTAGTACAAATGATGAAGCCAAAGCCAGAATTGAACTAGAGATAAAACTTCCTCAGGCTATCAACAAAGGAAAGAAGAGGATAGCAAAACTGAGATAAACTAGTTCTACTCTCCTATTAATAGAAGGTAAAGGAGATGATATAGAAGAATATGATGTAGAAGATGAGGCAGATAAAACAAAATTAGAAGAAGAAGAGCCAGTCAAGAAGAAAGGTAAGGTTATCATAAAAAAACCTACCAATTTATCTACTACAATATTTAGAAGAAGAACATCTAGAAATAAATTGAAATTAGGTGAAGAAGTAGAGGATGTGATTTTCAAATGACCTCCACCTACATTTCAAGAGAGCCTAGAAGAGATTGATTTAGGAGTTGGCATGGAAAATTTTAAATCATTGAGATATGAAACTAGAAATGTAGAAGAGAAGTAGAAAGTTGAAGACATGGTTATGTCTAATCTAAGGAAATGAAAATATTCACTTGACCAACTTGCATTGTGAATTCCCAATGAATTGATGGAAAGAATCAAACCAAGATGGAAACGTGCCAAGAAAAGTGCAAAGGATATATATGAATAGAATCTAAGGTAACTCATGCCAAGTCTTAATGAAAATGAAGTAAAAGAGTCCATAAAGTAGAGTGAAGTAAAACTCACTTTGAAATTTAGCACTTTCTTGTTACTGGTTAATGACATTGAACATGTGGTGAGGAATACCACTAATACATGGAAGAATATCTACAATCTTCATCAGTAGAGTGATTTTGTTGTTCATGTCAGTGATAAAGATGATGATGAAGAAGAAGAAATAAATGATGATAATATAGATGATGAGTAGCAAGAATAGGAAGCCACTGAGGAGAATCTCCTTGAGATTCAAAGTATTGAGAAAATTGACCCTAAAAGGATTGTAGTAGTAGTTATAGCCTCATTTTCTCACTCTTTGAGAAAAGCTTTAAAGCCATCAAGCTCAGAGAAAGAAACTGCTAAGTTGGTTGTGACAAACACTACAAATCCAAGCACTCAATTAATCTCTATACCTATTCAGCTCAGTACTTCATTGACTAAAGTGATCAGTACTTCATCCATCAAGCAGTTAGTGCTTCCTCCTTCATTAGATGTGCTTCCTCAGCAATAAGGTATTTCTTCAATTAGTGCAATATCTACCTTTTTTGCTAGTCCTTCCATTTCCACCATTGTTACTATTCCTAGTATGCAAGTAGTCAGTAGAAAGATAGTTGAGAGCAAGTTTGAACCGAGTATAAAAGTTTCTAGCAAAGGAAAAGATAAGGGAGAAGACATTGATCTTGATGAGGATATAGTTATCCTAAATTGGGATATCTCTACTCTAAATCCTAATCAAATGCATATAGTAGGTAAGCTATTGCAAAAGAAAGCTAAGAATTAGAGGCTTAGAAAGGAGAGAAACAAAGAATATCAAATGGTAGAAGATGTAAAGAACATAATAGCATATGCACTTAGCACCGAGGCTGATACTTCTCAACCTATTTTGGCTCAATTAGCAAAAGTGGTTTAGAAATTTAATGAAGCATTAAATGGGAAAGAGAAAATTATTTGCAAAGAGAAAATAAGAAATTTAAAAAAAAAGTATTGGAGCTAGTTGCATAGACGATTGCAATATATTAAGTAGACTTGTCTACTATTCTAAGCTCATTGGAAACCTTTGCCAACAATGTCACTTCTCTATTTGGTAAACTATGTGATATATCTACCTTTACTCAAGAAATCAAAGATAAAATCTCCAAGATAGATGAATATTTGAAGGCAAGTGTAGACTAGTTGTCACTTGACTCGAGCTATAATTCTACTCATTACACAAAGATAAGATTTTTGACTGATATACAAGAAGAATTACTAAAGGAAGAAGCAAGAACAAGGGCTCCTCTTGTATATTTACAAGGAATTATTCTTTCAAACATGGATGCATTGTAGAAACATATTGCAAATGCTAAAAGTCTCATCCATGATAACTTCTCCATAGTTAATCACATGATGGAATTATCAGAAAAAGTTTAGATTGTATTGCATGCAAGCAAGGTGTTGCAAGAAAATTGGGACAAGACAATGTCACTAATTTAAAAGGTACATTTTGACTTCTGGTCACATTTTGGCATTACCATGTGGCATACACCTTTGGCATTTATGTCAAAAAAGGGGAGATTATGTACAAAGGGGAGAATATGTGATGATATAATAAAAGGGTAGATGAGAAGATGAATATAATGTAAAGTATATTGAATATATATGTATGGGGGAGCATCATAATATTATACATGTATAGATATTCAGATAAACATCTCTTACAAAAGAAATTCTAAAAAATTTCAAAAATAGAGTATGTTACCGAGCTGAAGACACGGGATGGAGACTAAAGATTTTTTTGAACTTATTTTTTAATCTAGTTTTGATTGATAAGTGTTTTTGTCACTAATTCTAAAGGGGGAGATTGTTGACATTACAGTCAATTTTGTTTATTATTCACACACACACACACACACACACACACACACACACACACACACACACACACACATAATCAAATGATTAGTAATTCGGGCTCTATTGAGTTCTATAGTTTCTACTGAGTTCTAGGAATAATATTCAGTTTACACAAAGTAATATCTACCAAGTTGGTGATTATCAATGTAAACCAAGCTTCATAGTGTTTACATAGTTTCTTAGTGCAAACTAAGTATTCTAGTACTTATTGAGTTTTTGGCTGTAGAAATGGGAATCTAGCATTGAACGATCTATATAGTGTTAACCAAGTGATTTATTTTATACTGAGCTTGTAGTAATAGTGTTGACTAAGCTATACAGTATCAACCAAGTGATTCAATTTATATGTCAAGTTTCACAATGTTCACTAAGTCACTAGTGAAAATTGAGTTTAGACTACTTAGAAATGATTAGTTTGAGCCAAGCTTCTACATCTACTGAGTACATGATGGTGTCGAACATTAACAATGGTTGCTAAGTGTTAGAACCTCACTGAGTTTGTCTTCAGAACCCAATTACCTATAGTTGGGTTGACTTTGTGTATTTTTGTGAAACTTGTATTGTAGCTGAATTTGATGAATTTTTAATTGGATTGGTATATATGAAATGTATTTTATCACATCCAAAACATATATATGGAATATTAAGAAGATACACTAAGATCCAAAAACGAAAAGTAAGAAGGCTATAAGCAATATAAGGAGAGGAAAAGATTTATCTATCACATCAAGGTGATTATTACACTCAAAAGAAATCTCATTCAGCAAATCAAGGTTGTAGATCAGAGATTAGCCACTAGTTTATCCTAACAAGGGGAACAGTTAAATACTTTCATAAGGTAAACTTAATAGTTTTTTTAAATCTCTTTACCAAGTTCATACTTCACTATATGTTTGTAAGTCCTTTTTCAAGGTGGATCTAGCAGTCCTTATTGTTCCTAATAGAGAAGATCATTAGAAGTGATCATTGTAAGCCTTAATAGGCCAACTTTATACTATAGTACTAAAGCTTGTGGGTATCATCCCCACCCTAGTTTTACTTTCTATATGGAAGGTTTCTAGATTACCATATTTTTTGGCAAAGTGTTATAAATATTTTAATTCTTTTAGTTTTTCATGCATACAATTAGATCAGAATACATATGAAAGATTAATTGGTGAATTAAGAATAAGTTTTATTGGTTACTAATTCACCTCTCCCCTCTTAGTAACTTATCCTATCTTATATTTCCAACACCTATAGCTACCAAACTCATAGTGGTGTTAAGAGAAATTGTAAGGAATCAGATGTATATCAATGATACTATGTGACTCATGGAAGAAACTCCCAAGAAATTGGTAGAAAATAAAGTGTCTAGTGAACAAAATAGTCATAGCACAAACTATAAAGAAAACACTCATCTAGCCTACTCATGACCTTCTATTCATATTTTCCCCCATAGACAGAGGCACCACATAGATGGAAGAAGTCAACTTTTGAGGAAGTTTAAGGACAATTGAGAGAGGACTGGAAGAATGCAAACTTGGAGGAAGATATATCTTACAAAGACTACACCAATCTAAGAATGAGATATTTCAGAAGTAGAAACTTATGATATTTTAATGATGATCTCATAAGGAAGTTGAGTAAAGTAAATTTGTCTACATTTGACAAATTTGGATCCATATTTACACAAGCGTGCATAATGAAGGTCGATACTTACTTCCAACTCAATCCTATGCAAGAAGAAGCAATTAAATTTGTGGTATTACACTTGGAGGGAGTTGCACATGAATGGTGGCATCATGGTACAATTACATTGGTTCTTGATCAAATAAATACCTATGTAGAATTCACTGAGAGATTGCTAGATTGATTTGATGGTAAAGACCCAAAACTCAATTTCAAATATTTAGCATAGTTGACAAAAACAAGATCAGTTGGCCAATACATTGTAAAATTTCAAAAAATCTTTTTTTTTTGTAGACATTTCTAAAAGAAGATAGATAGTGCTCTTCGTGGATAAATTGATAGAACTGCTGAAGGTTTGGGTAAAGGGGTTCAATCTTTCCACCCTATCAAAGGCCATTAAGAAAGAAAGGAGTATGGCATCATCATCAATAACATCCTCAAAAAGTTACTCACATTCAAAACTGTCAGTGTTCCCAAGAGACAAAGATAACAAACCTCCACTGAGAAAGCCATCATTGGATGAAGCTACCAGATAGAAGCTCTAAAGGAACAAACTATGTTTCAATAGCAAGGGACCATGAGAACTTGGGAACAAATGCCTTGGGAAAGAAAAAATTAACTACATTGAGGTCATGTCTGATGATGAGGATGAATAGGAAGATATACCCTCCGAAGACAACCAACCCCACAAGGATGCAAAATTGGTTAGTTTGAAGTATATGGGAAGAATTGTAGTGTTGGTATAACATGGAGGAACTATATTAGTTGGTAGCCCAAGGTGCTTGGTGGTTTGTGTATGGGGAACCCTTCAAGGACAAACAGTTATGGTGATGCTTGATAGTAGGGCCACTCTAAACTTCATAAAATCATCTCTGGTAAAGAAAAGAGGTCTACCTATAGAAACACATGCAGGATTCTAGGTCAAAGTTGCCAAAGGGACTCTTCTACTCTACACACACCTTGTTCCTTAGCTAAGTATCACAATGGAAAATCACATGGTGATCAAGGATTTCTTCATAGTGGACCTTGCTGATATGGAGGTTATTCTAGACATACAATGGATGGTGACACCTGATGAATACACTCAAAGCTTCAAATGGATGGAATTCAATTTTATTGTCGATGGAAAGAAGGTTGTTCTCCACCAAATGGAAAATGAGGGCCCAAAGGAAGTATCTGCACATTGGATGGAGCCAATTGTTCGGTGTGATGATGTTGCTTGGGTTTCACACTATTTTGTGTTGGTAGAACGTATAAAAGGGCAATGGGCACCTCTCCAAGATGATGATCTCTAGAATATCTTGAGTGATCATGATAAAAATTTTATAGACATTCCTCCTAGCATACTACCTCACTACGGGTTTGAACATACTATCGAGTTGGAAGTAGGAGCCAAGCTAGTCATAACCACACCCTACCACCACCCCAAGAAATTCAAAGATGATATCAAAAAGATGATTTAGGAATTGCTAGAGGAGGGATGGATCTATCCCAGTTCTATCCATTTCACATCATCAGTGGTGTTGGTAAAAAAGGATGGTATGATGCACATGTGTGTGGACTACTACACATTGAACAAAAAAACAATAAAAAAAAAAGATATTCTATTCCAAGGATAGGTGAGTTGATAAATGAATTACATGGTGTAGTCTATTTTTCAAAATTAAATCTCCATTCTAGATACCATCAGATTTGCATGAGGAAGAAGATGTGGAAAAGATGACCTTTCATTATCACTATGAGCATTATGAGTTATTGGTCATGCTATTCAAATTAACGAATACACCTGCTACATTCCAATCATGCATGATTTTCATCTTCAACAAATAATTATGTAAGTACTTACTGGTATTTTTTGATGATATACTAGGACATGGGAAGAGAATTTGAAGCATTTGGATGAAGTCCTATGGATCATGAAGGATCAGTCCTTGTTTTCCAAGCAATCCAAGTGTGAATTCGATATGAAAAAATATCGTGCATGGGATATGTTGTCAATAAATATGGAGTTCAAGTTCAGCAAGAGAATATTCAATCTATCCTTAATTGGCCTCCCCAAAAATCACTTATGGAATTGTGAGGATTTTTTAGACTATGCAATTATTTCTAGAGGTTCATTAAAGGATTGTCTTAGCTCGGCACACCCTTGATGGATCTAACAAGGAAGGGTTCTTTCTAGTGGAATGAAAAGGTGAAACTCAATGTTGATAAGCTAAAAGAGGAAATGAGCACTTTTCCCATACTTGCATTACTTGATTTCACCCAACCATTCATTTTGGAGTGTGACACATCTAGAGAAGGCATTGGCATAATACTGATGCAAGATAGACACCCCATAGCCTATGAGAGTGGGAAACTTATGAAAATAGAATACTTATATTCTATTTATGAAAAAAAGATATTGGTCATCATACATGCACTAACCAAGTTTTGGTAGTATTTGGTGGGTGCCAAGTTTGTCATTCATATAGATAACAATAGTTTGAGATATTTTCTAGAGAAATAGAACTTGAACAAGAGGCAAAAAAAATTGGTAATCAAGGTTTAGGCTTTTGGTTTTGACATTGAATATGTGAAAGGAAAGAACAATGTGGTTGTAGATGCTTTCTCCAAGTAACTTGTCATCTATTTAATAACCCAAATTTTAGCTTACTGGAAAGCACATTTGTTGGTAGAATATTCCAAAAACACATTTTCATGTGAGCTAATGGATGTCAATACCCAATATAACTAGTACAAAGTGGTGGACAACATCATTTACTATATGAACCAGATATTTTTAGTGTCAAAATCAAAATTGAAGCATAAAATCTTGAAGGACATAGATGACTCACCCTTGGTAGGACACTCAGTCTTCCTCAAAACTTACAATTGTCTCAAGGAGAGGTTTTCATGGAAAGGTCTTAAAGGAGATGTATTGCAATATATAAGAGAGTATGTGGTATGCTAGAAGAACAAATCCAAACATACTCTACTTATCAGGTTACTACAATCTCTATCAATTCCAAAACATAAGTGGGAAAGTATTGTTAGACACATTTTCCCTCCATCCAAAATTTGATTTTCCCTATCAAATGTGTCCAACGGTTACACCTTTTCAAATATTCAAATGATCAAATGTTATATAGGGATCTATTTAAAACCTTAGCCATATCTTTTTTATCCTAAGTCTCACGGCCTTATTTTTTATGATATGCCTTTTAAACATTTTAAGTTGTGACCATGCGAATCACCGGAGTAAAAATCAACTAGAGGTTCAAGTGGTGAAGGCATGATTGAACTATGTCTACATCATTACAGAGTTAGTTAACTCAACTAAGATTAGGGTCCCGATAAGATGATTGCATTATTTTCACTCAATCACTAGGTTAATTTGATAGATCATAGTTTGAGTTGTGAAAATGTGATAAAGGGAACAACTTTCAGTGTTTCAAAGATGTATTTTACACCATTAGATCTTTCATATCTATGGCTAGCATGCTATCGTAGCATGTTAAGATAGAACTATAATTATAATTGCAATCAATTATTTTCCTTTGTTTCACTTGGTCACAAGGTTAAGAGGTGAACCTTGGGTCAGAGTAGTGATGGTGTGAGTGTAGTTAGGATCTCAATTTTGCAAGGTCACAATGGTTAGTGAGAAATGTTGAAGACAAACTATGAAGGAGTGATAGATAGTTGTTTGTGATTTTGCAAGTAATAACTATTAATGAAGAAAGGTGGTGGCAAAGCCATGATCATGAGCAGTCAAACATGAAACATAAGGTTGAATGCTGGCAGAGTGGTAGAATGATAAAGGATGATTAGTCCACATGGTAAGGCCTAAAGCTTAACTCCACGTTGACCAATTACACAACTGATTTGGCATTCTTATGATAGAGGAAGTAGCTCGTTCATGATAGATCTGATCTTTCCAATATCCTACAACTACTTTCATCATTCCCTAGGTTTGATAAATCCAAAAGGACACTCCATCAACACATATTGATCCATCTACTTAGTCAGAAGTTAATGACTATTGTTCCTAACCTCTTAGAGCTTCATTTAGTAGACAACTGAATTTCTAGCATCTAGATTTGTGTCATGATTAGATATTTTCCAAATTTGTAGTAGTGGTTGGAAGTAGTGGTTGTGAAGTAATTCTCTACTAGAAACATCTAAGTTATGCTTAAGCTATAAAAGCACATTTCATAATCTTTTGAAGGGTCAATTCTTATTTGTTTTCCTTGGCATGTTTTGGCATGCACATTGTAAATTCTATTTGCCTCTAAAATATTCATGATATTTTGTCTTATCTCTTTCATCCATTGATGTACTGTGCAAGGTCTATTTGTCTCTCTTCAATGTTTTGTCTCTATGTACAATTTACATGATTGTATCTCTTTCGACCTATGAATGATATATAAGTGAAATCATTTCTTCCTTGTGTTATTAATGTTGGTTGTCTAATCTGCATGTGAGGGATTTAAAGAAGTTTGGGTCTATATATCTTTGATGTGATAATAGTTCAAGTGTGCATATATCGGTAGAGATAGGATTGAACACTCTATTTTGGTGCATCACCTCCTTAGAATAGATTAGGTAGTTGCTTTCATGTATTATTTCTCCCTTTTCCTTGCTAAGCATAGTTTAGGTGCATCCCAATAGCAAAGGAAGCTGACCTTCTCTAGAGACTCAACCTCATAGTTCAAGTCCCACATCTTGGAGGTTATTTCCATGTTTCACAAGGTTGTCCTTAGGTAAAAAATTTGGACAAGGGTGCAAGATTTTGTGACAAAAAGTATCTTGATAGATTTCATTACTTGACTTCCCAAGGTGAATGGAAAGGATTGTATTTTCATGGTGGTTGAAAGACTAATGAAGTATGCACATTTCTTCGCCATCCCCTCAGACTTTTAGGCCACATAGGTAGTCGATCTATTTTTTAGAGAAGTCTTTTGTCTACATGGATTACCCCAAACATTGTCAGTGATCAAGATGGATGATTTATTAGTATATTCTAGATATAACTATTTTGACTGGTAGGAATAGAATTGTTACCAAGCACTAGTTACCACCCTTAGACAGATGGACAAATGAAGATTGTAAATATGTGGCTTGAAGGTTACCTTTGAAACTATGTTTTGGATTAACAATGAATGTGGGTCAAATGGATGCACTTAGGGTAATATTCTTGCAATAATATAATGTTCCCATTATAAAATAAATTATTAATCAAACTATTATTAATGGGTTGATTGATTTAATATATCTCAAACCCATTTTTCTTTTATTTCTGTAGTTTGTGTAGCCATTGGCTATTTGTGCACACACTCAAAAAGTTTCCCCCATCGAGTATTTAAGAATGACTTCTTGGTAGTCATTTTTTAATGCAATTTGGATTATATCTTTGCACTACAAACTCCACTTGGGTTTCTTTGTTATTTTTTATTTCAAAAGTGAAAGATCTTCCTTACTTGGTTATTTCAGTTTCAGTGGGGTTCAACCCTCACTCTATTTTGTTGCCTATAATACTTTGCTCGGATCTAAAAAATTGGAGCACCATCATATTGAAAATTTGAGAAATCATTATGTTTAATATGATCAAACTCTCTTGGTGTTAGGTGAATGAAGTTTGTGACAAACATTTTGTGTATTTTCTCTATATATTCTATGCATTCAATTTCATGCATTACCATACAATCCAAACTTTGTACATAACCTAGTGCATGTTGGAAGCATGAATTATGATGATATTCCTATGGGGAAGTATTGTAGAAACATAATTAGATCATTATCATGATGATATGTTGCATTCATGACTATATTTTTCATTGATGTCAACATAGCATTTTTCTGTGGTATCTGACAGAAGAATAGTGGTAAAGATCAAGTTGGTATGAAAAGATCATTGAGTACTTTTAGTAGCAAGGATAAAGGGAGATTATACTATGTGTCTAGTATATGTAGCTAACCTCAAAAGCATAAGATAGTAAGTCTAGAAGAATTTATATAAGTTTAAGTGAAGATTGTTCTGAGATAGAATTTGCATAGGCATGTTCTAGTAAACATGCTATATCTCTTAGTAGTTTTGTTATTTTGAGAAGCCAAAGTAAAATATGTGAAGAAGACATATTGGTGATGATTTAACTAAGGTCTCTATTAATAATGTTACATGTACGAAAAGTTATTTAAGTTGCAAGGTGAAATATCAGTGTTATGGCTAAGTGTAATGTGTTCTTAATGTGGTCCTATAATAATTAATTGAGAAGGTGTAACAGCTCACTCAAGGAATTGTTTTATGGATTCAGCATAAAGGAAGGAAATTTTCCTTTATCATGTATGATGGATGTATGGATGAATGCAAATGATTTTAAGTAGCACAAAGAGTAGAATGCAAAGATAAGTAGAGAATAGTGAAGGTGAAGGAAACTTAATTGCCAATGTTTTATTGTGTGATTTGAAGTTGGATACTTAGATCCGAGGTTCTTGACTTTGTCTACAAGTTCTACCAGTGATTGGTCTAGTTGACAAGATAGATAGATAAGATAACATAAGATAAATTTATTAATGTCCAACAAGAGACCAACAAGGGTCTAAGGGACTAGAAAGAGTACAAATGGTAAATGCCAAGAAAGGGAGAACCAAATGGTGTCCGTAGAAAGAACATGAAAGAAAAACAATAAAAGAACCAAGAAAAAGGAATAACAATAGCTAAGAACTCCTCACAGGCAAGAAGTAGTTGAGAATGGAAAGGTGGACATTAGAGCAATCAGGTACTCTGGAAGGTCACCTCTAAGGTCTACTAGAGGGACATTGTTGAGTGTAATCTCTATGGGGCCTCATAGATTTGGTGTGAGCTGAGATAGTGTAGAGAGGCCACTTTGATCCTTAGGCAGGAACTCTAGGACTAAAAAATGAGGTGATGAGATGTGTAGGGGTCAATTTTGAGCAAAGTTAGAGCTGTATAGTGTGCTCATGAAGCTACATGGTCTCCTCAAGATAGAGTGTAAGATAGTGTTGGTCAATATATCTAAAGAATGAGGGAAGAGACCAACACACTCTAAAAAAATAGCGGAATCTCCTTCAAATCTCATAGCAAATGGGACAACAAAAAATAAAGTGAGGCTTGGTCTTGACCTCCTTGAGGTGACAAAGCTAACAAATCATGTCCTTCCTACCAATCTAGTGATCAGTCTGAATATGTAGCTAGTGAGAACCCACCCTAAAAGATCCCAAGGAGATGCAAAGAGCATGATGCAGGAGCATCCAAAGGTATAAGGGCAATCCTGTGTCACCCAAAAAAAAATGTACTCAGACTTAGTTTCTGTTTCATGTCTTTACATTTTTGGATACCCATTTGGGTCAAATAAAGGTTACAACTCTCACAGTTCCACTATCAGTGTGTTTGAAAATCTTGAAAAAATAGGAGCATGCAATTTGGCAATAATTTTGGCGACCTAAAAGGTGTGAATTGGCCAGATGAATGTAATTGTGATTTAGAGCATTCCAGAAAAGGAATCAGGTCAAAAGGCCCCACGGTTTGAAAGTTATTATAGTTTTTCAGGTTTTGGAGACCTCCTAAGAATGCTTCAAAGTCAGGTTCAGGGCATTAAATGACCTCAAAAAGGGTCAAAAAATGGGGGATGAGTGAAGCTGGTCCATAGGGCTATAGATCACTTCGATAGCTTTCCAAAAATGTAAACGGTTCGTCAATCGGAGCTACGGTTCAAAAGTTATGCCTCCTAGAAGTTCGGCTACCGTTTCTGGATTCTTCTAGATTTGCACCGACTTCTAACACAGCTTCTAGAACCTTCTATTTTGTCGGTGGATGCCTACTAGCACTTTCTAGAATGTACTCCTAGTCCTTAACCCTCCGGGGTCTATTTAAGGAGATTTCTGGCATTGTAAAAGGCAGTTCGGATTGGAGCTTGAGAGGAGGTGCAAAAAGGAGAAATATTCTCCAGATTTATGCTATTGTAAGCCTATAGGGCATGTTTTGAAGTTTATTTTATCTGCACTATTTGTACTAGCTTATTTTCTCAGTTAATATAATTTCCCTTTTCTATTGTCTCCATTCTGTTCTTGGGTTGTGTCCCCATCAAGTGGTATCAGAGAGGGTTTTCCTGAGTGTGTAGACAAAGCGTCGACTGTGAGGCAGTTTGCACCAGGACTGTGTGGTTGTGGGTTCGAGTTAGAAGATGCCTCCATGAAGAGAGTGTGGTAGAAGGGCCAGAGCTATTGATCCTGAGGAGGTTAGAGCCCTCGAGAGGCAGGTACAAGCATTGCAAGAGGAGCTTCGTAGAGGAGCAAATGTTGCCGCAGGTGACAATAGTGAGGATGAAAATGAAGAGGAAGTAATGGGACCAGAAGAGGAAGTTGATGGGGAAGTTCTGAATCTTGTAGAGGAAAGGCTTTTTAGGGCCATTACTAAGTTTGGGGAAAGACCTACAATTGAAGTGGGTATATTTTTAGGAAATCTGAAACTAGATGAGTTGATCGATTGGATCAATGAACTGGAAGAATACTTTGAGTATGAGGATATAAGGGACCCAGATAGGGTTAAGTTTGCAAAGGCCAAACTGAAAGGCCATGCCAAAATCTGGTGGCAAGAGGTTCAACTGGAAAGACTTAGAAGAGGAAAGGAGAAGATCACAAGATGGGATCGCATGGTGGACAAATTGAAGAAGCAGTTCATTCCTGTGGACGACGAGCTTGATCTGTTTAAGAAGATGCATGGGTTAAAGCAAGTAGGAAGATTAGTCCAAGAATATATAGAGGATTTTTACTGACTCTTGATTAGAGTGGGGCATGCAGAAGCAAATAAGGATAAGGTTGCTAATTATATCAGTGGGTTGCGACCTAGCATCCAGGAGGAATTAAGTCTGGTAAGAATGACCAGCGTTGAAGAAGCATACCAGTTTTCCCTATGAGTTGAAGAGAAGCTGAGTAAAAGGTTTGAAGGAAGACAAAGAGAGTGCGGTCAAGGAGGAAGGGGAAGCGGTAGATCATCTGGAGGCCACAATGAAACCCAAAAGAAAAATGAAGATGTGGGTACTAGCAGAAACCAAAGGAATTAGGGTTTCAACCGCTCCCATGATCAAGACTTTGGAAATCAAAGAGGAAGAGGTAGAGGATGTGGACAAGGAAGAGGAGGTTTCCGTGATACCTGTTTCCATTGCAATGAAGAAGGTCATCATGCCTTTGAATTCCCTCAATGACAAGGAAGGACAGATAGGAGAGTTGAGGGCCAAGCTAGGGTTGCTCATGTGGATGAGGATGCACAATCATCACATTCAGAGGATGCAGAAAGAGGAGAGACCTTGGTAAATGAAAGAGTCCTACTAAGTGGTGAGAATGAACTAGGACAATGGAGAAGTTTGTTCCGTACCAGATGCAAGCGTGAGGATAAATGTTGTGATGTGATCATTGATGGTGCTAGCACTGATAACTTGGTATCAGAAGAGATGGTCTCTAAGCTGAAGCTTAAGAGGGAGAAACATCCCCAGCCCTATCGGATTTTTTGGGTAAAAGATGATCATAAGGTCCTGGTAAGTGAACAATGTTTATTAAAATTCAAAATTGGGAGTTACCATGATGAAATTCTCTGTGATGTTATTTCCATGGATGTTTGCCATCTATTATTGGGTAGACCATGGAAGTTTGATAGACATGCAATACATGATGGACATGCAAACACATACTCTCTGACAAAGGATGGAGTTCGCCACAAATTGAAGCCCATGAAAAAGGAAGGTGAAAAGGTATGTAGCAGTGCTAGGATTTCTCTTGTTGATGGAAGGAAGTTTTTAGATGGCATGAAACATCAGCATATATGCTATGCTTTGATTCCTAGGAAAGATAAAGAAGGTAGTAGTGAAATACCATTTGAAGTTTTAGATTTACTAGGGGAATTTGGTGATATTATCTCTGATAATGTTCCAGATGGATTGCCACCAATAAGGCAAATCAGTCATCAGATAGATCTAATTCCAGGAGCTAGTTTGCCTAACAAGGCTGCTCACAGGATGACTCCTACTGAAACAGAGGAGCTAAATAGATAGGTTCAGGAGCTGTTGAGGAAGGGCTTGATTCAAGAGAGCTTGAGTCCATGTGCAGTACCTATAGTACTTGCACCAAAGAAGGATGGAGAGTGGAGGATGTGTACAGATTCTTGAGCTATAAATAGGATAACCATCAAGTACCAGTTTCCTTTACCAAGGATGGATGATCTTATGGACTGCTTGAGTGGAGCTCAGTAATTCACAAAGATAGATCTGAAGAGTGGCTATCATCAGATATGGATTTGAGAAGGAGATGAGTGGAAAACAGCCTTCAAGACCAAGGAGGGTCTTTACGAGTGGTTAGTCATGCCCTTTGGATTGACAAACGCCCCAAGCACCTTCATGCGGCTCATGAATGAGGTACTTAAGAAGTTCTTGGGAAAATTTGTTATTGTCTATTTGGATGATATTTTAATTTTTAGCAAGACTTTGGAAGAACATTTACTGCATATTCGTAGTGTCCTTGAAAGTCTAAGGGAAGAGAAACTGTTAATTAATCTAAAGAAGTGTGTCTTTGCAAAAAGGGAGTTAGTCTATTTGGGATTTTTTATATCACCTGAAGGTCTCAAAATGGATCCAGAGAAGGTAAAAGCCATCTTGGAATGGCCTACTCCAAGGTCTGCTACTGAGGTAAGATGATTTCATGGTTTGGTTAGTTTCTACAGGAAGTTTATTAAGAATTTCAGTGGTATATGTGCACCCCTAACTGATACAATAAGAGGGGATAGAAAAGCGTTCAAATGGACTGTAGTAGCTGCGAGAAGTTTTGAATTTCTAAAGAAGAAGGTGACTAAACAGCCTGTGTTGGCACTTCTAGATTTTAGAAAAGTATTCTAGGTGGATTGTGATGCTAGTGGTAGCGCTATTGGGGCTGTATTAAGCCAAGAAGGTAAGCCTATTGCATATTTTAGTGAAAAATTGAATGATGCAAAGAAGAAGTATTCTGTTTATGATCAAGAGTTCTATGCAATAGTTCAGGCCTTAAAGAAATGGAGGCATTATTTATTGCCAAAGGAATTTGTTTTGTATACTAATCATCAGGCATTATAGTACCTAAATAGCCAAGGTAAATTGAATCAGAGGCATATGAAGTGGGTAGAATTCTTGTAGAGTTATACATTTGTGTTGAAGCATAGAAGTGGAAAATCTAACAGGGTTGCAGATGCACTAAGTAGGAGACAGTCATTGCTTATAGTAATGTAGGTTGAAGTAGTTGGGTTTGATGAACTCAAGAATTTGTACCCCGAGGATCCTGATTTTGCTGAAGCATGGAAAGCTTGTAAAGAGCTTGTTGCTGTAGATAGAACAAAGTGGTTAGATTATTTGATTTAGGATGGCATGTTGTTCAAAGGTAGTCAATTGTGCATTCCAAGGAGTTCCATGAGGGAAAATTTGATTAAGGAGAAACACAGTGGAGGGATGGTAGGACATTTTGGTCGAGATAAGACCATTTCCATTCTTAGAGAACATTATTTTTGGCCTCAAATTTCACAGGATGTGAAGAAGTTCATACAAAGTTGCCAGGTTTGTCAAGTTACCAAGGGGTTTAGTCACAATACGGGTCTTTATCAGTCGTTGCCTATTCCATCAAGGCCATGGGAGGACATAAGTATGGATTTTGTTCTTGGATTGCCAAGGACACAAAGGGGTAATGACTCAGTATTCGTAGTGGTTGATAGGTTCTCCAAAATGGCACATTTTATTCCATGCCACAAAATTCATGATGCTATCCATATTGCAGACTTGTTTTTCAAAGAGGTGGTAAGACTACATGGTCTTCCAAGGAGTATAGTTTCTGACAGAGATACGAAATTTGTGGGGTATTTCTGGAGGACATTGTGGAAGAAGTTGAGAACAGACCTAAAATTTAGTTCCACGCATCACCCACAGACTGATGGTCAAACAAAAGTGGTAAATAGAAGTTTGGGTAATTTGCTAAGATGTTTAGTTGGGGATAAGCCCAAGGGATGGGATTTGATTCTACCACAGGCAGAGTTTGCTTATAATAACTTTGTAAATAGGAGTACTGGAAAATCACCATTCCAAATTGTATATGGGAATAGCCCAAGGACTGCACCAGAGCTGAGGAAGATAGAACAAGGGGAGAGGACAAGTGCTGAAGCTAAGGAATTTTCTGAACATATCAAGCGTCTACATGAGGAGGTTCAGGCACACATAACCAAGATGAATCAAGAGTATAAAGCTAGGGCTGATCAAAGGAGAAGACATAAGGAATTCCAAGTAGGAGATTTAGTCATGGTACACTTACGAAAAGAAAGATTTCCAACCGGTACTTACAACAAGCTGAAAATGAAGAAATTTGGCCCCTACAAAATTTTGAAGAAACATGACTCAGGAAATGCATAGGAAGTGGAGCTGCCAAATGGTATTCAAATTTCTCCCATTTTCAACATTGCAGATTTAACAGAGTATCATGATGATGGTGCAGATGAGGAGCTGGCGTTAGAGCCATGTCCAATTCCTACTTCTAAGAAGGAGGAGATAGAAGATATTCTAGATCATCGTGTGGGTAGGAGTACCAGAAACAGGCAGTATAAAGAGTATTTGGTCAAATGGAAAGGACGACCAATCGAGGACTCAACTTGGATTTCAGCAGCTGAGGTTTTCCATTTGGGATTTCCTCTACCATCCATAAAGTGACAGGGTCACTTTTCAATCTACCCTAGGTGTCTGATGCAGGAGCATCCAGAGGTATAAGGGCAATCCTGTGTCACCCAAAAAAAAAAATGTACTTAGACTTAGTTTCTGTTTCATGTCTTTACATTTTTGGATACCCATTTGGGTCAAATAAAGGTTCCAACTCTCACAGTTCCACTATCAGTGTGTTTGAAAATCCCCAAAAAATAGGAGCATGCAATTTGGCCATCATTTTGGTGACCTAAAAGGTGTGAATTGGCCAGATGAATGTAATTGTGATTTAGAGCATTCCAAAAAAAGAATTAGGTCAAAAGGCCCCATGGTTTGAAAGTTATTGCAGTTTTTCAAGTTTTGGAGACCTCCTAAGAATGCTTCAAAGTCAAGTTTGGGGCATTAAATGACCTCAAAAAGGGTCAAAAAATGGGGGACAAGCAAAGCTAGTGCATAGGGCTATAGAGCGCTTTGAGAGCTTTCCAAAAATGTAAACGGTTCGTCAATCGAAGCTACAGTTCAAAATTTATGCCTCCCGAAAGTTCGACTACCGTTTCTGGATTCTTCTAGATTTGCACCGACTTCTAACGCAGCTTCTGGAACCTTCTATTTTGTCAGTGGATGCCTACTAGCACTTTCTAGAATGTACACCTATTCCTTAACCCTCCAAGGTCAATTTAAGGAGATTTCTGGCATTGTAAAAGGCAGTTCGGAGTGGAGTTTGAGAGGAGGTGCTAAAAGGAGAAATATTCTCCAGATTTATGCTATTGTAAGCCCTTAGGGCATGTTCTGAAGTTTATTTTCTCTGTACTATTTGTACTAGCTTATTTTCTCAGTTAATATAATTTCCCTTTTCTATTGTGTCCATTCTGTTCCTGGGTTGTGTCCCCATCAGAGCATGAGTCCAATGACAAGTGAGGAACCAAGGATGTAAGATGATCTCATCCTAGATATCAAGAAATTGCTCATCATAGAAGGCCATGCACAAACAAAGCCCACCTAGGGGATTCCTCCAAGTCATGATAGCATAATGTTTGTAGATGTCAATTCTAACATGTTCACTGAAACCTCACTGAGGTGGAAGAATATTGGTTGGAGTGTCCAAAGAAAACTATAAGGGGGGGAAGAAAATCCAAACTAATACCAATCAAGCCCAAGAGAGCACAGACTTGGGTGTACCAACAATGAGACATATGACCACAGTCTAAACTCAAAACCTCCATAGAGAAACAATAAGCCAAGTAGGAATATCTATGATGATCATTAGAGGAATTAGTGAGGCTTCAGAGCTAGTGAAGAAACCAAACTAAATCAAAGATGGTCCCCAATCTAAAAGGGTGAGCACCAAACTCAGCCAGAATGATCTTGTGTGGTGTGAACCAGTGACATCTAATAATGCACCAAAGGAAAATAGTTTGGACTCTCTCAATAGAGACCCAGTCAAACTCCAAGAGGGAGGGGGCCAAAATAGTAGAGCCATAGAGGATAGTCATCTTGACTAGGGAATCAAGAAGAGACATCTTAGTCATGTTTTCTTGGAAGTGGTGTCAAAAGCACTATTTCTCAAGAACAGCAAGGGAGCCAAGCCCCTTGTTGACTCTAGGCTACATGGCTAGTCTCAAACTAAATCAAGATCTAGAAAAATATACCCGCAAGTAAGTATATTAAGATGCAATCTTGATGTCAGTACCTTGGAAGTAAAAATGGAGATGGGATGTCCTCAAACAATTCAAGACCATAAGTTGAGTCTTGCCAAGATTTACCACTAGCTCACATGAGTTGCAGAAAGAGGCCAAGCCATCAAGGAGCTACTAAAGACCATCAGGAGAAGATGCTAGGATAATCACATCATTAATAAATAGGTGAATAGAGATCAATACCTGATGTAAATAACAACCATCATTAGGGTGCAAGAGATCATGAAGAAAAGCCTCAAGCTCATCGATGTAGATGCCAAAGAGAGTGGGGGAGAGAGGAAATCCCCATTTCACCCTAATAGTGCTTTGGTTAGGATTAGATAAGCCTTCTGGAGTTTTGAATCTTTTTTCAATGTACTCATATAACCCCATAATAGTTGTAAGAAGAATCTCTAAGATCTTGATGTCCCTAAGATGGTGAAAGAGAGCCACCTAAGGAACAAATTCAAAAGCTTTGCAAAAGTCAACAAAATAGCAATAAACTATCACTGAGTAGTGGTGAGCCTCCTCAATGATGGCCCATAAAGTCAAAATGTGATCAATGGTTCAAAAATATGAATGAAACCTAGCCTAACCTCTAGCCTAACAATATTTTTGATCAAGCTCACTAGACAAGATACTATTTAGTGCAGTTGCATAGAGTTTGGTGAAGGTATGACCAACCATGATGGTCTTCTAGTCTCTAGGGTCTAAAGGTAGCCTAGATTTATGGATTGAATAGGTAATATGTCATGACACAGAGTTGTGGAATCTGATACAAACCACTCAATTAAAGAGCACTGTAAGAAAGGGATCCAAGATAGAGATACCCAACTTGAAGAATTTAGCTTGAAATCCTTCCTCATCTAGAGTTTTGCTACTATTCATCACTCTAACTACCTCACTAATGTAGGAAAAGGAGAAGAGGTGACAATAGGTGGAGCATAGGATGAGATGTAGAGGGGGTTGGCTAGGAATATCATAGAGTGTCAAGGTGTGGGAGGCGAGGGAGTGAAGGTCCAAAGTAAAGGGAGGGGGGTGGAAAGGAAATATGGTGTGCCAAAAGAGCTGTGGAGATTGGAAGAACATGGCACAAAGAGACTTACATTGCAATAAAGTGAAGTTCCATTTCTTACAGCAAAGAAAGTAGTGATAGTCAATTCTCAATTAAGAGGAAGAGGAAGAAGAAGTAGTGGGTGGAGCAAACTAAAGCATATGATGAAAGGATTTGTAGTTCTCATCAAACCACTAGTTCATGGGGCAAGACATACGAGTGGGGTGAGGGGTGAGTGAGGAGGTGCAGTAGGGAATGGAGATAAGGGTAGACTCCCACAAGGTAGATGCAAGTAAATAGAACATGGAGGTGACATCCTCAAAGTTGAGGAAAGGGCCTTAGTGGAAAAGTCATCTAAGGTGATGGATCAAAAGCTCTACATTACCATTAGAGAAGAAAAAATAAGTGTGAGCATGGAGGAGGGAAGATTGGGGCAAGAAGAAGTGTATAAGGAGAAGTAGGTGTTAGGGGTCCCCAAAGGGTGATACTAAGGAGAGAATAGTCAGGGAGAGGAAGGTGAGAGATGGTAAAGTGGAAAATGAGAGGGATGGAGGTAGTAAAGAGAACATATTCAACCATGCTAGTAGCACCACCATGTGGCCAACAAGTGAAGAGTTTAGATCTAGGAAAGCAAGAAAGTTCATTCAAGATCACTAAGTGAGAAGACTCATGAAGTTGTAACAAATTATGACCATACTTGGTGAAGGGCCCCTAACAATCCTCAAAGAGCCAAAGTAGATCCATAAAACCAAGATAGTTAGAAGTAGTTTTACACGTGGGACCAAACCTATAATCATGGAGAGGGGGTTGTAGGTCTTTGGTCCATGCATTAAAGTTTCCCAAAATAATGATGTCCCTAATGGCAGAGAATCTAGTATTGTGCTTAAGAAGGTCCTCATAAGGGTCCCCACCCTTAGTGCTATAAATTTCATAGTACGAAGATGTTGGTGGGGACTAACAAAAATTGATATAGCTATCTCTATAGAGAAAGGTTCCTTGATCAATGTGAGTCCACATGAACCTGGCATAGTTGTTGGAGTGAACCAAGGAAGTTTTGTTGAAAAGGTGGTCTCGAATAAGATAGGTGACCCCACCAGAACCTCTAACCCCACCATAGAACTTGACTTCATCTCTAAAAGAGGAGAGCTAGTGATAGCCAGAAATACTATGAAGAGGACACATGCAGCTCTCATGTGTCTTTGTAATAAAAAGAAGTTTGATAAAACCAATAGCATCAGTAAGTAAGCTAGGCATAGACTAGAGGATACCATTATCATCCTAGTAGTTGAGATACAAAGAGCATATGTTGAACTGTCACTGAGCTAGTCATTTGGCCTTAAAGGCTATCCTTGGAACCTATCCTATAGGAAAGGTGTCACAAATTACTACTTTAAATTTTTTGATGACTATATATTTACCCTCTTGTTTTATTGCCACAATAAGGGCACAAGCTTGCTTGAGTTCTACCACCTATGATCGAGTGAGGTCCTAATCTAGGTAGATCTTAGGGGAAAGAGAGAATAATTTTTTCTTTATTGTAAGAGCTTGCAACCTATTAGATATGGAGATGAACTAGATGAAGAGAGTACCATCAAGACCTAACCAACACCTATCAAGAGTGATGTATGAAATGTACATCTGATCCTTGAGGAAAGAGTATATAGTAGTTGAGGGATCATCAATTAAGGAGAGACCATAGACTCATAAGTTTAGTTCATGGGTCCACCTAACCTGTTCATCATCCATCTTCCCTTGAACTAACTTCTCAATGCCTAAAAAGGGAGCCTTCGCCATAGAATTGCATAAAGAAGCCCAAGAATTCACCTTTAATTTAGTCTTTGTTAATAGTGAAGAATTCCTATCTACAATCTTTGATTTTTCTCCTTGATAGTGTCTAAATCCCTAAGTTGCATGGTAGCAGATTCCAGATTAGCCTTGAGGCCTATATTTTTAGCAACTAGAGATTGCCCAGTATCTCATATAGTGTGGTTCTTGGATTCTAATAAAGCCAACTGTTCTATAATTTTAACATAGAGTGAAGTTGACTAAGCAACAATACTTTGTGGGAAAATATTAGCAAACTCCATTGCAGCCAAGTGATTAGTGAGCTACTAGAGTATAATCAGTTCAGATAAGGGTGTCATAGCTTATAAAAGAAAGTGGCCCTGGAAGGGTGCCATAGCTTATAAAAGAAGGTACCCCTAGAGGAAATTAGTTAAAATTTTGGTACATACAATTATTCTACAAGGAATAGTTGAGATATTAGTTTGAAAGTGAGTTCAGTGGTCTTTCCCTAGAAGCTATTTGGATATTGGGTCCTTTTGTCTTCTACAACTCCTAACAAGGTTGGTATGACTCCTAATAAGGTTGGAGTCTTCTAACAAAGATTCAAAGTCTCCTAGCAAGGATTCATATGCACTAAATGTTGTAATAGATTCCTAAAAGGGTCCATCCTCTAACAAGTAATATTTATATTAGTACATCATCATGTGGGCATCATTCTCATCAGGGTTTTCCCTCTAATCAAGGGTTTCCCTAGTTAACATATCTTGTGTAATTGTCTATGTCCATCTTGTTATGGTTGTTTTTTACTTTGGTTGAATGGATAAGATCATTTAATGTTTGTAAATGTTTCAATTATTGGATATTTGATTCACCAACCCCCCCCCCCCCCCCCCCCCCCCTCTAAGTTATCTTGGTGGACTATTATTTCTAACAATTGGTATTAAAGCATTAGGTCCTTGAAGATAAAGTTTAACAACTTTTGGAGATTCATGGAAAACATGTTTAGGAAAGATAGTCTAATGTTTGATGGAGCAAAGTATGATAGTTGGAAGGAAAAGATAAAGACACATATGTTGTGTATGGGTCTAGGATATTTGATTTTGACAAAATAAAAAAAAGATAGTCATTTATGAAAGTGATTTGGAAACTTGTATCGAGGAAGAGAAAGATCTTTTCATGTGTGACATGAGAGCTAGAGAAGCACTACTATTTTCACTTCTTGAAATTGAATACAACCAGGTGAAGTCACTTGTTACTTCTCATTTGATTTGGAAAGCTTTGGAAACTAGTTTTGAAGGTGATGAACATTCTAAGAAATTGAGGTTGCAAAGTTGGATTTGTGCATTTCAATATGCTAAAATGATGGAAGATGAATCTATAAGGAGATATGTAGGCATGATATTAGAATTTACAATAAGTATTAGATCTTAAGAAGGAACCAAAGAAGATGATGAGGGGATCTAGAAGATATTGAAGAGCTTAACACCACCATTTAAGTTAGCAATTCAAATGATACAGTTGTTGATATCTTATACCAAAGGTTTCAAAAGGAAGAGACATTTCTTAGGAGACTTGAAGAAATTTAGAATGAGCTTAGAAAGTCTGGAGAATTGACTAGAATAGAAATAACTTTTAGTTCCTTGAATATTTGACCTAGTTTATCAAGGAGCATAAGTGCAGGAGGAGACTATAGCAGATCTGATGAGGATAGAAAGATTGAAGAAGGAGTAGCCCTTTTAGTAAGAAGAGAAAATGATGGTAAGAAAATATTTAAATGTTGGACTTGCAATGAATTTGGTCATTATGCATCTAAGTGTCCTAAAAGAGAGAAAAAATATAAAGGAAATTTCAAACCTAGAAGAGATAGAGAGTGTTTGTATACAAATGAAGAAGATGATTCTGATGAACAAGTAGTAAGTGCTAGTGATGATGAAATAGGATTTGTAGTAATTAAAGAAAAAAGTCTAGAGAAAATAGCTTTGGTATTATAGGTTTGGAAAGAAATATGATTCGATAATTGATAGTAGTTGTTCATATCATATGACTAGTGATATGAAAAAGTTTGTTGACTTCAAAAGTCATGATGGAGGCATTCCTAGAGTTGGAAACAATGCAGTATGCCATGTTAAAGGTATTGGATCTATAATTCTTGATGGTAAGAATAACACTAAGGATGTATATTTTGTTGATGGTTTGAAGCACAATCTTCTGAGTGTTATACAACTAGTGGATAAAGGTTATCAGTTGTTATTCATAAAAAATACATGCATGATCAGAGTGCAATCTACACTATGAACCAAGTGCAAGTTAGGAAAGATACAAAAAAAACCCCTTATGAACTATGGTTTGATCACTCACCTACAGTTAAGTATTTTAGAATTTTTAGTAGTAAGTGTTATATCAAAAGAGATGATGATATTGGTAAGTTTGATGCTAGAAGTGATGAAGGTATGTTTCTTGATTATTCATTGAAAAACAAGTCTTATAGATGTTACATTCTAAGAACTAAGACTATTATAGAAAGTGCAAATGTAAGAGTTGATGAGAAATTTAGGATACAAGAAAGAGTAGATGATTACAATTTAGATGATGATTTTGTTACTAAACCAAGAAATGATGAAGTATTCTTTGAGACTAAGAATGATTTGTAGAATCAAGGAGAGCTAACATAGGAAAAAAATCTTGGAACCTTCAATAGAGCCAAGAGTTGAGATAACAACTCCTACTTCATGTAAGAATATGAAAAAGAATCATCCACCTAAGAAGATCATTGGAAGTAGAGATAAAGGTATCATGACAAGAAGTAGAATCAATGAAGAACTATGTTTGATATCTCAAGTTGAACCTAAGAATGAAGATGAAACACGTAATGATGACTATTGAAAACAAGCTATGAAAGAGGAATTGGATCAGATACTAAAGAATGAGACATGGGAATTCTTTTCTAGACTGGAAAAAAAAATGTGATAGGAACTAAATGGGTATTCAGGAACAAGATGAATGAACAAGGTAAAGTTGTAAGGAACAGGGCAAGATTGGTATGTAAAGGTTACTCATAGTAAGAAGGAATAGGCTATGATGAAACCTATGCTCATGAGGCAAGAATAGTAGTAAGGTTATTCTTAGAATATGTAGCATATAAGAAATTCAAAGTATATCAAATGGATGTCAAGTCAACATTTTTGAATGGAGAATTTGGAGAAGAGGTATACATAGAACAACCTGAAGGTTTTCCTTTAATAGATGACAAGGACATAGTATGTAGATTGAAGAAAGCATTGTATGGCTTAAAGCAAGCACCCAAAACTTATGCAAGGTTGGAAAAGCATTTGACAAAGATTGGATATAGTAAAGGTATGGCAAATAGAAATCTCTATTAGAAATAAATTGATGATGGATCAATGATTTTGGTAATATTTGTTGATGATATCATATTTGGAGGAAATGATGATGAAAGTGACAAGTTTGTAGAAGAAATGAAGAAAGAATTTGAAATAAACATGATAAGAGAAATGAAATATTTTCTAGGATTACAGATTGTGCAGGACAAAGAAGGAATCTTTATTTCTCAAACTAAGTATTTGAGAGATTTACTAAAAAGGTTTGGTTTGTAAACATGTAAACCCATTGGAACACTTATGGCAACTAGACATAAGTCATTTACAAAGGTTGAGATAGCTCTTATTGAGTAAAAGAATAAATCTATGATTGGAGAATTGCAATATCTAACTCATAAAAGGCTGAATGTAGCAAATGCAATTGGAATTTTTGCAAGATTCCAAGCTGATCCCAAAGAAGCACATTATGTAGTAGTCAAAATAATACTTAGATACCTAAAAGGAATACTAGAGTTTAGATTGTGGTATTATAGATCTAATGATTTCACTCTATATGCTTATACTAATGTTGATTGGGTGAGTAGTATGGATGACAGAAAGAGCACTAGTGGCGGAGCCTTTTTTCTTGGAGGAAGATTAGTTTCTTGGCTAAGCAAGAAGTAGGATTGTACCTCGCAAAGTATAGCACAAGTAGAATATGTTGTAGCAGCAAATAATTATAATCAAGTTGTTTGGATGAAGAAGATACTAAAAGATATAAGGATAGAATTTAGTGAACCTATTTCCATACATTGTCACAATGGAAGCATAGTAAATATGTCTAAGAATCTAGTGTTTCATTCTAAGACCAAGCACATTTCTATCAAAGATCACATGTTGAGAGAGAAAGTTGCAGAAAAGGAAATTAGCTTAGAGTATGTGAGCACTAAAGAGTACATTGTAGATATCTTCATTAAATGTTTTCCCAAGGAGACTTTTGAGTATTTACAAGGTATTCTAGGGGTTATGCCCCTTCCTACATCAGAGTAGATGATGAAAAAGTGCATCAGTACAATGTAACAGAGCACTATTATTTGTCTAGATTGAATGTTGATGCTTCTTGTATGGGGGAGTATCTATGATGGACAAATTCAACTAGGATTCTTGTTGGATCTTGTTTTTTAACAATGTCTTTGAACACTTGAGCTAGTTAGAAACTATTATTGGAGAGTTTGATGGTTGCTGAAACCTTTGACATTAATGTCAATGGGGGAGAAGTATAACATGAAAAAGAAGTAAAATAAGTATAGCATGAAGGAAAAATAGTTCAGAAAGCATGGAAAAATAAGTGCATGTTCAAAAAATCAGTTGGAAAGAAGTATAGTAGGAAAAGTACAGCATGGAAAAATAGTTTTATGCAAAGCACATTGAGGTATATCAATAGGGAGAATGATTGATGAAGAGGATTTGAAAACAAAGGTTAACAGTCTTTTGTAGTTGGTATTCTTAGAACTAGATGTTTTTCATCTATGTTGCCATCAATGTGAAAGGGGGAGATTGTTGGAAGCATGAATGCTGATGATATTCCTATGGGGCAGTATTGTAGATTCATTACTAGATCATTATCATGATGATATGTTTCATTCATGACTCTGTTTGTCATTGATGTCAACATCACAATTTTCTGTGATATTTGATAGAAGAATAGCAATAAAGATCAAGTTGGTACAAATAGATCGTTAAGTACTTTCAATAGTGAGGTTAAAGGGAGATTATATTGTGTCTAGTATACATAGCTAACCTTGGAAGCATAGCATATTAAGTCAAGAAGAAGTTATGCAAGTTTTGATGAAGATTGTTCTAAGATAGAATTTACAGAAGCATGTTCTAGTAAACTTGTTATATCTCTTAGCAAATTTGTTATATTGAGAAGCCAAAGTTAAAGATGTGAAGAAGACATGTTGGTGATGATGTGGCTAAGCTCACTCATTATAATGTTAGGTGTATGAAAATTTGTTTAAGTTGCAAGGTGAAAGATTAATGTTATCACTAAGTGTAACATGTTCTAAATGTGGTCCTATAATAATTAATTGAGAAGGTGTAACAGCTAAATTAGGGAATTATTTTATGGATTCGGTATAAAGGAAGGACATTTTCCTTTATCATGTATGATGGATGTATGGATGGATGTGAATGATTGTAAGTAGCACAAAGAGTGGAATGTGAAGATAAGAAAAGAAGAGTGAAGGTTAAGGAAACTTTATTCCTAATGTTTTATTGTGTGATCCAAAGTTGGATACTTGGATTTGAGGTTTGTGACCTAGTCTACAAGGTCTCACAATGATTGGTCTGGTTGATAGGATAGAGGAAAGAAGTTAAAGTTTAGTACATACAATTATTTTGCAAAGAATAGTTGAGAGATCAATTGGACAATGAGTTCAGGGGTCTTGCCCAAGATGCTATTTGGATAGTGGGGCCTTTTGTCTTCTACAACTCCTAATAGGGTTGGCACAACTCCTAATAGGGTTGGAATCTTCTAACAAGGATTTAAAGTCTCCTAACAAGGGCTTATATGTACTAAATGTTGTAATAGACTCCTAACAAGGTCCATCCTCTAACAAGGAATGTTTATATTAGTAGATCATCTTGTGGGCATCATTCTCACCAAGGTTTTCCCTCTAATGAATGGTTTCCCCAGTTAACATATCTCATGTAATTTTCTATGTGCATCTTGTTATGGTTATTGTTTACTTTGGTTGAATGGATAAGATTGTTTAAGGTTGATAAATATTTTAATTATTGGATAACTGATTCACCCTCCATCCCTCTTAGTTATCTTAGTGGACTATTATTTCTAATAGTGCAATCCTCCATTCTGCAAACAACATGGTCTTCAACTATATTACATCCTCATTTCCTACCATATGACCTCCATTTCTCCATTGTACAACCTCTAGTATTCCATCATACAGCTACCCCACATCTACCATCCATATGGCCTTGTGAGCTTCCCACCATATAAACTCATTGCTCTACCATATGGACATACTCTTGCACTCTTTATCACCATATGGACACACAACATAGACACAACTTGTGCATCATTCTTGCAATACTATACAACCATTAATAACTGCACTCCCTTATTACTATACAAAACCATTTGTTGACCAACAGCAACCAATTTACGGTCATCCTAGCAAATAATTGATTCAAGAAAATTAAAAAATAATTGTAGATGATATCATATTTGTAGGACAAGATGCATTATGCAAATCATTTACTAATGAGGTGTAGAAGGAATTTGAGATGTCTATGTTTAGGGAATTAAAAATTCTTTGTTGGCTTGCAATTATATCAGATGAAGAAAGGTATCTACATTACTAAATCCAAATATCTCAAGGAGATACTATAAACCATTGGGATGGAAGACTCGAGACTAGTCAGTACACCTATGGCTAGTGGACATAAGCTCTCAAGGAATGATAATTATACTTATGTGAATTAGACCTTGTATAGATCAATGGTTGAGAAGCTATAATATGTTGTTCACAATAGAAAAGATATTGCATTAGCAGTTGAAATTACTATAATATTTTCTACAAATCATAAGGAGAATCATATGAGGTTTGTGAAAATAATAATGAGATATCTAAAAGGAATAGAGGATTATGGATTATATTACAAGAAGAATGAAAAGTTTGAACTGAAAGGATATACAAATGTTGATTGGATAGAAAATGTTGATGCTATAAAGAGTACAAGGTGTGCAACTTTATTTCTAGGAAAGTGATTGGTTTCATGGACAAGAAAGAATCAAAATTGCATTTTACAATGAACAAAAAAAGTTGAATATGTAGCAACAATAGTTAATTGTTCTAGCATTATCTAGATCAAGTGATTGTTTAAATAGATGAAGGAAAATATTGCTAACCCAATTATTAGCTATTGTGATAACATAAGTGCTATAAATATATAAAAGAACCTTGTGGTGTACAAAAATACAAATCACATTTCTATCAAGTATCATTACTTGAGGGAGCTAGTTCAAGACATATAAATGAGATTGGAGTATGTGAACACTAAGGAGAAAAGATATTATATTTTAACTAAGGCTTCACCTGAGGATGCACACGAGTGTCTAAGAGATATACTAGGGGTGATTCCCATAGATGAGGCTACTTAAGATAAGATGTAGCTCTACATCAAATGTGTTGATCATAATATCTTACAAGTTGATGTAGAAGACATACTTTAGGAGCTACCTAAAGTAGTGAAAAGAGAGGCATAAGATGTTGTATCAGCCATGAAGTCAGATGACAGATGGATAATCTAATTCAAAGCAATAAAATAAAGATAACTACATGATGATGTATGAGAAAGATGAAGTTTCTTTGTCATTGTTGTCAAAGAGGGATAGAATGTAAGTTACCATTCAAAGACATAAAGAGGAAGATTATCTACAACTATCATTGAATATGAAAGAGGGAGAGAGTCTAAGGTCAATTATCATCAGTAAAGAAATAAAGAGGGAGAAATAATTACCATATAGAGAGAAGTAATCATGAGGGAGATCTACATGCAAGAATATATCTATCTAACAAGGAAAGTATATGAAGTTTATGTTCTAATATGTAAGGAGTTATGATAATTGTTTCTATAATTGGTAGCTAGAGATGTTACCAATAGATTTCTTGTATATCATAACTAAATTAGATGAAAATCATAATGAAAGTAAAAAGATGTGATTAGGGAGATAGGTGGAATTGGATGCTATTTTGAATGAAACTAAGGATATTAATGAAGATCTGATACTAAGCATAGATTTATTTTTTGGATTGCACGGTAACTTAAGAAGCAAGAATGAGGTGTTTCCATCATTTCCAAAGAGGGATGTTGTTGGAAGCAATTTTTTATGTTTTCATTGATGTCAAACCTTACAGATGAGATGGTTGATGCTTGAGTAGAGTTCTATATCTAGATGATTGACAAAGAGAATTTGAAAAGAGAAGATAAAAAGAAGACGTAGATGAAAGGTTGAGTTATGTGAAACTATAATGGGTACATGATTAGTTAGACTTTGACAAGATAATGTGTTGCTTAATCATAACACTAATTGTAGAAAATAGTTGTATTGAATCCTAGAAGAAATGAAGACCAAATACATAAGCTTGACTGAGAAAAAGAGAATATTAAAGAACTTGAATAATAATCCAAGTGATGCTAGTGTTGATGAAGAGATAGTATAAGTCAAGCAAAACTTGATGTCAATTGAGCATCAGTAATGATGTCGCAGAAAGCGTGCGATGAAAAAAGTTTAGTATTGATCAAGTTATCCAGTCATGACCAAGTTGATAAATATAATGATTATTGTGAGTGAACATTTGACAATTTGTGAGGAAATATTAATTTCTAGACACAATTGAATGATTGTTATATGTAAAACTTGTTGAAGAAAATGATGGATGACCTAGAGCATTTAATGCATGATAAAATGTGTTTGTGTGCTCCCAGACATGTATTCAAAGAGAAGATTTGAGAAGTATCTAGACAAGGAGAAGGAGAATAAAATGGTGGAAGGATTTGATGAATCTTACCAAAATCTAAGATCCATGGTGATGTTTACATGGAAAAAGATCAAAGCTACATATTTAAGAAGGCTTAATGGTAATCTAAAAAGTTTGAGTCCTTTGTTGATATCATTGATTAGTGAAATTAAGTAGGGGGTTGAGAAGAGTTTTGAAGAAGTGAAGTGTGATTGATTGAAGGGTTTCCAAATACATCAAAGACAAAAATGATAATGGAGATGGGTATGTGCAGGATCGTGGTGTGCCAAAAAGTGGCGATCTGAAAAATATGTAGTTCTGAAATGCCTCACAGAATTTCAAAATCTATTCCAACTTTTTTCCCACCAATCCTGATACTAAATGAAAAAAATTAATTCCTTTATAATTCCTACTATATCTTTCGATACCAACCTTATATGGTCATCTTTAAAACATCTCGAAAATGTGTTTTTGGCATGTTTTTATGTGTTTTTTACTTCAAGCATGTAGCTGATGACTTTTTTTTAACCAAAATTTGATGTAATGAAAAGGGTTTCTTAATAATGTTCTTAGCTTTTCATAAATGTAAGGTTTGTCAAATTGTGAGTTGAGTAAGTAATTATTACTTATTTTCTAATGGAGTTAGCTACAAAGTGCTGATTGACATACTGGTTGAAAAATAGCTATAACTTTCAAACCATAAAAGATTTGTGAAATCCAAAGTTGCGTCACATTCTATGCTTCGACTAGTATAAGAAAAAAAAAAAAAAAACTTAATTTTTTTTCTTTTTGAACTAGTTAAGGTGGTCAAACATGGGAGTTTTTTAATTCTAAAAATAATATAGTGGAAAATTCATAATTAATTATTTATTTGGAATAAAAATTCCCAAAAATATGTGTCACATCTAGGCATGAGTCTACTTTTTATATCTAAAATTATATTTAAAAATATTATCATTTGCTTATGATTAAGGTGGTCAGACATACACCTACTTTTTATTTTCGCCCTGAAACTTTTGTAGAATCGCATTAAAATCCAAAATTTTGACCAATCAAATAATTTTTTCTCTAGATAAGGCCTTGTAATTTAGAATCTAGATTCAATTTCCTAAAGATTATTTTCTTACAAATTTTTGTTATAAAGTCTAGAACCACTTTAAAATTATGTGTCAAGTTGACATAACCCTGATTTGCTAGTTTTTCACTACCACTTAAGGCCATAGTTTGGTACACCATGATCCTGCACATACCCAGACAAGTCAATGAATCAATGTATGAGATATATTGTGATCTATATTTTCAAAGTGAGTTGTATTTATCATATCAACCTACTATTACTTTCTAACCATTGTAGTAGTTAAAATTCTTTAATTGAGGTTAAACTAATAGTAATTTGTAAATCCTTTAGTCTACGTGACATTCTAATGCAATGTTCTTAAGCCCTCTAACAAGACCACTCCTAATAGGGTGATTAAATCCTTTAGCATAGTAAAATCTACAGTGTGTTTTATAACATTTAATAGGGTTGGCTCCTCATAGAGCTCACTTCAAAAGAGTAAAAAATTGGTAGCATGTTACTTGTGATTTTCCTAAATTGAGTTTTTATGTTAAATATTGGTGTTTTATTTGTGTGAATTTTATTTATTGAATTCTGTTGTTAACTATTTATATTCTGCACATTGTTTACTATTGGACAATGGAATACAAGTTTATGTTACTGATTCTTCACTAATTAATAGATCTAAGTTGTTTGAAGTGTTTAACATTTGAATTGGTACATCTAGACCTTAGGATAACTTATCCACCCACCCACCTCCCCCCGTCCTCTTGGTTATTCTAAATCACTCTAACAATGATCATAATTAGAAAATGTTTACCCCACTAACTATTACAAAGATGTGATACACCATCACAATCATCACAAACATCAATAAAAGGGAGAGGGTTGCTAATTTTAGAGTCTTGTAAATTTTGTTGTTTTGGAGGTGAATAAAAAATAAAGAGATTTACTATTAACCTCATTATGGTTTTGACAAAGTAGTGGAAAAACACTTAATCATTATCTAGCAAAGTTGGTTGGTCATCATTATAATTGAGCAACTACTTAGGCTAAGTGAATAGTGCATGCTGAGTAAAAAATGTGAGCCAATTGAGCAAGGCATATTGAGCATAAGAATTTAGACAATACATGTTGAGTGACATCACAAGTTGGTGTCGAGCACTAGTAGGTGCTCAAAAGTCAGTATGTGTTGAGTCACTCAGTGTTGAGCAAATAGTAGGTGCCAAGAAAAAATTGTGTGCCAAGTGATTTAGGTGCTAAGAAATAGTATGTGCCAAGCCATTTAGGATCTAATTAAACAACATTAGAGCATAGTTACATCAAAAGCCTATTAATGTCGAGTAACTAGTCAATGACATAGAAGTTTGTAATGGCACAAACTCCTATGTAAACCATTTTTGGCCAACATAAACATTAATTTTTTATATTAAGAGATAAGGGTCAAGTCATATGACACATCCATATGTAATCCATGTATCCAATAAGAAAAAGGAAAGCATTAAAAGGCAATAGAAATCAACCAGAGTCATTGATTATGACCTAAGATCATTTCCATTATGCATATTTAAAGAGGTAAACCCTAAGGGGGAGTAATGTGAGAAGAGAGATATGAAGAAGACTATCATATGTGAAAGGAGGCATGGATACAAACCAAAACCAAAATTAGCAAAACCAATTATGAAGGAAAGTAGTGAAAGGTCAGAGAAGAAACATTTGATCAAGAGGATCAAGATACAAATAGTACTGAGGAGATCTAACATCTAGAAAAGAGGTGCTAATTGAAGAATCAAGTACTAAATCATTTTGATAGGTGATACAGGGTAAACCTCTTAATAGAGTAGCCCTAATAGACTTTTGTAAATCTCCTAATAAAATGCTTACTTAATTGTGAGTTTAAATCCTTAAGTCAAGATGAGACCTAATAGTCTTTGTAATACTTTAATAGGGCAAACCTCTCATAGGGTAGATCATATTTTATGATCAAAACTTTGTACCCATAACTGGCCACAGTTTGTTGTAGTAGTAGTGAAGATTATGGGTGTCATCCCCACCCCAATTTTACCTTCTCTTTAAAGAGTTTCTAAGTAACCAAAATCTTATGTGTTATGTGTTAATTTATATTTTTCTATGGATGTGATGCATGCTTACATATGTCAATTTATATGCTAAGTTATAAGATGGATGAATGTTTAAAGGTTTAATGATAAATGTTTTAAGTATTGATTCATTCAATTTCCACCCCCCGCGCCCCCCCCCCCCGCGCCCCCCCCCCCCCCCCCCAACAACCCACTCAGAACTTACTTTCCCATTTATATTTCCAACAATTGGTATCAGAGCTAAGTTCTCTTAAACAAAAAGTTTGATAGCTTAAGAGGTAAGATCTTGAAGATGGAAGTCTACAAATTGGGAAAGACTATTGGGAACCAGAAGATAAAAATAAAACTTGCCCTACATTAGTTGAAGGAGGCAAGAAATGAATTACAAAAATCATTAAAGAGAAGAAAGGATATGGCCATTTAGAAAAATGACACTAAATATCAAGAAGAAGATACTACATGATTGTTTGAAAAAAAGAACTCTAGAGAATTTGATGCAATAATTACAGATCTAATGGAAAAGAATAGTGCCCTAAATGAGAAAGCTAGGAGTCTGAAAAGGGAACAAGAAGCTCAATAAGTTATGGTGCATGAGATATCTAAATTGAAGAAGAAAGTTGAAGAAGATAAAGTGATGATTGAAGAAGATAAAAGATTATTAACAAATAGACTTGAGGAGAAGATATCATATGTGCAAACACTGGCAAACATGCAACTAGATGAAATGAATCAATTGATGCTTGCAAATCAAGAACTAAATAGGAAAGACATTAATATTGCAACTTTGAGATCATAGAATGACCTACTATAGAATGAACTTAAAATAGAGAAGGAATTCAATGAAAGGATTAATAATCCTAGTGAAGCCATAAAGTACTTTGAAAAATTGATGGAAACACCAAGATCAAATGGTGATACTATTGGATTGGGATATTCTACTATTCAAGAAGGAGAATCATCTAGAAGTGGTGAACAAAGGAGTAATAAGGGAAATAAAAACAAACCCACTTGTCATCATTGTGGAAAATTAGGTCACACAACAAATGTCTGCAGAACTAACACTAGAAATCAAAACCCTAAGCAGAAATATAGGGGATACTACTATAATTACAAGAAGCAAGGACATCAAGCACATGAATGCAGGACCAAGACCAACAACACTCAAAGATTTCAAGGATATTGTTACAACTATCAGAAGTATGGACACAAGGTATATGAATGCAGATCTAAACCAAAGTGGACATCAAATAAGAAAATTAAGGTATATCATTATGGAAATGCTTACAATCAGGATTACAATACAAGCTATAGATATCACCATTGTGAAGAATATGGACATGTTCCTAAAAATTGCATAAGGACACACTTTAGAGGCAATTACAATAGGTGGTCGAATGAGATTGTATGTTTCATTTATCTTAAGGTCAGACACATAACCAAAAATTCTCCAACTTAGTCACCTACACTGAGCAATGAATTCAACAAAGGAAAAGGAAAGATAGATGCTAAAAATGTAAAGATTTAGTTGAAAAAGAGATGGAAAACCAAGGAAGATTTCAGCACATCAAGCCCAGATGAGGTTACTTTACTTAATGGATAAAGTGATCACATCACCCCCAACTAGGAAATCAAAGATATATATGGAACTAACATTTCAAATGATATATTTTGCATTATTTCCAAGAATTTGAGGAATGAAAAGGATTTACTAGCATAAACTAAGATGCAATGAAGTGAATACAAGGATGAGCTAATATATCATTATGATATTTTCTTTGTTACTATCGAGTATTGGAATAATTGCTATAGTTGTCGAGTTAGCTATGTTGACCAAGAATATTGAAATCCTATAGAAACATAGCAAATAGTTGTATGCACTAATCATTAAATGCAAGGTTTTCAAGGTTATATAGTTAAAATTTTAAGTCATTTGCACTTACCAGAGGATTGAAGAGCAAGAAGGAAATTTGTGAAAGAGAATTCCATACAATAATTTCCATCAAATCTTAAGGTATTTCACTTGTGTTGAGTTACATTGTTTCACAAAGTCAAACCCTAGCAACTTAAAATAGAAGTGATCTCTTTAGCAGTAGAGAGGAGAGAAGGGAAAGAGGTTACCAATATTCAATTCATAAGAAATAATGTGTTCGAACATCCAAAGTTTAGAGCTATAGCTGAAATTGCATATAAGGGTGATTCATTAGGGGCATTATGATTGATTTCAACAAAGGTTTTAATGATTCATGATGTAAGGTGTTTCTACATGTGTAAGGTAGGAGAGGTTGGAGACCTAGAGATCAGAGAGACTTATCAGAAGTTGTGTGAAAATGGAATACTAAAGGAAGAGAACAAGGTCATTAAATGAAAAGGGTTAACTTGTGCCCTAGATTTTCCCTAGGTACTCAAAGTAGAGTGGATCAAGATTGTGTTGAGTAGAATTCATGACAACCAATTTTGGTTGGATAATGGTCCCATCAAGATCACAAAATGAATCACCCATACGGTTATAGGGTATCCTACCCTAGAAAAACCTAAAATCATGAAGTGTGATGCAAAAAAAGCTAGTGAGAAAGCTATAGGAGCAATATGGAACAAGAGGGGAATGTCAATTGATACAATCATAGACCCCATTATTGCATTTGCAGTGCATGTGATTACACACAAATTCTACTAGTTAATCTGACTCAATAATGTGCATTGCATTTTCATTGACCTAGGTTTCAAAATCATAAAAAGAGATCACATCTATGACCTAGCCAAGCTACAGCTTCAAAAAATATCAGAAAACCTTGAAGCTATCAAAAAAGAAAAGAACTCTTCATGTAAGTTTGGTTCACTTATTGTTTTCATATTATTCTATGCATAAAACACATTAGTAGTATGGAAGACCGATAGGTCTATTACGTAAATGATAGGGAAGTTCATTGATCAACTAGGAGAGAATTTTGATTCAATTTTGACTAGCTACTTTGAAGATTTTAAGAAGTCTATGAAGCTAAGATCAAGGATACATGTATCACTAGTGGAGCAACATTATAATGATGTTTGTTTCCTAGTAGATGCAAACTACACATAGGTTTAGGTAATTATTCCAAGGGTCAGATGGCTAAAACATTTATCTTATGAGGTGAATGTTAATGAAGCATCTACAACCATCACTACATTGTTAGAAGAAGACATTGACAAGTATGCTAAGGCATTTGGAAATTAGGAAGAGGAAAAGGCAAGGATTACTATCAACTTGAAAACTACAACTATTGATAGGAAGAAGAACAAATTGATGACAAAACTTAAGAAATAATTTGGTGATGAAGAAAAAGAAGGTCAAGGACCTCTATAGATAACAAAAGGATTAGGTGAGGACCAAGGTTTTGATGATGATGAGGAAGTTAGGGAAGAGGTAAAGAAAACTTGAAAGAAGAGAAAGGAACAATAGAAGAAAGTGTCGAAGCCTAAGAAGAAAACAAAGGAGAAAGAATAGAAGCCTAATGCACCTTTAACAAGGTCAAGCACAAGGGAAGCCACTACATAAGGAAAAGAATCACAAGCTAAAGGCAAAAGGAAGAGTGATAATACAGAGCTAAGTGAGCCTACAAAGAAACCAAGGAGAAAGAACGAACCACAAGACGAATCAAATGAAGAGAAGACCAAATCAAAGGACATTAGTCAATTCAAAGTGGCAAGCCACAATCCCTCATCTGATATAGAGAATCTATGTGAGACTGTAAAGAATAATGCAGATTTATCTAATTTCCCACATGTTGATTTTGATAAGTTAGATAAAGGAGACAAGAATAACATTAAAGAAGTTATTTATGATATGATAGCTACTTTCAAAACCACTCCTTTATAAATTGTTAGCTCTATACCTAAGATCTTATATGAGAGAGTTAGAAAAAATGGAAATTCAGTATGATGATTGAAAGATAGATTGGATAGACTACTTTAGCTCAACTTATGCATACTCTAGACAAGTAGATGATTAAAAAGGTTTTAGAGAAGTAAAAAGGGAGATTTTCTCCTAAATATAGAGGTTTTCATATTTTGAGAAACCAATTTGAAGAGGTGGTAACCCAAATTATACTACTTTGGAAAGAAATCTATGGGTTGACAACAAAAGTTGTGGAAGAGAAGGAAGAAATAAAAAAGGATGACACAAATGTTAATGTGTCAAACACCAGTCCTCCATAGGGGGATAAAGAGAGTTAATAGGACTTTGTAATTATTGAGGACATCATTGATAATATCACACACAATTTAAATCCACTTAGTGATGATGACACTAAGAAATTGCAGCAAGAATCCACGAATATAGCTATTCCATGCATAAATCATATATTGATCAGGATTGATGGATCTCATCAGACTAAGATTGCATCCACTAAGAAATAATAGTAAGATACATCTATTGTTCCCGCACCTATTGCAAAAGGAAAGGAAAAAGAATAACCAGTGCAAAAAACATGTCAGGACAAGATTTTGGAGAAGAAAAATGACCCTAATGAGGTACCATCTACAATGCCTAAATTTTTCATTGAGATGAAAGATAAAGAATCAAATACACCATCTATATCACTACCTATTCTATAAAGCTCAGGTATACCAACAATTGTGATAATTGACAAAGAGGGAAATGAAGAGAATAAGTGTAAGGAAGATAGTCCTATGCCTACCTCACCAAAACATATTGAAGATTAGAAAGAGGATGAATACGGAAAAGAGGATAAGAAGATTGTTGAGATAGAGGATTAGGTAGAAATATAGATACTGGTTACTTTCCCAAACATTAGATCTCCTCCCAGTACCTAGACTCCTTAGAGATTGAGTACTCAAGCCACACCATTGCAAATATCAGTGTCGAGTACTAGCACACCTAAGAGTGCTAAAGCTACATCACTGGAGGATGTTAGTTTTGATGAAGTGATTGTTTTACCACAATTCAATCCCATAATAATCACACTATAAAAAATGGAAATAGTCCAAGAAGCTTTACAATGAAAACCAAGGAAAGAGAAGCTCAAGAGAGAGCACAAGCAAAAATAGGATTTGCGTGAAATTAAATATATTTTTGTAGATGCTTTTGATATTTTAGATTCATTGTCCAATAAGCCTATCATAGAAAAACTTGTACATCTAGTTGATAGGTTAAAAGATGAGGATATAGGAACTAACGTGAAGTTATTGGAATGGTTTGAGAAGAAGTTTTACACTAAAGTCATGGATAAGATATTTAGTACTATTGTACAAGACAAGTTGATTTATGAACAAAAATGGAGAGAGTGAAGAAAGTTTTGGATAACATATATTCTTTGTATAGTAAACTATGCAATGTTGGGTTCTTTACTCAAGAAACTCAATAGACTATTGATTGGTTGCAAGGATATCTTAAGTCACCTGGAAATTCAATGAAGACATCTCCTAGCACTAGTCAATTGCATTTTTAGAGATTATTTCTAACATAGGGAAGGCTTTTTGAGTTGTAAGAAAAAGATGCAAACATAAGATCAACTTTTATCAGCATACAATCCCTTTTGACCCTACACATGGAAATTTTATAGAGAGAACTAGCCTTTGTAGAGACATTGGTAAAGAAAGATTCACATCTTTTAAAACAAGAAGGTCTAGTTGACATGGTTGCAAAGTTAGAAATTTAGATCCAATCATTGGATGCAGCAAGAGATAATAAGTGTCAAAAGAGGGGTATTTTTGTAAATTTTGAGAATTTGTCAAGGCAGAAGATAGAGGAAGATATCTACTCAAAGAGAGTTACAGAACCAAAATGTAGTATTTACTTAGGGGGAGTAACAAGCTAATCAGGAAGTAACAAGGTAATGACAACTTTTTTGCAAATTTTGAATATTTTGAAATTTTGTATAGAGGCTAAGAAAAGATTATACATTGTCAAACTTATGCATGAAACAAGATAATGTATGCCATGACAAGTATTTTTTCACTCATATCAAAGGGGGAGATTATTAATCTCATTATGGTTTTTACAAAGTAGTGACAAAACACTTAGTCATTATCTAAAAGAGTTGGTTGGTCAACTGTATGACCTAGTTATTACTTAGGCCAAGTGAATTAAATAGTGCAAGTTGAGTGAAGAGGGCATCTCGAGCATAAGTATTTAAACAATACATGTCGAGTGATATGTCAAGTTAGTACCGAGCACTAGTAGGTGTCAAGTAGTCACTATGTGTTGAGTCACTTAGGGGTTGAGAAAATAGTGTGTGACAAGTAATTTAGGCACTAAGGAATAGTATGTATCAAGACATTTAGGAGCTAAGTAAACAACATTAGAGCATAGTTAAGGCTAAGAATCAGAATACTATTGATGTTGAGTAATTAATCAATGGCATAGAAGTTTTTAATGGCACAAACTCCTATGTAAACCATTTTTGGCCAACATGAACATTAATTTTTAATATTAAGAGATAAGGATCATATCATGCATCCCTATGTAACCCATGCTACCAATAAGAAAAAGGAAAGCATTAAGTGGCAATATTAATCAACCAAAGCCATTGATTATGGCCTAAGATCATTTCCATGATCCCTATTTAGAGAGTTAAACCCTAAGGGGGAGTAATGTGAGAAGAGAGATAAAAAGAGGAGTATCATGTGTGAAAGGAGGAATGGAGAAGATGCTTAATTGAAGGGTCAACAAAGTAGAACCAGTTGATAAGAACAAAACTAATTGTGAAGACAAGTAGTGAAAGGTCAAAGAAGATACATTTGATCAAGAGGATCAAGATACAAATAGTAAATGGGAGATCTGACATCTAGTAGAGAGTGTTGGAATTCTTTAGAATAACTAAGGGGGGGTGAATCAGTTATCCAAGGTGTAGATGTACAAATAAAACTTTTCATAGCTTAGTGAACCCATAAAACATTTTCATCATGCATGCATTCATAAGATTATGCAATCACTTAAAACTTGTAGGTTGCTATAAAATCAATTTGTAGAAATGTATACATGAAACATAACATATTCAATAACACACTTGACACAATGATTTAATGTGGAAACCCAATTTGGGAAAAACCACCAGTAACATGCTATTCATTCTCACTATTCTAAAGTGATGCCCTATGAAAGGCCAACCCTATTAAAGGTTACAATGCAAACTATTAAATGTGACTTGGTTAATGGATTTTAATGACATTGTTAGGAGTGAACCTTATTAGAGGACTTTAGATCATTCACTTGGAATGTCACCCGATTAAAGGATTTACAAATGACTATTAGGTAAACCTTAATCCAAAGGATTTATCCTAGACTAGTATAATTATTAGATAGTAATAGTAAGGTTTGATTTGATAACAACTTAAAACTCCATTTGTAGATTACAGATCTTTGTTTTAGTCCTTCATTCTACTTTTCTTTCATACACTTCAGCTCTGATAGCTTGTTCACCCTTCAAGCATCCATACCCTTGAGCCTTCTTGCTTAACTTTCCAATGCAAATTCTTCCCTTAGGTCACTGAATGAAGCAATACCCTAGACTCCTTGTCTTCCTTAGGTTCTTGCACATGACAACCCTTTCTTCTGACCAACCATCTGTAAAAATAGAGAATTAAGAGCTTTTGGCATTCATCTTCTATCATCCATTTTAGGTTAAGATAGATTAGGTAGGATTCAATGAATCTACCCCTCATTTCATTTCATTCCCTTAAAGAAACTTCTCCTTCAATTCTCTTTGAATTTTCCTAAAAATGGTTCACCATAAATTATGCGCCACCAACTCATCAATCTTATCTTCCACACGGTTCACACGATCCAAGAAATCAAACTTGTCAACTCAAATTCATCAAATTCTTGATCTATCTCATAATGTTGACACTTGGCATTAATTAGCTTCTGATGTAGAGGCATCCAAGGGTCAAGGTTGACTCAAATGAGGGTTTTGGTCAAGATTTTCTTCTAAGGGTCATAACTTTTGACTTAGATGTGGATTTTGGCTGAAATTTTACAAGTAGTTGCACTAAAAGGAGTTATTTGGATTGCCAATGGATCTTAGCTTGATAGGTGGCTATTTCAACATGTTTTGAGGAACCTGAAATCTCATCTTGACCTCTGAAATTGGCTTTTGTGTTTTTTCCAATTTTTTTTAGAAACTTGTTTTTGTAGTAAATCCAAAATCATATTTTTGATTTCATTAATTAGTTGGCAATTCGTCTTACCTTAGTTGGGGGCTTTTGCTAGGAAAAATTGGGATTCATAGGGTGAGTTTTAAAAATTACAAAAAACGGAAAAATCTATTTTTTGTAAAAATTTGCCAAATATGGTAATTTTTAGAATTGTAATAAGTAAGTGGTGGTTTTCATTGTAGAGGTAGAGTAGAGTTGTAGAAGTTTTAATAAAGAGTTATGGTATTTTGAATCATCTATCTTGTATTAATTTCTAAATTGTTATTTGATGAGATTGGGTTACATCAGCTTCTAATGCTCAGCATTTACTGTGTTGCTCAGCATCCATTAAAAAATCACTTAGCATGAACTAAATTTTACTGGTGCTTGGCATCCATTATTTCACTTGGTTTACACTAAAATTGACTTTTCTTGGCTCCAATTAATTTTTTGTTTGGCTTGCACTAACTTTGTTCAACACCTACTATCCACTCGATCAAGCTTGGCAAACAAATTTTGTTTAACGTGTTCTTCTAAACTTGCTCAATGTAGCCCAACCTTTGTAACCTTTATCAATGCACTATAATATCATTTTCTTAACTAATTCTTGTACTCATTTTCATATCATAACTCAACCTTTCCTCTAAGTGCTATTGTTACCTCATTTGATCAAATCCTCTTCATTAATCAAATAAATGATAGTACTTAAATCAAATAAGTAGTTATCTTACCAAAAAATAGCAAGTTTGACATCAGTGACAAAACAATGATTGAAACTAGATCAATCTATTTTCAACATAGAGATGTTAACTGAAGGATCAAGTACAGAATCATTTTAACAAGTGATAAAGGGTAAATCTCTTAATAGAGAAGTTCTAATAGAATTTTTTAAATCTCCTAATAGAGCACTTACTTAATTGGTAGTCTAAATCCTTTAGTCAAGGTGAGACCTAACAATCTTTGTAAGCCTTTAATAGGGCAGACATCTCATAGGGTTGATCATAGTTTATGATCAAAACTTTGTAGTCATAATTAGCCACACTTTATTGCCCCAGTATTGAAGATTTTTGAGTGTAATCCCCACCCCAGTTTTACCTTCTCCTTGGAGGGTTTCTAGGTAACCAAAATCTTATGTATTCTGTGTTGATTTACATTATGCTATGGATGGGATGCATTCTTACATATTTCAATTTATATGCTAAGTTATGAGATGGATGAATGGTGAAATGTTTTAAGTATTTATTCAAACCCCCCCCCCCCCCTCAATGAGAACTTACTTTCCCATTTATATTTACAACATTTACAATATAATACAAAATTAGACAGTCTCAAATTTAAAAAATTCATAAAAATAGACTCTTTAGAAATCAATCTTCTTTACGAAAAATCCAAGTCCTATAATTCCCATTATGTAGATGACCATGAAAAATATTTCATAAACTTCTAAAAATATGTAATTAATAGTTTCAATTGATCAATATATTAGAGTAGATGTCTAGATTTTAGTGGAGTGTACAACTACTATATTGCCCATGTCTACTAAAAACACTTCAAAACCATAATTGTATAGTATAACATCCACCCTACACCACCATTACCCTTGTAATTAAATAGTTTTCAATATATTATCAACAATAAAATTTGAGAGATTATAACCATCAAACTCCTAAATTATATTGGTTATACTTGTAATCGCACAATTATAGTAAAACTAAAAACCCTAAATAATAAAAGACATTAAAAAGTTAGAGCACCCAAGTTGTGGTTTGTTGTGTCATGTACCATGAACTCTCTTGCATCACCTTGCTGCTAGCCTCAACGAGCATCTCCTTAGGGTGGGATAGGCCCTAAACTACCTTGAATCACCATAGAAATAACCAAGACCACAACCATAACCATGAACAAAAGATGGATTCAATTGTTACCACATATAGGATATTAAATTGAATGTGTTGTGGTTGACACACTAGTCTATTAGAATATATAGTCCACCAATATAATTGGGGTTTGAATTAGTTATCAAACTATTATCATAATTATCAACCCTAAACTAACCATATGAGTAATATAATTAGAAACTACAAGAAGATACTCATACACAATAACACCAGATATGTTAACTAGGGAAACCCTTGATCAGAGGGAAAACCCTAGTGATGATGGTACCCAAGAGATGATGTATAATATAAATATTTTTTGTTAGAGGATGGACCTTGTTAGGAGTCTATAACAACATTTAGTATACATCAGTCCTTGTTAGGTACTTTGAATCCTTGTTAGGAGATTCCAACCCTATTAGGAGTTGTGCAAACCCTGTTAGGAGTTATGGAAGACAGTTGGACCCACTGCCCAAATAACTTCAAGGTTAAGACAAATGAACCCACTATCCAAATGATCTCTATATTATTCCTTTCCAAATAATAGAAAATAGTACTTCCTTCCTCTGTCTTATCAACCAGACCTCTATTCATTCTAATCTTGTAACCAGATCACAAAACTTGCATCCAATAATCCCTTTGATCGCTTACTCATATTCTGTAAATACCCTTCTCCTTTTCACACTTTTTACTTCATAAAAAAATCACAACATGCTTAATTCTCAAAAAATAGGGAAAAAAATTTCCTTCATACCATATCTTTGAAATAATTCCTTGAATTGGCCTTGAGGTTTTCCCAATTAATTATAATAAGATAATTAATTAATTACAATTACAATAGCACTGTCGGCTCATAGTCTACAAAAAAATTCACATGTGTGATACTAGGGCTTGTGTAGCTAATGATGTCATCATATGACTATCCTCTATCACTATCTAACCTTGCATCTCCTTATTACATCTCAGATGAGAGATATAATACAAACATTAGAAATTGCTTTCCAAGCACTCTATTTCTGTACTGCTCTTAGTAAATCAAGTACAAATTTTGTAAATCTTTGAATTATGTGTTGCACATTGAACCACATCATTAGAATACTGTACTAAAAATTTCCATGACTATGCATCACTAGAAAAGCAAAACCTTGTCTGTACAACTAAGATTTATCTATGTTATTATGCCAATCCTCACAAACTTACTACTATGTTGACATCAATGAAAAACACATTCATGAATGCAACATGGCAATACTCTCCAATGCTTAGGATACTCCCCCAATGTAGTAGCATCAGAATTCATGCTAATAATCTCCCCCTTTAGCATTGATGGCAACATAGATAAAAAATGTTAGAATTCTTTAGAATAACTGAGAGGGGGGTTGAATCAATTATTCAAGGTCCAAATGCCCTATTAATACCCTTTTCATATGTTTAAACTTAAATCAGTCATATAAGCAAATTATTATAAATCAACATGCAAAGATAAAACATTCAAGATCAACACATGACACAATGATTTACGTGGAAACCCAATTTGGGAAAAACCACCAGTAACATGCTACTTGATTCTCACTCTTCTAAAGTGATACCCTGTTAAGAGCCTACCCTATTAAAGGCTTACAACACACTGTTAAATGTGACCTTATTAGAGGATTTCACCAAACTATTAGGAATGGGTCTGGTTAAAGGTCTTTAAAACATTCACTTGGAATGTCACCCTATCAAAGGATTTATCTAATGGCTGTTAAACCAACCTAAGTCCATAGGATTTATCTTACTGTTACAATTGCTAGAAACTAACGATAATGGTCTTTTGATCTGACATAACTTACAACATACTTTGCAGATTTCAGATCACTCTTTCAGTTCAATCCTTATGCTTGGCTTCAATCACTTCAGCTCTGACTGCTTGTCTCCCTCTCAAGCTTTGTCTCCTTGAGTCTTCCTACTCATTTTGCCAATGCAATCATGCTTGTGGTCGTCTATCTAAACAGAGTTCCTGTGTTATCTTCTCCTTAGCACATTCTTCAGCATTTCATGCTTTTATGCTTGACCACGGCCCTCTCTCTCTCACTATCCCCTCTATTCTGCTCTTTTTCTTCATTAACTTATGTCTTCTTATATACAAATCTAATTTTCCTTTGCCGCTCAATTCTCCCTCTCCAATTTTAGGGTTTCAAAATGGATTAGGTAGGATACAATGTATCTACCCCATATCTTGTTTTCTTCTTGAAACTTCACTAGTTGTATCCTAAAAATGTTCTACATGGTGTTCTGTGCCACCAATTCATCATTCTTATCTTCCTTTTAATTCACAGATTTCTAGATAACAACTTTGTCTACTTAGATTTGACGAATCTTTGATTTCCTAAATAATGCAGTAACTCGACATTATTGAGTTACTGGTGCTCGACACCTCTGTGTTACTCAGCATTATTGAGTTACCAGTACTCGACACCTCTGTGTTACTCGGCATTATTGAGTTACTAGTGCTCGGCACCTCTATGTTACTCGGCATTATTGAGTTACTGGTGCTCGGTACCTTTGTGTTACTCGGCACCTATACCTGCTCAGCACTTTGTTTTTCTCAGCACTTGATTCTGCTTGGCACTTGGTTTTGCTCAGCACTTGAACTTGCTCAGCACTTAACTAGGAATTTTCTCGGCTCTTACTAGCTTGCTCGGCACCTTGTCTCTAATAAACTTAGTTTGAGCTTTACAAAAGACTTAGCTAAAACCTTAGATCTTTGATATGTTTCAGTGTGCTCATTCTTTGTATCTTTTAGTATGTCATCCAATACATTGTTTCATTAATGGCTTGACTGATCCTTGTACTTCATTACAACATCATAACTTCAACCTTTCTCTAGGTGTTCTAGTTACATCTTATTGATTGCCTCCACCTCGACAATCAACTAATTGATAGTATTTGGATCACTAAAGCAATTGTCATCCCTGCAAGTAGCAAGTTTGACATCAATGACAAAACAATGATTGAGGACATTCTTTACCAGTTTCATATATTATTCCAACAATTGTTCTTATGATCATTTCAATCATTTCCAACAATCTCTCTCTTTGGAATTGATGGAAAACCAAACTGATCAAGTAATCAATTCAGTTATCACCATGTTTGTATACGTTAGCTTGCTGCATTTTCACTTCTGATCTCATATATCTCCCTCTTTCATATATATCTCCCTCTTTCTTTGCATTGATCAGTTTTTTGCATATTTCTCCCTCTTTGACATAAAGGACAAAGATGTAGCATCTTTATCATAAAAAATATAATCTTTGGCTTCTTGTTGTCTTTCTCCCTCTGTCACCATACTTGTGACTGATTTGGAGTTTCTGTTCCTGCTATCATCCTTTGCATCAACCTATTAATATTTTAATGATTTATTCCTATTGATGCAAGGCAGCTTCCTTGTCACCTTAAACTGCTTGACTTAGGGGTATAACACCCACCTTGCCTCTAGGATATTCATAGGCATCCTTGGGCAATGGTTTGGTGAAGATATATGCAGTTTGTTCCTTTGTGTGAATGTATTCCAACTTCACTTGTTTGTCTTCTACCAATTCTTTGACATAATGATACTTGGTTGCAATATGCTTGGTTTTTGCATGCATCACTGAATTTTTGGATATGTTTATAGCACTTGTATTATCGCAATACAATATCACTAGTTTTGTTACTTCTTCTTTCATTCCATTCAATAGATGTGTGAGCCATATAATGTTTGTACAATTGACTGCAGCTGCCACATATTCTGATTCTGCAGTGGACTGGGATATACATGTTTGTTTCTTGCTAGTCCAGGTGACTAGCCTTTTGCCTAGAAATAATGCACCCCCACTTGTGCTTTTTATGTCATCAATGTTTCCTCCCTAGTCTGCATTTGTATATGCATTGAGTTCAAATTTTCCATTCATTTTGTAGTATAGACCAATATCATCAGTCCCTTTGAGATATCTCATTATTCTTTTTACTGCTATGAGATGATTTTCTTTAGGATTAGTAGAGAACCTAGCCACTATTCCAACTACTAATGCTATGTCTTGTCTACTATGTACAACATATTGTAGTTTTCCAATCATGGATCTGTACATTGTTTGATTGACTTCAGCTGACTCATCATTTTTGGATAGCTTATTTCTTGTGGCGATTGGTGTGCTAACTAGTTTGGATTCCTCCGATCCAAATGTTTTAATAATTTCTTTGATGTATTTTGATTGTGTAATAAATATTCCATGTTTGAGTTGATGAAATTGCAATCCAACAAAAAATTTGATTTCTCCAAACATAGACATTTCAAATTCATGTTTCATTTTGTCAGCAAAGCCTTTGCAAAGTACTTCCTTACCACCAAATACTATGTCATCCACAAAAATTTTAGATACAATAATGTCTTTACCTTCTTCAGCTTTGACGTACATGTTGTTGTTATCATCAGTTCTTTCAAATACAATTTCCACTAAATACTTGTGAAGGCTCTCATACCATGCTCTAGGTGCTTGTTTCAAATCATAGAGTGCTTTATGTAACTTACACACCATATCCCTATTATTTTCATCAAAAAATCCTTCTGGTTGTTCAATGTAGACTTCTTCTTCTAGTATACCATTTAAGAAGGCGGATTTTACATCCATCTGATAGACTTTGAAATCTTTGTAGGTAGCATATGCAAGTAAAGTTCTTACTCCTTCCATTCTAGCAACAGGAGCGAATGTTTCTCCATAATCTATTCCTTCTTCTTGAGCATAACCCTTGCATACTAATCTGGCTTTATTTTTGGTAATCTCACCATTCTCATCTAGTTTGTTTCTGAATACCCATTTGGTGCCAATCCCATTCTTGTCAGTTGGTCTGGGAACCAAATTCCAAGTTTTATTTTTTCTTATTTGATCAATTTCTTCTTCCATAGCTTTATACTAGTCACCATCTTGTAATGCACCGTATACTGTATTGGGTTCAGATTTGCTGATCAGACATGATTCATGTCTTAGTCTATTCCTTGTCATTGGTCTTGCATCTTTGTCACCAATTATTTGTTCAGTAGGGTGATTTATTTTTACATATTTGGATAATCTTAGCTCTTTCCTTGTTTCCATGTTTGATCTTTCAAATTCAGGATCACTATGCTCTTCATTGTCATGTTGTTCTTCATCATGTATGCTATCTTCAGAATCAGATTGTGCATTTTCTTCATTCTGTAACTCGGCTTCTGAATGCAACTCGGTATTCACTAGTTGTGAATCAGCTGAGACTAACACTTGTTGTTGACTTTCAATTTGATTGACATCATCCTCATTAGCAGTCATTCCTTCATAAGAATATACAAAGGTTCTGTATTTTTCCATTTTCTTTGGTTCTTCAGCTTGGACTTCTGTGTGCTCATCAAAATTTACATTTGCACTTTCCACAATTTTGTTAGTGTTAATATTCAAACACTTATATGCCTTACTTCTTGTGGAGTAACCAAGAAATATACCTTCATCACTTTTTGCATCAAATTTTCCATTTCTAAGATCTTTAAGGATAAAACATTTGCAACCAAACACTTTGAAATGTTTTACATTTGGTGGGTAACCATACTATAATTCAAAAGGTGTTCTATTTGTACCTTTCTTGACTTGTACTTGGTTCAATGTATGAATAGATACACTTACAGCTTCTCTCCAGTATTTTAGAGCAACATTCTTTTCCATCATTAATGTTCTGACACAGTCAATTACAGATCTGTTTCTTCTTTCAGCAATTCCATTCTGTGGGGGATTTCTAGGAGCTGATGTCTGTCTTTTGATTCCATTATCATTATAGAATATCTCAAATTCATTTGATGTAAATTCACCACCTCTATCTGATCTTAGACATTTCAAGCTTTTTCCAGTTTCCTTTTCAATTCTGGCCACATACCACTTAAACATTTGAAAAGCATCAGATTTTTGTTTTAAGAACATAACAGTCATCATCTTGGAATAGTCATCAACAAATAACATTATGTATTTATCTCCTCTATAGCTTTGTATTTCCATTGGACCACATAAGTCAATGTGAACTAACTTAAGTATCTCTTTAGATGTATAGTTTTTGTGTAATGGGCACCCCTGGATGTCCCAAAAAAACTAAACCAAATTGCTGAAAGGAATTTTGTCAAACAGTTTGCATGCAACCTCTTATTTCTCCGTTTAACATTTTAAACCCCTTATAACTCCAAAAATCAAACGTTTATTTGTTTTTTGTGTTTTGTGCATGGAATTGGTATCATACAACATAAACAAGAAAGAAACTACAATGATATGCAAAGTGGAAATGAACTGCTGCTAATAAAATGTTATTTTCAAAATTCATAAAACCAAATACATGGTAGATTTATCAACTCACTAATTACTTCAGTAGTATTGACATAATACTCCAGCCCATTCTTACGAACTTTCTGCTACAATACTTTTTCTTTCAATCCGTCCACTACCTTCATAATACCATTCCCTCCAAGCGGCATAAGCGTCAGACAAGTAGTGAAGAAGATATGAGCAAAATACCAAATCTGCCTGTAGCTGAAAATGCAACTAAACTGCCTGATAATGAAACCAATAACAAAGAATTCCAAAGGCCAAACCCCAAGGGAATGACGTCTAGAATGTTACAAGAGAGGATAGACATCCTCAAATGCCAAGAATGGAGCTGCAACTCACACACCAATTTCTTCTCATATTCAACCTACCTAATGAAGCCACAAATGCTTCATTTTATTCTATTTCCAAGGGTCCGCTCAACTCATATGGGCAATGTGGGATAAAAGATGTGTAACATATAAAACATATATTAAAATACCCCTTATGTCTCCCTTGGGTACACATCACCATAAAATAAATATTAAAGTAACACTTTAATATTTTAAAATTAAATTAGATGTTACTTTAATAAAAACTTCAGGCATTAAAATTTATTAGCAATCGGACTTCGAATAATGCGAGTGATAGCTCATCGAAAAGCTCTCACTAAGGAGTATCGAATCCAATCACCACAATTGACCTGCACTATGTCCTGCGGACTTACTAAAAATAGTAAGTATGCCTAAAACTGAGTAAATCAACTTCATTTTGGCCCAAACTGGAAATGACTAGGCCAAAACACTCTAGGATCCCTTTAAACCCTTCGTTAGCCCTCGGAACCATGTAGAACAAGGCTAATGCACACACACTTGGTCAACTACTAAAAGAACATGAAGGCCAAAAGATGGGATCATTACAAATCTGCCCTCCTTGAAATTGCTTGTCCTCAAGCAATTAAGTAACATAATGGACTCCAACCTCCACCTGGATCCCAATAGGTGATATCCATATGGAAGTTAAACCAACTGCAAATCCACATGATCAGGACCAACCCCTATAGCCTAGCATTCAAAACTTGTGCTAATGAAGTCAGAATGTCACCATAAGGCAACTCCATAGAAGATCTATGAAACGTCTTCTTCCCTTTATCCATCCATATAATATATATTGGACTGGAATGCATATTATCACCATCATGCATTGAAAAAGATGTAGTTGTAGGTGAACCATATGTACTCATGCTAACTGTATCAACAATAGGTGTTGCCGCATCGAAATATATGGACATAGGAACAACATTAACTACTGCAACAGAAAACTGAACTAAATTTGTAGTTGATGAAAACTCATAATCATTAACATGTGTGGCTTTATTAGAAAATACATCAACCACTGCATTTATACCATTAAACTCCTCATTGAATGCTTCAACTTACATAGAAGTGGCTGCTGATATGATAGTATCCTCGCATTCTCCTAATTCCACTATTGCTACGTGATCATCCCTTGAAAAGTTTGTAGTTTTGTTTTCAAATTCCACTTTGCAACCTATATTTCCTAATTGTGAGACACTCAGTAAATTGTAGTTTAATCCTTCAACATAGTATGCATTGTTTCATGAAATTTGATCTGTGAGCTTAATGGAACCTTTTGCTCTGATTTCACATGGAGCATCATTACCAAATCTAACACTATTTCCATCATACTGAATAAAGTTAACAAACTTACTTTTGTCTCCTGTCATGTGTTGTGAGCATCCACTATCTATGATCCATCTGTCATTCTTGTTTATACATGTCAGCAGTGCTGTGGCTTCTTCTTCATTAGATTGGTCCTTCATGGCTATATAAACAACTTCATCATCATTGTCATCAGAATTTTCTTCAACAATATAGCACTTCTTACCTTTTTCTTTGTAGTCTCTCTTGTCATCATCTCTTCTATTCTTGTATTTGTTTCCTTCCTTGGGATCCTTTTTCTATGGACATCTTCCATCAATATGACCTACTTCATTGCAATTGAAACAAATGATAGGCATCTTACCTTTGAATTTTCCTTTGCCCCTGTGAAATCTTCTAGCAAGCAATGCTTCCAATTGTTCCACATCTGCCTCAACAGTGCTACTATCACTAGATACATACTTCATTTTTCTTTCTTTCCTTGATTTCACCTGTTCAGCATCTTTTAGTGATAACTTGGCCTTAAAAGCAGATTCAACATTTTCAAGTTTGTAGTTGTCAAAGTTAGATAACTCAAATGCAGTGAGTCTACCTATTATACCTTCAAAGCTTAGATTATTTCCTGGTATACATCTTAGCTCTTGTATTGCTCATACTCGAATAGCATAGATAGGGAGCAAGGTTCTTAATAACTTACTATTAACAGTATCTTCATCTAGTTGACCATTCAAGCATCTTATTGCACTTACCACTTTCTTTATTCTTGCACCATACTGAGCAGCATTCTCATTTTCTTCCATTTTCATGTCATCAAATTTTCCTCTGATACTTTCTCTTTTTGCTCTTTGTTCATTCTGATCTCCTCCATAGATGTCTAATAGGGCTTTCCACATTTTGAATGCAGTGTCACATCCTTTGTTATCATCAAATTTAGCATAGCTGAGTGCAGAGGCAATTTCCAGCATTGTCTAGTTGTGTTCTTGTTTGTTTTTCATGTCTTCAGCAGTAGGAGCACCTGTTGGATTTGCATGTTCAGTGACAATTGAATTTTGGGTATAATCTCCTATGGATCCAAGATGTAGCTTCATCCAACTTTTCCATGCAACAAAGTTTTCTTTGTTGAGCTTGGGAACTTCTCTCTTTGGCATTTTGATCTTTTCTGCTAGTAGTCCCTTTAAACTGAATCAACAGTCAGGCTCTGATACCAATTGTTAGAATTCTTTAGAATAACTAAGAGGGGGGGTGAATCAGTTATACAAGGTCCAAATGCCCTATTGATACCCTTTTCATATGTTCAAACTTAAATCAGTCATATAAGAAAATTACTATAAATCAACATGCAAAGATAAAGCATTCAAGATCAACACATAACACAATGATTTACATGGAAACCCAATTTGGGAAAAACCACCAGTAACATGCTACTTGATTCTCACTCTTCTAAAGTGATACCTTGTTAAGAGCCTGCCCTATTAAAGGCTTACAACACACTGTTAAATGTGACCTTGTTAGAGGATTTCACCAAACTATTAGGAATGAGCCTGGTTAAAGGTCTTTAGAACATTCACTTGGAATGTCACTCTGTCAAAGGATTTATCTAATGGTTGTTAAACCAACCTAAGTCCATAGGATTTATCTTACTATTACAATTGCTAGAAAGTAACAATAATGATCTTTTGATTTGACATAACTTACACCATACTTTGCAGATTTCAGACCACTCTTTCAATTCAATCCTTATGCTTGGCTTCAATCACTTTAGCTCTGACTCCTTGTCTCCCTCTCAAGCTTCATCTCCTTAAGTCTTCCTACTCATTTTTCCAATGCAATCATGCTTGTGGTCATCTGTCTAAACAGAGTTCCTGTGTTATCTTCTCCTGAGTACCTTCTTCAACATTTCATGCTTTTATGCTTGACCACGGCTCTCTCTCTCACTATCCCCTCTATTTTGTTCTTTTTCTTCATTAACTTATGTCTTCTTATATACAATTCTGATTTGCCTTTGCCGCTCAATTCTCCCTCTCCAATTTTAGGGTTTCAAAATGGATTAGGTAGGATACAATGTATCTACCCCATATCTTGTTTTCTTCTTGAAACTTCACCATTTGTATCCTAAAAATGTTCTAAATGGTGTTTTGTGCCACCAATTCATCATTCGTATCTTCCTTTTAATTCATAGGTTTCTAGATAACAACTTTGTCGGCTTAGATCTGACGAATCTTTGATTTCCTAAATAATGCAGCAACTCGGCATTATTGAGTTACTGGTGCTCGGCACCTTTGTGTTACTCAACATTATTGAGTTATTGGTGCTTGGCACCTCTGTGTTACTCAGCATTATTGAGTTACTGGTGCTCGACACCTCTGTGTTACTCAACATTATTGAGTTACTGGTGCTCGACACCTCTATGTTACTCGGCATTATTGAGTTACTGGTGCTCGACACCTCTATGTTACTCTGCATTATTGAGTTACTAGTGCTCGGCGCCTCTGTGTTACTCAGAACCTATACCTACTCAACACTTGGTTCTACTCAGCACCTAATTCTGCTCGGCACTTGAACTTGCTTGGCACTTAACTAGGAATTTGCTCGACACCTTCTCTCTAATAAACTTAGTTTGAGCTTTACAAAAGACTTAGCTAAAACCTTAGATCTTTGATATGTTTCAGTGTGCTCATTCTTTGTATCTTTTAGTATGTCATCCAATACACCGTTTCATTAATGGCTTGACTAATCCTTGTACTTCATTACAACATCATAACTTCAACCTTTCTCTAGGTGTTCTAGTTACATCTTATTGATTGCCTCCACCTTGACAATCAACTAATTGATAGTATTTGGATCACTAAAGCAATTGTCATCCCTGTAAGTAGCAAGTTTTACATCAATGACAAAACAATGATTGAGGACATTCTTTACCAGTTCCATATATTATTCCAACAATTTTTCTTATGATCATTTCAATCATTTCCAACAAAAAAAAATCTAAGTTCCACAAATACCAAAACAAATCTCTGTTGTCGTTGTTGTTGTACTCATCATCTTAAATCCTCTTCATCATTCAAATCTAGAATGCTCTAGAGCACTACTCTATTCTTCTTCTTCTTCTGTAGGATTGGTAATAGTTGGTCACAATAAAAAACTCATAATACATATCTCCCTCATAGAGATATTCCTCCTTCTTTCTTACATGAATCTTTCTAAATCTCCCTAATAAAGTAAAGATTTCCATGCACTCTCCCCATACATACTTAGGAGATGTTTTCTTCTCCCCCATTTCTTAGGAGATGTTTTTCATGCATATTCTTTCCCCCATTGACATAAATGACAAAGTCTACATGGTTGATTGAGGCAATGGTCATGGAGATTAAATCTCTTTTTAATAAATTTGAAAAAGTTATCTTTTCCCATACGTATCGAGAGGCCAATGGGGTTTTTGATTGGATGGCTAACCATTATATCCAAATGGGATATAAGATGACATGGGTTGGTAAACTTAATAAGCACATTGATCTAAATGCACTTATTAATTATGATACTATTCATTTGTAGGTCAAAAAGATATGCCAAGATTAGAAATTTAATGATTTTAAATAGTGAGGCTACAACTATCAGTGTTCCTTCCCCAAGGAAGTACACTTATGTGATTACAATGTGGGATTTGCACGTATCATTTCTGAGGAGGATTTTATTTGATGTGAACATCTGGTTCTAGCTTTACCTGGTTGCTCTCTGCTTTTGGCTTCCTCTAGTTTTTGGGTCTCTAAGTAATACTCTGCATATTGGAGGTGAACCAAGAAAACAAGAACCCAATAAATGTGATGTTTGGAAGGCTCAGAAGGATGTATGGAAGATCTTACAAAAAGGAAAAGTGACAAACTATTTAGAATGACTGCATGGGTTTAAATTAAATGTCACCATGGCCTTTTTCAAAAATTGGACTGATGATAAGGTATCCTTACATGGTGTCACTATGAAATTAATAGAGGATTTCATAGCTAAAATCATGGGTTTACCCAAGGAAGGTATCAAATTCACTAAGAAGACAAGCATCTCAAATGCGACATTCAAAAAATTTCCAAAGATAGAGGCTAAGGAGAAAAATTTAGAAAAGAATGGAGATTTCTATGACTTGGACCAGATAAAGGAAATTTGGGAGGATGTACTCTCTTGTACCTATGAGTATTTCATCCTTGATAGTAGAAATGAAAGAGTTCATAAGTTTCATTTTTTCTTCCTGAATCATTTCAGGCATAAGGATAGACTTTATTTTCCCTTCTATTTGCGCTTCTCTTTGCTTCAAAGTCTGCATGCCCATAGAAAAAAGGAGTCTCATCCTATATTGCATGAAGGCTTGATTTTCCTCATTGAAGTTTATTGTAAAAACAAGTCCATTTTTTCTACTCCTTCTTTAGACAAACAGAAGGGTTTTGTCTTTGGCTCCTATTCCAAAAAAAGCAAGAAGGATGAGAAGTTTAAAGACAAAACAAGGAGGATAAGACACAATACTTCGTATTATCAAAAAAAAATGGTGGAAGATGACTCTAAGTCTATAAATACTAATAGTAAAGAGAATGAAACCCCTGAGGAAGTGGAAGGTATGAATGTTGGGGATTTTAGTTCCAATTTAGATGGTTATCCAGAAAGTAAAGAAAAAGGTGGGGCAAAGGACTTGAAAGAGAATAGTGAAGATAATTCTAATCAGGAAAATACTGGTGATGAGGGTAATAAGATTGATTCCAATGTTGATAAAGAAGAGACTATTGGAGACCCTGTTGTGGAGGAATAGATTGTAAAGACCCCTTCACTAGCCAAAGAGATTGGGGAATAGGACAAAAATGAGGATGCAACCACCACTTGGGTTAAGGATCAGATAGATAGGGTAGTTTCACCTCCTCCTAAGGTTGTAGACAAATCTAATTCCATGCTTCAAGTTGATTCATGGATATACAATGAAATTATGGGTCTTAAAAAGAAAATGGATATTATGCAACACAACCAAGAAGCTAATCATGTCACTATTAACCAAATGGAGGTGCAAGTGGGTGATATCCCAAATAAACTAAAAGAGTATGAACAAAACTTATGGATTCTCATTAGGGAAAGTGGGACTAAAATGGAACAAGTGACTTCAAGTATCCATGCAGTGGCTACTAGTCTTGGAAAGTGGGCAAATGAGGAAATTATATCTCTAGGAGGACCAAGCAAGAGGACTAGGAAGAGTAAAAGGAAGAGGGCTCTAGAGACTCTTATTGCTTCTGTTGTTGATTCTATACTGGACACTGTAGAGATTGGAAAAGAGGTCACCAAAAGGATTAAAGAGCTGCAATAGTAGTCTTTTATGGGTTCTATTTTCTTGTTTTGTCTTAGTTTCTAGTTGTGGAAACTAGTTTTTGTTTTTGGTACCATTTTCTAGTCATTATCTTTTACCAAGTTCCAAGTCCTTCTAAAACCTTGGTATTTGGACCGATTTAGTGGTTTTAGGTCCCTGTAAAACTTGATTTTTATTACTATTTCTTTAGTAGGTTTCAGGTCCTTGTAAAACCTAGTGGACTTTATTGCTCTATCCTTTTTGTTGATGTATTAGGGTTTTGGGGCCCCTTCAAAACCTATTTTTACCATAATCTAGACATCAATGAAAAATTCCTCATTATGTCAATTTATTGCTCTCAGTCTAAAACCAACTCAAGTGTCCAAAGACACTATTGAAGACCAAATACCAAGAGTCCTCAATGACTTAGCTCGTAATAGATACTCCCCCATATAGGAAGCATCAGCATTTGGTCCAATCTAACAATAGTGCTATGTACCATTATAATAATGCACTTACTGCATCATCTACTCAGAAGTAGGTAGGAGCATAAACCAAAGCATACCTCTCAAGTACTCAAATGTATCTTTAGGTAAAGGCTTCGTAAATATATCTGCAATCTAATCTTTAGTACTCACATACTCTAATTTGATCTCCTTTTCTATTTCTTTCCCTCTTAACACATGATACTTAATAGATATATGCTTAGTCTTAGAATGCAATACAAGATTCTAGACATACTCACTATACTTGTGTTTTCATAGGAAATGATAATAGGTTTTGCAAACTCAATTCTGATATCCTTCAGCATATGTTTCATCAACATCACTTGATTGTAATTATTAGTTATTAAAACATACTCTGCCTCATTTATACTCTGAGAAATACAATCTTGTTTCTTGCTCAGCCAAGAAACCAATCTTCCACAAAGAAATAATGCTCCACAATTGGTGCTCTTTCTATCATCCATATTGTTTTCCCAATCTACACCATTATATAAACAGAGAAAAATCACTCAATCTGTCATACCAAATTTCATAGTCAGACATTTCTTTCAAATATCTGAATATCCTCTTTACTGCTACATAATGATACTCCTTGAAATCTAGTCATAACTCCAATTTTATTTTCTATATCTAGTCTAGTGTGAGTCAGATATTGCAAACCTCAAATCATGGATCTGTACTTCTTCTACTCAATGTTAGGTGTCTCATCCTTGATAGATAAATTGTGACTAGTCATCATACATGTACCAACAAGCATCCAACTTTCCAAACCAAATCTCTTCAACAAGTATTTCAAGTACTTAGCTTGTGAAATGAAAATACTATTATTGTTCTGCACAATCTGGAATCCTAGGAAAAACTTAATTCTCCTATCATGCTCATTTCAAACTCATTCTTTATTTCTTTAGCAAATTTATCACTTGCTTCATCATAAACTTCAAATATGATGTCATCAACAAATATTACTATTATCAACAAGCCATTCTCAATTTCTTTCAAAGACAAGTTACTATCTATCACACCTTTAGCAAATCTAAGTTTTTCCAAATAGTTGTCCAACCTTGCATACCAAGTTTTAGGTGCTTGCTTCAGACCAAATAGAGCTTTCTTTAGTCTACATACTTTTTCTTTGTCTTCTATTAATGAGAATCCTTCAATCTTCTCAATATATACCTCTTCTTCAAGTTCTCCACTTAGGAAGGCTGATTTAACATCCATTTTATATACTTTGAACTTCTTATTCATTGTATAAGCCAAGAACATTCTTACTGCTTCCATTTTGGCAATAGGGGCATATATCTCCTCATAGTCTATGCCTTCCTACTATGAATATCCCTTTCATACAAGTCTAGCCTTGTTCCTCACAACTTCACCTTGCTCATTCATCTTGTTTCTAAATACCCATTTGGTTCCTATCACATTCTTTTCTTTGGGTCTAGGAACTAACTCCCATTCTTCATTCTTCACAATCTAATCTAATGCTTCCTTCATTTCTTGAATCCAATGATCATCTTTACATGCCTCATTTGTACTCTTAGGTTCAACTTGAGAAATCAAACATATCTCATCATTAACTATATTTCTTGTCATCACACCTTTGTCTTTGTTTCCAATTATCTTCTCTAGAGGGTGATTCTTTGTCAAATTCTTGTTAGGGGTAGGAGTTGACATCTCAACTCTTATCTCATCTCTAGGTTTAGACCTTTTCTCTCCTCTTTTCTCAATAGTTAACACATCATTTTGTAGATCATTGTTAGTCTCAAAGAAAACTTTAACGTTTTGTCTAACAATTCCAAAATTATCTTCTTCTTCATCTAAAATTTAATCTAACATCTTTTCCTTAGTTCTAAACTTTTCATCAATCTTTACATGTGTACTTAGCTATTGTCTTAGTTATATGGTTAAAACATTTGTATGCCTTTCTTTTCAATGAATAGCCAAGATACATACCTTCATCACTTCTTGGATCAAACTTGTCAACATCATCATCTCTCTTAATATAAGACTTTCTTCCAAATATTTTGAAATACTTAACTAATGTTGAATTACCAAACCATAGTTCATAAGGTTTCTTGCTCATACCTTTTCTGATCTATACTATGTTCATAGTGTACACTATTGTATTGAATGCTTCTCTCCAAAATGTCTTGGATACATCATTCTCAAACAACATCTCTCTTGCTTCCTCTGCTTTTGATTTTTTTTTTCTTTCTACAATCTCATTCTGTTTAGGTGTCCTAGGTGAAGATGAATGCCTTTTGATTCCATTCTCTTTACAAAACATGTTAAACTCTCTAGAGGTTAATTCTCCTCTATCTAATCTCAAACATTTTATCTTAACACTAAATTCTCAACTCTATTCTTAAATATCTTAAACTTCTCAAAAGATCCAAACTTCTCTTTAAGAAATGATACCCACATCATTCTAGTGAAATCATCATTGAAAATCATGAAATACCTTTCACCATAGAATCCTCTTGTTCTTGAGGGACCACTCATTTATGTGTTAACAATCTCTAGCGTCTCTATGGTAGTGAACTTCTTGTTGGGAAAAGATACTTTCTTCTTCTTATCCGAAATACATTCTTTGCAAACCACATTAGTAGGCTTGATAATCTTAGGTAGATCTGTGACTCCATATGTCCTACTAACTCTCACAATATTATCCAAGCTTATATAATAGAATCTCATATACCATAACTGATTTTTATCCACTTTAGCAACCAAACAAGACATTACAGTGGGATTCAATTGAAATACATTACCTCTCAACCTTAGTTCTAGTTCCAATAATCTTACCATCCTTATCCTTGATAATACAAAACTTTCCTATGAATTGCAATTGATACCCTTTTGTCCACCATTTATCCAACTCTCAAAAAACTATTCTTCAATCCATCAACAAAATAAACATCATCAACGTTCATTATTCCAACTAAAGTAATGGATCCAATTAATGTAATATGACAGGTTGCATTGTTACCAACTCTAACAATACCTCCATCATAGTTTCTAAATTTAACAAACTTATTCATATCACCAAACATGTGATGTGAACAACCATTTTCTATTATCTAATTAGATTTCTTTTCAACTTGGGAAACTAGAGCCTTTTCTTCTCTAATTTCTCTATCAAGTCCATCTTTCTTAATAGTTACAAATCCTAGTTCATCATCACTTTCATTCTAACCTTTTTTATCAGATTCCTCATCTTCAATAGAATACAAACAATTTCTATCTTTTCTAGGCTTAAACTTTCCCTTATATTGTTTCTCTCTTTTAGGATATTTAGATGCATCATGACCAAACTTGTTACATGTCCAACATTTAAAGATATCCTTACCATATTTTTCTCTTCTCACAAGAAGTGATATACCTTCTTCAATTTTCTTGTCTTCTTTAGATCTGGTTCTACTACTACAAGAAAAACCTCCATGTGTTCTTGCACTTCTAGATAGGCTTGGCCGAACATTCAAGGCATTGAAAGTTGTCTCAACTCTTGTCAATTCTCTTGATCACCTCATATCTACTTGTGTTGCTTCCAATCTTCTAATCAAAATTTCCCTAGTAAACTCCTTAGTGTGGGGGTATTAGTAGATGAATCATCTAAGCAACTTGCTTGAATGGTGGTGTCCAAGTTTTCAAGATCTTCCACACAACCTCATCTTATTCCTTAGTTGAACCTTGTGACTTGATTCCTACAAAAATATATGATATCCTACCAATATAGTTTCTTATAGATTCATCTTCCATCATTTTAGCATCTTGAAATGCACATATCCATTTCTATAATCTTACTCTCTTTCTATGTATATCACCTTCAAAAAAAAATTCTAATGCTTTCCAAATTTCATGATATGTTTGAAGTGACTCTACCTGACTATATTCATTCTCTGGAAGAGCTAATAGTAGATCTTATCTAGCTCTCATGTTGAACATGCATGGATCTCTCTACTTCACTACATTCTTCAATATTCTCTTCTTTCGAAATTGTCTTCTAACTCTTTGTCAAGATCTAATATCCCGACCCCATGCACAAAAGATGAATCTTCATCTTCTCCTTCCTACTGTCATATTTGGCCCCATCAAATCTAGGACTATCCTTTCTGAAAAGATTCTCCATCAATCTCCCAAAGCTATTAAACTTATCCTTCAAGGACTTAATGCTCTAATACCAATTATTAGTATATATAGTCCACCAATATAATTGAGATGCGAGGTGTGAATCAATTATCTAGCTATTATCACAATTAGCATCCCTCAAAAAACTTAACCATATGAATAATATAATTAGAAGCCACAACAAGATACTCATACACAATAACACTAGATATGTTAACTAGGGAAACCCTTGATAAGAGTGAAAACCCTGATGGGGATGGTACCTACAAGATGATGTACTAACATAAATATTCCTTGTTAGAGGATGGACCCTATTAGGAGTCTATAACAACATTCAATACATATCATTCCCTATTAGGAGACTTTGAATCCATGTTAGGAGTTGTGGAATATAGCTGGACCAACTACCCAAAAAACTTTAAGGTTAAGACCAATGAACCCACTGTCCAAATGATCTATATATTATTTCTTTCTAAATAATAGAAATGAATAGTACTTTCTTCCTCTATCCTATCAACTATACCTCTACTTTTTCTAATCTTATAACCAAATCACAAAACTAGCATCCAATAATCCCTTGGATCGCTTACTCACATTCAATAAACACTCTAGTCCTTTTCTGACTTCACACTTCATACAACAATCACAACATGCTTACTTCTTCAGAAAAGAGGAAAACATCTTTCATTTATACTATATCCTCAAAATAATTTCTTGAGTTGGCCTTGAGGCTTTCCCAATTAATTATAATAAGATAATTAATTAATTATAATTATAATTGTACTAGCATCTCATAATCTAACTAAAACATCACACGTGTGATACTAAGGCTTGTGCATCTATTGTCATCATCATCTTATTGTCCTCTATCACTGTCTAACCACACATCTCCTTATTACATCTTAGATGAAAGATATAATACAAATAACAAAAACTTCTTTCCAACCAGTCTATTTCTATACTACTCTTAGTAAATCAAGTACAACTTATGTAAATCTTTGACTTACATTTCATGCATTTAACTACATAATTAGAACATTGTACTAAAAAATTCCATGATTGCACATCACCAAATTTGCAAAACCTTGTTTGTACAACTAAGATCTCTCTTTGACATTATGTCAGTCTTCAAAAACTTACTGCTATGTTGACATGAATGACAAACACAAACTTTAATTCAACATGTCAATGCTCTCTAATTCTTAGGATACTCCCCTAATGTAGTATCATCAACATTCATGCTAACATATTCCACCTTTGATGTACCAAGAAACTTGAGATGTCTTCATTTTTATTTTTCTTATATTCCTAAAAAAATTAAGAACCCACTAATACCACATGATATTTGTATGAATGATTTTATATTAATAAGAACTAATACTAAAATATACTCACATATTTTTTTTAAATTATGTAAGCACACTATTTCTCAAATATGTTCACTAAATGGGAAGAATGTTTGCACTTGTGATGAGAGAAAACCATCCAATCCCCATGTAGATGATTATACAATTATTGACCAACCTCTTGAATCCAATGTTCATCACAATTTGGAATGTGGATCCTATTATGATAAGATCAAAGGGTATTTTTTAGTATGTGAAAGTTCCCCACTTGGTAATGAAAGCAATCTTAGATCAACCTTTATATTTTACAATGATTTGAGTATAAACAGAGTAGTCATAAAAAAATGAGATGATTTGGGATCTGATAATATGTTGAATAACCTCATAAGGTAAGGGAAATGGATGGTTACCTTTCTTTGAAGCCTTATTTAATTTTTAGAAATCTACACACAATCAGATCTCACAACTCCTCTTTTTTACTAGGATCAAGTTGGTCACCCATGTCGTATGTTTGATTGGGAAAATTGTCCTTGTGAATAAGTCATTTTTTGCAACTCATTAAAAATTGGGGGATCAATCAGGTGGTTCACCAATCTCTTCTTTTGTCTAAAATGCTTAGTATTGGTTTTAAGGGGATTATGTGGGCAATAATGGAAGTATCGTAAATCTTGAAGTCCTCATATCCCCATGCAATGACATTATGTATTCTTTGAGGACCATAATAATCTTCTCATTCTCTTTGAGAGAATAGGACATATATATTTACACATTATTGTCTTCCCTTTATACACCCATGTTAACCCTCTTATATTTTCCCTCTTAGGTAGATTAGAGAATATTTTTCTTAACTAAGGGATTTGAGTTGAAGATGTGTCTAAGGGATGCCACTCCCTTGGGAATTATGTTTTTGGTTGGTTTAAGGATATCATCCTCTTCTTCATTATGTTCCTTACCATCATGTCCTTCTTCTTTGATGACCTAATCCTCAAAGAAACTAATATTTGTAAAGAAGGAAAGAATGTTTTGTTAGATAAATGAGAGGGGGAGTGAATTAGTTATCTCTGGATCTTTTAAAAAAATTACCACTTAAGAATTTAATAGCCAATATATTGTTCTAATATTTGCTAAATCAGATCTCCATTTCACTCATCTAGTCACCATATTGTTGGATGATCAAATAACACTCCATTCACTTCACTTTTCTTTACCAAATATTCTCATCATACTACTTGGTAGAAACCTCTATTGAAGTTGATGAAAGATCAATCCAACAGCTTCTAAGAATCACTTGCATGCAAACACCTATCATGGAAAGAAAGAACCAAAAGCTATGGAGGATGGAATTTCCACATCCATAGATGAGACATTCTTGATGAGAAAAAAGAAAAATTTATATTATCAAAAGTGAATGAATATTACAAAGAGATCAATCCTTATAAAATAAGATCAAAACCCTAATAGGTAAAACCTAGGTTGCATGATTATAATTAATAATATAATTAATTATTAAATGCCCAAAGTTTACCTTAAGTAAACTAGAGATAACAAGTGACTTAATAATTAAATCAATATGATTTAATTAATAAAAAATTATTTTATTACTCTAACACCCCCCTTAAGATAAACTTAGGTAGTAGCTAAAAACCTAAAAACTACTACTAAAAGTAAATTTGGGTCTTGACAACAAAGCATAGTGACGTAACCAGGCACAACCAAATCTCTAAAAAGAGGAGTAATAGAGAAAACCACATGGAAAAAACCCTACTTCAAAAAGAGAGAGAAATAATGCTGAAAGAACTAGTGAAGGATTGAAGAAACCTCCAAACTAGGGAATGTCCTACAAGATAGGAACAAAAGATGATCATGAAGAACACCACTGAAGCAAGAAGGTGAAAACACTGTCAAACTATTGATTTGAAGAACCTTTTCTGTATAGAACATGACAAGGTAAAGAAGACTAAGTCTGAGGAGCTAATCAATCAAAGATGGAAGGTATCTTCATGGCCTCTAAAACTAGGAATGAAAGAATGTCTATATGGTAAATGATCTATCTCACTAAAATTCATACATGTCCACCCAATAAAATCACCTAGTACATAGGATCAAATACTAAAAACATAGCTTACTCCATCAAACCAAGAAAGCAATAGAACTAACATAACTCTCCTTTAATGCTAAGAGGTAAGACATGAACACTAAAAATGAATGCAATATCTACTACAAAAAGAAGAACCAAGAACATTAAGAGTGCAAAAGAAGTACAAACACTTATAATGGAATGTGTCATTGAAACGTTATGAGGCTAATGTTGTGGAAGGAATACTCACTTGAAAAAGGAAGATGGTGAATATAGACAACATGAAACCCCCTCCAAGGCACTTTATAATGTAGTGTGAGTACAAAAAAACACAAAGATGTGCAAGATCCCAAAATGCAATAGAGTGGCACTTTATCTCAATGCTTTTGCAAAAATACTAAAATAAGATGTCAAAAAAGAACAAAAGATTCATAAGGTTGATACAAGAGCTAGTACAACCCATGAAAAATCATTTGAAGAAACATAATACGTCTCCATACCTAAAACAACCAAGATATCCACCAGAATGCAAAAAAGAAAAAAAACTAAATGGGATGTGCTTGGAGCAAAATATGAAAAATAGAATGTCTCAAAATATGTCTACCAAAGTGCAAAATAGAACCTTTAACTTTGACTACATAAACCAAAAACCAAATAGTATCAAAAGTCCAAATAAACTATACCATCATGACAACTCAAAATTAGCTTTTTGACAATATCTTGTTTTCAAAAAGTAGAGCCCAGATGCGCAAGTTACGGCCAGAAAACTACATGTACATCAAAATAGAGATGCAAGGGCAAAATAAAATTATTTACCACCTTAGGATCCATGCCAAAATTCCCATGGAAAATGTGTTGACCAACACCAAAATTATATCAAAAAGTGTGCTAGTTTTGTACCAAACTATCTCAATTTATATGCAAACTTTGAACCATGTGGCAAAAATCTTGATTTGTGTGAAAAATATCTAGATTTATGTGCTGAAAAATCTTAATTTTCATGCCAAAAATCACAAAATATCTACCTCATGAAATTCATCCAATCTGGAAGTAATATTATTTTGTCATAAATTCTAACTGTGTCCGAATTGGACAAATCTTATATGAAAATAGAAATTTGTGGGCACTTTGAGCTCAATGGCAATGTTTGTTTAGGCTCAAAGTGACTCAAAAATCAATAATCCCCTAGATCTAATACAAAAATCCTCTAAAAAATGAAACCCTTTGAAAGAAAAAGCACATATCTAAAAGCCAAGCCAAACCTCTCATAAAAAAAGGGGACATGAAGACCTAGAGCTCTGATACCATGTTGAAGTTGATGAAAGATCAACCTTGCAGCTCCCAAGAATTAGCTACATGCAAACACTTATCATAGAAAGAGAAATAAAATCTATGGAGGTTGGAATTCCCAAATCCATAAATGATACATTCTTGATGAGCAAAAAAAGAAATTTTTATTGTCAAAAGTGAATCAATATTACAAAGAGATCAATCCTTATAAAAGGAGATCAAAATGCTAATAGGTAAAACCTAGGTTGCATGATAATAATTAATAAAATAATTAATTATTATATGCCCAAAGCTTAGCTTAAGTAAACTAGAGATAACAATTGACTTAATAATTAAATAAATACAATTTTATTAATAAGAAAACACTTTATTACTCTACAACCTCTATATACATATAACACCTTTACATCAACAACTTGAAACTTCCAGTTTCATCCTTTATATACCCAAATATTTTGGTGCTTAATCTCATTCATTAGTATTTCCATGAATCATGCTCAACTATCATATCTTCCATACATTGAATCTTACATTCAAAAAACCACTTTATGCATCATGCAAATTTTAATTCTCCTTAGAACTTGAATTTTTTCTTGGATCACAAACTTTTCATTAAATCTTTTCCATATGATCTCACATTGTTAATCTTATCCATTGATCTCATTAACAAACATTATATCTTACTTAGAAAATTCTCAACCAATCCAAAAATTTTCTTGATGTCATCTCATAATTATTTTTTCCAAAAATTATTAATTACTTTAGCCAATGTGTGTTCTTGCTTACCAAATACTAATTGTCACTTGGTTAACTGCATCTCCTTTGTTAACACTAACTCACTCGATAGCATTATTCACTCGATGTAATACTTTTTCAACTTATTATCAACATACTTGATGTACATTGACCATGCTTAAACTTTTTCTCGATGCAGTTATCCTTGCTTTACCAAACAAAAACCTTTTTCTACCAAACACCATTTCTAGCTTGGTGAAAAATTAATTCCTTCTCATTTACTTTAAAACTTCAATCTTTCTTTATCGGCCAATGTATCTTTCTCATACATCCTTCTGATTCTTTATTACATCATATAAAATAATCAAATCAATAATTCCTTGTTAAATATTGACTCCTCAGGTTCCCATTTAAGCTCTCATACTTAACATCACTTATTCAACAAATTATTTCCTCAACATATATGAACATTACATAAAGTAGAGTGATTTGGAAACTTACATAAATTAGTAAGTCAATATGCTTGACATTAATGAAAACATAACAACTTATCCAATCCTTCTACATATAATTCATAGCTCTATTAACTATTCTTTTCCATCATCAACAATAACATAAACAAAATCTTAACAATATTCATCCTTGTAGATTAATTCGAGTAACAATGTTCCCCTTTCACATTGATGGAAACACAATATAAAATACCTTGATAGTACTAGATTGGCATTGCATGTACAATTCCATCATCAGTCTAAGAATCTTCCCCTTTGACTCATTACTCAACTGCCCCTTAGATCAACATCTCTTGATCTCCTCTTCTCTATATGTTTGATGTCTTCATCTTCTGCTCTATATATTGTATCTCTCATTTTCTTTTTCCTTTAGTCCCACTTAGAAAATCATCTCTTACTGACTCTTATATCCTTTATTGCATATCTTTTATTTATGATTCTCTCCCCTTTTGGAAACAATCACAAAGGTATCTATAAACATTAATCTTTAAATCATATTTGTTGTAGTTATAGCATGTACCTTGCATTACTATTTCTCTTAATGCTTTAGCATGTCTTCAACCTTCCTTACGTCTCTAGGATGCTCCTAAAGAGTGAACACCTATAGTAAACTCTAAAATAGATATTCTAATAAACCTTTAATTAATCTAACCTCCATCATCTTTGAGTGAATTTGTGATAAGAGAATTAGCCCTAGTTTACCACCCAAATGCTCAAAAGTATTCTTAGGTAATGGCTTTGTAAAGATATCATCAATTTTTTCCTTTGACTTCACATACTCCAATTTTACTTTTTTTTGTACCTTCTCTCTCAAATAATGATACTTGATAAATATATACTTTTTCTTTTAATGCATCACTTAATTCTTTAAAAAATTAATTTCACTTGTATTATCATAGAAAAAAATTTCAAAACTCCATTTACTTCACCTTGAATTCCTTCAAGTAATTATTTTATGCATTCAGTATTTGAACAATTGATTTCAATAACCACAAACCTAACATCACCAGTCAACTATGAAATATAACTTTGTTTCTTGCTTATCCATGCTACCAATATTTCTCTTAGTAAGAATACTCCTCAACTTGTACTTTATCTATCATCCAAATTTTCAACATAATCAAAACCAAAAGTTTCATCTTAATATCTTTTAGATATATAATGATTCTCTTTACAATAGATATATGTGGTTCCTTAGGATTAGAAGAAAATCATGCCTCTATTCCAACTACAAGTGCAATATTAGGCCCACTATGTGCAACATACTGTAATTTTCAAATCATTGACCTATAAAATGTTTCATTTTCCTTTTTAGATTCATAATCTTTTGATAATTTACAACTTGTAATCATTGGTGTACCAATTGATCTTGATTCCTTCATTTCGAGTGTCATCAATATATCCTTAATGTATTTAAATTGTGTAATGTAGATCACATACTTGATTTATTATATTTGTAGAAAAATAAATAATTTGATCTTTTCAATCATTTACATCTCAAACTCCTTTGTCATTTCATCATCAAATGATCTTCTCATTTGTTCATTTCCTCCAAATATAATATCATCAAAAAATATCTCAGCTATAAAAACCTTATCATTAGATTCACTCTTCAAATTGACATTATTGTTTTTGTTTATTCTAATGAAACCAATCCTTATTAGATAAGAGTGTATCCTTTCATACCAAGCTTGGGGTTTCTGTTTCAATCCATATAATGTTTTGTGAAGTTTACATACCATATTCTTTTTGCTTGGATCAACAAATCTTTTTGGATGCTCTATGTAGACTTCTTCTTCTAGAATTTTATTCAAAAATGAAAATTTTACATCCATGTGATATACCATGAATATTTCATATGCTTCATATGCAAGAAATATCCTTACACCTTCTAGTCTAGAAATAAGGGCAATTGTCTCACCATACTCAATACCTTCTTCATGTTCATATCTCTTGCAAACTAGTCTTGTCATGTTTCTTATTAAATCACCATTTTCATCCATCTTGTTCCTGATAATCTATTTTGTACCTATAACATTCTTATCTTTGGATCTCAATACCAATGACCGTGTATTATTCTTTTCAACCTAATCAATTTCCTCTTTCAATACACTAACCCAATCTTTATTTTATAATGTATCCTTAAGTAATCTAGGCCCAAATTCAAAAATTAGACATGTATTCTCTCTTAAGTTACTTCTTTTCATGACTCAAACATTCTCATCTCCAATTATTTGATTTGATGAGTGATTTTTCCTAACATATTTTACTAGATCATGCTTGGTTCTTTTTTCTTTAGCGATTTCTTCTCTCAATGGGGGTTTAACTAGTTTCTCAATGTGCTCTCCTTATTGATTGTTAGACTAACCACCAATGTTCCCCTTTAGGATTCATGACATGGCTTAACTACCTCTTCTGTTCTATAAGTCTAGTGGTTGTATCGAGCATTGACAGGTCAATCTTTTTGTTCAACAATAATCCTAGCTTACAATAAGTGGTATTTGAGCTTGGTCACGGGTTCAAATCTCCTTGGATAACACTTGGAAGGGGGGGGGGGTGTTATTTTTGGAATAACTACCAACATTCTCCTTTAGGATTAGTAACATGGCTTAACCACTTATGTTTTATAAGTCTAGTGGTTGTATCGGGCATTGACAGGTTTATCTTTTGGTGCAACAGCAATACTAGCTTATAACAATTGGTAAGGTGGCTCATGGTGCTTGATTACTATGTTACAAATTACCTCCTAAAAATAAAAAAAATCTATGATATTCTTTGGGTTTCTTGTTTCTTTCTTCATCATTCTTTTCTTCAAACTCATTGATCCTCACATTTGCACTTTCCACCATCTTGTTAGTAGATCTATTCAAAACATTTATATGCCTTACTATTTTAAGAATAACCTAGGAATATAGCTTCATCTCTTTTTAAATAAAAACTTTCATTTGTTGCATCTTTTAGAATGTAACACCTACTTCCAAATATTTTAAAGTAACTAAAATTTGGTATATGTTCATACTAGAGTTTGTAAGGTTTATTGTTTGTACCTTTTTTCACTTGCACTAAGTTAAGTGTATATTCAATGATGTTGATAGCTTCTTTCCAAAATATTTGTGTAACTCCTTTCTTAATTAGAAGTGTCCTAGCACAATCAACAATAAACATGTTCCTTCCTTTAGCTATGTCATTCTGTTGTGGTGTCCTCAATGCAGATAATTATCTTTTGATCCCATTCTCATTGCAAAATAGAGTAAATACATCAAAGATGAGTTCACTTCCTTTAACAGATCTCAAGAATTCTAGTTTCTTACCAATTTCCTTCTCAACCCTTTCCTTATACCACTTAAACATTAAAAAGCATAATATTTCTCTTGAAGAAACATTATAGACATCATTCTTGAATAGTCATCAACAAACAATATGAAATACCTATCACCATAGTAGCTTTACACTTTCATAGGACCATATAGGTATGTATGAACTAACTCCAAAATATCATTATATGAATAATATTTTCTTTTAAAACTTTATTTTTTCATCTTACTAATTTGGCATTCCTTGCACACTACTTTATCAGGTTTGTTAAGCCTCTATGGACCTCTAACTATTTCTACTAACCTTAATAATGTTGTCAAATTTTACATGAAAAAAACCTTTCATGCCATAGCCAAACATGTCCAATTATTGCTATAAAACATGTCTTTCAATAGTATCCTAATAAAATTTATTACCTCTTGTTTGATCTCTAGTTGTAATCAACTTTCCATTAGCATCATGCATTTTCACCTTTCTATTATGAAACTCCAATTGGTGACCGAGATTGTTCAACTATGCAAAAAATTACATATTATATTTTAGTCCTTTCACCCAATAAGAATTTTCACACTTTATTTTATCATTCAACTTAATAGCTCATTTTTCTTTCATGGGGTATGGTACATCATTACCAAGTTTAACATTTCCTCCATCATACTCTTCTATCTTCTCAAAATTATTAATATTATGAGTCATATGATGTGAAAACCATTATCAATAATCCATGTATTAGATTTGTTAACTTGGGAAATAATTTTTTTTTGTCTTCATACCTTTCCTATTCATAATCATCTTTCATAGCAGCATAGACAACTTCTTCACTTTCATCATTTCATTCATCCTTAGTTTGGTCTTCCTCAACAATGTAGCATGACTCTTCCCTTTCTCCTTGTGATATTTGTATTGGAAATATAGATGGAGTAACAGATCCCTTAGATATCATATAAAACTAGTTACTACTGTCACTTAGTAGCCACATAGAAAACTTATGTAACTCGATAGATGTATGTTAACTTATTACCGATCTTTAATCATTCACAAAAATTTAACATGCATGCATAAAAGAAATAATATCAACACAAGAGACACTAGATTTAACCTGAAAACCCAATATGGGGAAAACCACCAAGTAACTATCTATTGATTTTCACTCTTATGAAGTGAGCCTTGTTAGGAGCCAACCCTATTAAAGGTTACAAAACACACTATTAGATGTGATCTTGTTAGAGGATTTAATCATCCTACCAAGAGTGGCCTTGCTAGAGGACTTTAAAACAATTCAATGGAACTATCCACCTTGTTAGAGGGTTTACAAAATGGCTGTTAAACTAACTATGTTAAGAGACTTAGGAATCACTGCTACAATGATAAAAAAAGTAACAATGAAGTGACCTAAATGAGATGCAACTGAACTTTGCTAATAAAGATCTATGTTCAACTTCACTAGATCCTCTATGATCAAATACAACTTTGCTACTCATCAAGGATATCTAATCCTTCTTCAAAATTATCTCATACTTTCCTCTTTACACAATCAACTCACTTGCATACATGTTCATTACATTTTAGATTTCACAACTTGACCTTTTATTTATACCTTACAAATTATCAAGTTGGCTCATTTACAAGTTACAATTATCAATAATCATTGCATCAATTAGCTACAATTATTATATGAAACAATTAAACTTTATTTCAAAAAATAATGAAATCCTTCATTGGCCAACCCTGCTTAATAAACACTACTCTAGAAATGATTTCTAGTGTTAACCAACTAAAGCTTGATAAACACTGCAAATTATGCAAAATCTTTTGGAGACTGAGTGAACTCGGTAAACATTGAATTTCATTTATTAACCTTGTGAGCTCGGTAGAAACTGACTTCTACCACAAAATCCTTCAATGCCTAAGTGAGCTTGGTAGAAACTGTTTCCACAGTGTAATATTTAGGAATGCTTGGTAGACTTTGTAAATTGCTTTGTTGACCATCTGAGCTCAGTAGACTCTGTAAATTGCTTTGTTGACCATTTGAGCTTGGTAGACTCTATTTGATAACTGATATGACATTTGTGTAACATCAAAGACAACACACAATTGAATAGTTTCATCCAACAATCTCCCTCTTTGGAATTGATAGCAACACAACATGTCATAGCAGATAAAATTTGAGAATAAGTCTTTTTTTTTTTAATAGAATATTTCTCCCTCGTAGATTTTATGTCACAAACTTCTCAAATACAGTAATCTCCCTCTGTGAAGGAATTACATATCTTCTTTTCAAATTTTGGACTCTTCACAAAAAAATTCAAATTTTAGAAAGATATGGCAGTATATTCTCCCTCTTTGACAACACATGCCAAAGACAACACAAAGCAAATAAGTAACAATGTACCTTATGTACTGATTCATATGCAATTTTTCCATGACTATGCTGCATCAACTAAAAGATTTTCAACTTGGTACCTGTTGATGCATCACTAAAACTTTATTTTAGTGAGCTTCAAATAGGGGAATGACCCCTAACTTACCTCTTAGATACAAAAATGAATCTTTAGGTAATGGCTTAGTGAATATGTTAGCAATTTGTTCCTTCGTATGGACATATTCCAATCTGATCGCCTTATCCTACACCAATTCTCTGACAAAATGATATTTTATTGCAATGCGCTTCATTTTTTAATGCATCACTAGATTTTTAGATATGTTGATTGTACTTGTATTGTCACAAAACATAAAAATAGGTTCTTTGATTTCCACCTTCATACCTTCCAATAATTGCTTAAACCAAACAATATTAGAATAGTTTGTTGCTACTGCAACATACTCTATTTTAGTTGTAGATTGGGATGTACAATTTTTCTTTTTACTTGTCCAAGAAACCAACCTCTTTCCAAGAAAGAATGCTCCTCCACTTGTACTCTTTCAGTCATCAATTTTTCCTACCCAATTTGCATCAATAAACACTTTCAAATCTAGATTACCTCAAAATTTGTACCATAATCCATAATCTTCAATGCTTTTCAAGTATCTAATGATCCTTTTGATTGCCATCATGTGGTTTTCTCTTGGTTTTGTTGAAAATCTTGCTACAATACCAACTACAAGAGCAATATCTGGCCTTTTATGTACTACATACTACAACTTTCTAATCATTGATCTATATAATGTCTAATCTACCTCCTTTGATTCATCATCCTTGGTAAGTGTTACTCTAGTACACATGGGAGTCCCAACTGGTTTACAATCTTCCATGCCAAAATTTTTGAGTATCTCCTTGATGTATTTAGATTGAGCAATTTAGGTACCATTCTTACTCTGCTGAATTTGAAGACCAACAAAGAATTTAATCTCACCAAACATTGACATTTCAAATTCTTTGTTCATTTGCTCTAAAAACTCTTTTCATAGATCATCATTTCCTATGAACAAAGTGTCATCCACAAATATTTCTACCAAAATAATCTTGTTATCTGGTCCTTCCTTGATATACAAGCTACTGTTATCATTAGTTCTCTGAAAACCAATCTGAATAAGATAGTTATGCAATCTTTCATACCATTCTCTAGGGGCTTGTTTTAGACCATACATTGCTTTGTGTAATTTGTAGACCATGTCCTTCTTGTCTGGATCAAAAAAACCTTTAGGTTGCTCAATGTAGACTTCTTCATCTAGTATACCATTGAGAAATGTATATTTGACATCCATATAATATACTTTAAATCCTTTGTATGTAGCATATGCAAGTAGGGTCCTAACACCTTCCAATCTTGCAATAGGAGCAAAAGTCTCTCTATAGTCTATTCCTTCTTCTTGAGAGTAGCCTTTATATACCAGTCTAGCTTTGTTCCTTGACACCTTACCATCCTCATTCAACTTATTTCTCAATACCCACTTAGTTCCAATCACATTTTTATCTTTAGGCCTGGGTACAAGAGTCCATGTTTTGTTCTTCTCTATTTGCTATATCTCTTCATTCATAGCCTCAATCCAACTTTCACTTTCTAATGCATCTTTGACATTTCTAGGTTCAAAATTAGCAAGTAAACAAATACCTTTTAGCTTAATTCTTGTCATGGTGCCTTTAGATTTGTCTCCAATAATATGATATGGTGCATGATGTCTCCTTACATACTTAGCTAATACAAGTTCTTTGCCTTCTGAATGAATTGCATTGTCATCCTCTTGCATTTCAATTTTAGGTTTTGGTTATTTTGTCTATTGCGCAGGTCCTTCAAACATGGTAGGCATTAGCTCAGTAGCATCTGAATGTGACTCAGGTTCTTGTAGCTCAGTTTGAAGTTCTTGCAACTTGGTTACTAAAGACTCAGGAGTGGAAGATTTTTGATTGACAAATGTATCTTGCACTATATCAGGTTCAATAAAAACAAATCTCTTGTAATCTCCTAGTTTCTTTTTGCTTTCTTCTTTAGTCCTTTCTGCAAACTCATCAACTTTCACATGTGCGCTTTCTATGACTTTGTGAGTAGACAAATTCAAACATCTATATGCCTTACTCTTGCAAAAATATCCCAAAAATATGCCTTCATCACCCTTCACATCAAATTTACTTTTTCTAGATTCTTTCAAAATGTAACATTTACTTCCAAATACTTTTAGGTAACCTACTTTAGGTTTATAGACATACCACAACTCATAGGGGAGTTTAAATGTGTCCTTTTTTAGGTGTACTCAGTTCAAGGTATGAACTACAATGTTGATAGCTTCCTTCTAGTATTTGATAGCAATGTTCTTTTCAATCATTAAAGTTCTTGCACAGTCCATGATAGATGTATTCCTTCATTCAGCTATTCCATTTTTCTTAGGAGTTCCAGGCGTTGATACCTTTCTTTTGATCCCTCTTTCAATGCAAAAGTTATTGATATCATGGGAGATGAATTCATGACCTCTCTCTGACCTCAAGCATTTTAGTTTTTTCCCTCTTTCCTTCTCTACTCTGGCCAAGTACCACTTGAACTTCTCAAATGCTTCTAATTTCTCTCTCAAATACATAATATTCATCATTCTTGAGTAATCATCAACAAAAAGAATGAAGCACTTTTCTCTAGTATAGCTCTCAATTCCAATAGGTCCACACAAATCAGTATGCACAATTTCTAAAACTTCTTTAGAATGATAGTTCTTACTTTTAAAGCTAGTTTTTCCCATCTTACCAATTTGTCAATTCTTGCATAGACCAACATCAAGTTCTTTACACTAGGAATGCCTCTTACTTTCCTGAATTTGCTTATTTTCACCAGGTTATCAAAATTCACATGACATAGCCTTCTATGCCATAACCAACTTTCTTAAACTTGAGCAATAAAACATGAAAATTCACCAAGTTCAAGATAGAACAAGTTACCTTTTTTCTATATGTCAGATCCAATCAGCTTTCCTTTGTCATCTAGCAGTCTTGATTTTCTATGCATGAGTTCCACTTTGAATCCAATATTAATTAACTATGCCACACTCAATAGATTGTGTTTTAGTCTTTCAACCCAATAGGCATTATCACATACAAGCTCTTTGGTTAGTGAGATTCTTCCTCTTCCTTTTATGCAACAAGGTTCATTATTACCAAATCTCATGTACTACCATCATAGTCTTCAAAATGTTCAAACTTTTTTTTATCACCAGTCATATGATGAGAACAACCACTATCTATGATCCATGCATCATTTTTTCTCACATGAGAGATAGGTTCCATTTTATCTTCCTCATCATTATTAGATTCATCTTTCATACCAATGTAAACAATTTCATCTTCACCATCATCAGAATCATTAGAATCCTTAGCCATGAAACATGTTTTCTTACCCTTGTCCTTGAATGATTTGAAGTCTTTCTTGCCATTGCACTTGTGACCTTTCTTTTTGTCCTTGTTTTTCTTGTTTGGGCATCTAGTAGCAATATGACCAATTTCCTCACATGAAAAACAAATTAGAGGAACCTCACCTTTTTATTTTCCTTTTCCTCTAGAATATTTTCTTGCAAGCAGAACTTCAACCACCTCAAGATCACTATTAAAACTCTGTTCTGATTCTTCTTCACTTTCTGACTAAGAATCCTTTATCCTCTTTCCTTTTTCTTTGAGTGAAAGCTTGGCTTCAAATGCTAATTCAATTTTCTTGGAAGCTAGAACATAGCTGTCATAGTTATCTAGCTCAAATGTAGTCAATCTTCTTGCTATGGCCTCTAAATTTATCTTATGATTTTCTTCGCATCTTCTTTCTTGAATTGTAGAAACTCTAATTGCATAAATGGGAAGTAATGTTCTAAGAACTTTACTTACAACTATTTCCTCCTCAATGTCTTCTCTAGAAGCCTTGACTATAATGACTACTACTTTGACACTTTTAACATATTTGGCAATGTTTTCATCCTTTCTCATCCTCATTTGATCAAATTGTCCTCTTAGACTTTCTGTTTTGGCTCTTCTCACATTATCATCACCTCTATAGATATCCTTCATCTTGTTCCACATTTCAAAGGCAGTTTTGCAGTCCTTGACATCATCAAATTCTTCATAGCTCAGGGTAGATGCAATGTCTATCATCATGGTGTTATGAGTCTTCTTCTCAGCAATGTCATTGATAGATAGTGTACTAGAAGGAGTTACATATGTTTCACCAAGATATTTCAATCCTCTATCTCCAATGGAAGTTAGATGGAGTCTCATGAGACCTTGCCATGATGGAAAGTTATCCCTATTAAGTCTTGGAATTTCCCTCTTGTAAGACATCCTGATCTTTAGCTTAGATCCATGAAATCCTTCCTGCAAGCACCAAAAGCTCTGATACCAATTGTTGGAAATATAGATGGAGTAACTGAGGAGGGGGTGAATCAATTACCATAAAAAAAAAATCCACAAATCCATTAGATGTCTTATAAAACTATTTACTACTTTCACTCGGTAGCCACACAAAAAAATGCTATAACTCGATAGATGTATGTTAACTTATTACTAATCTTTAATCATTCACAAAAATTTAACATACATGCATAAAAGAAATAACATCAACACAAGAGACATTAGATTTAATGTGAAAACCCAATATGGGAAAAACCACCAAGTAACTAGCTATTGATTTTTACTCTGTTGAAGTGAGCCCTATTAGGGGCCAACCCTGTTAAAGGTTACAAAACACACTATTAGGTGTGACCTTGTTAGAGGATTTAATCACCCTGCTAGGAGTGGCCTTACTAGAGGACTTTAGAACAATTCAATGGAACTGTCCACCTTGTTAGAGGGTTCACAAAATGGCTGTTAAACCAACTCTATTAAGAGATTTAGGAATCACTACTACAATGATGAAAAATTAACAATGAAGTGACTTGAATGAGATACAACTAAACTTTGCTAATACAGATCTCTATTTTGCTTCACTAGATCTTCTCTGATCAAATACAACTTTTTTGCTCCTCAAGGATATATAATCCTTCTTCAAAATTTGCTCACACTTTCCTCTTCACACAATCAACTCACTTGCATGCTCATTCATTACATTTTAGATTTCACAACTTGATCTTTTATTTATACCTTACAAATTGTCAAGTCAGCTCATTTACAAGTTATAATTATCAATAATCATTACATCATTCAGCTACAATTATTTTATGAAACAATTGAACTTTATTTCACAAAATAATGAAATCCTTCATTCGCTGAACCTGCTTGATAAACACTACTCTAGAAATGTTTTCTAGTGTTAACCAACTAAAGCTCAATAAACACTATGAATTCTACAAAATCCTTTGGACATTGAGTGAACTTGGTAAACACTAACTTTCCTTCGCTAACCTTGTGAACTTGGTAGAAACTGACTTCTACCACAAAATTCTTCAACGCCCAAGTGAGCTTGGTAGAAACTATTTCCATAGTGTAATATTTAGGAACACTCAGTAGACTCTGTAAATTGCTTTACTGACCATCTGAGCTCAGTAGACGTTGTAAATTGCTTTGTTGACCATCTAATCTTGATAGACTTTTTCTGATAACTGATATGACATTTTTGTAACATCAAAGACAACACACAATTGAACAATTGTATCCAACACTTTGTACTTTATATATTTGGTCTCCTTTTATCATAATTCTCATTGTTATCATTTTGGCTCCTATTAGGATATCTATCCACAATATGATCATTTCTTGTTACATTTGAAACATATCAAGATTATTTTACCTTTGTATTTTCCTTTTACTATCGGTAGTACCTTTCCAATAGTGCTTCCAATTCATCTTTTTCTTTCTCCTCAAAACTGATACTCTCATAATCACTATCACCTAAACTATATTGAATTTCTCTTTTCATTTTTTCCTTTTCTTTCTAATGGTTTGAGATGACTTGAAAGTAGTTTCAATCTTAGGCATACTATTGTAAAAATTGCTAAGCTGAAAAGAAGTAAAATTTCTAATCAATGCATCAAGTAAAACTACATTACCGGGTATAGATCTCATCTCTCATATTGCATATACTCTAATAGCATAGGGAAGTAAAAAAGTTCATAGAAATTTTCTTACCACATAATCTTCTCTTATAGTTCCACCAAAACCTTTGATAGATTTCACAATTTTTTTGATCCTTGAATTGTATATTGCAATATTTTCTTTGTCTTACATTCTCATATTATCATACCTTCCCTCAGATCATCAAGTTTAGCTTTCTGTACATGAGGATATCCACCATAGGAAAGTTCAAGCTAATAGCACATCTCTTTTATAGTAGAATAGTTCTTGACTTCATAAAACTCAATATATGTTAGAGTAGAAGAAATCTCTATCATTAGATTGTTATCTTCTTGTTTATGTCTCATATGATCAATTATCAGGGGTCCAATAGGTAGTGGTTTATATCCATTATCCAAGAATTACAATGCATTATCTTCAACTCCAAAAAATTCTACCCTCATCCTCCTCTTCCATGTGGGGAATCATTCTCAGTTTAGCTTTAGTACCTCTCTATTATACAGCTTTAGATCTTAAGTGTAAGTACCTTGAAACTTTCTCTTATAGGCACCAATAGCTTTGATACCAATTGCTAGATAAATGGGGGGAGGGAGGATGAATCAGTCATCTTAGGAACTTTCAACCAATTTCACCACTTAAAACATTAATACCTAATATACTATTATAACCTTTTATAAATTAGATCTCCATTCGCTCATCCAATCTCTATCTTTTTGGTTGATCAACTAACACTCCATTCACTTTACTTTCCTTCACCAAATTTTTTCATCAAACTAGTTGTCATGCACATAATTTTACAGGGAAAAATTACAACTACAATTTTATTTTTATGATAACACCTAGGAATCTCTCCTAAGTTACTTTACATTACCAACTAGGTTATTGAATGGTCAAGAGTTTGGGATACCTAACAGTTATGTTTATATAGTTGCAACATACTTCCAGTCCTTAATCAAAAAGATCTTAAATAGGTTGATGGAAGGTTCTATTCAAATAGGTATCATGGATCCAATGGATACAACATCATGAATTAGACAAGAAGAACTCAAACCTTAAAAGTTCTCGATGTTAAGATAGATTAGGGATTACTCATCATCATGTATGGGCATTCAACTAGGTATGGACTAAAATTATGCATCTAGGGTAGGGTCACAATATATGTTTTCTTTTGTATGCAATGTATATGCATCAATAATCATGCAATGGTTTTGGACTAGTGGTTACTCTCTTTAATTAACTCAAGTAATTTAACTTCCTAACATTAGTCATTCAGTGTTGGAAATCTGATTGAAAAGCTCATTGTTGAAGATCAAAGAGGGAGATTGTTGCAAAGAAAAAGATTGTTGTTAAAAGAATATTTTCAATCATTGTTTTGTCATTATTGTAAAACCTACTATTTGTAGGAATGGAAATTGCTTATAAGATCTAAGTACTATCACTTAGTTGATTGATGAAGAGGATTTGATCAACAAGATGTAACAAGAGCACCTAAGGGAAAGTTTGAGTTATGATGTCATAATAAAGTGCAAGGATTAGTTAAGACAATGGTTAAATGATGTATTGATAACATACTCAAAGATATAAAGGTTGGTAACACTTAGAAACATTGGAGGAATAAGTTGTATCAAGGTTGACTACAAAGCATAAACTAAGTTTGTTAGTGGGTGTCAAGCAAGTTAGTGGGTGCTCAGCAAATTCTCAGTTGGAGCCAAGAAAAAGGAAAATCTAGTGTGTGCCAAGTGATCTTTAGGTGCTGAGTGAAGTTCAAGTGTCAAGCAAAGTATTAGGTGCTGAGCATTAGAAAATCTAAGGTTGGTGCTAAGTGAACTTTAGGCATCAGTAAAAATGTAGTTGATGCTGAGTAACACAGTATGTGTTGAGCATCAGGATTTCAATAGTGTCGAGCTATTGCATTATTGGAAAAGTCAAAGATTCTTCAAATCTAAGTTGACAAAGTTGTTACCTTGAATTTTGTGAACCATTTGGAGGATAAGGATGATGAGCTGGTGGCACAAAATTCTATGTAAACTATTTTTGGGCTAATTCAAAAGGATTATTCAAGAAGTTTCTAGAAGAAACATAATATGGGTTAGATACATGAATCCTACCTAATCCATATGAATTGAAATCAAAGGAAGGAGGAATCAAGCAAGAAAAGGAGTTCCAGACTTCTATTTAAGAAGTCATAAACCAAGAAGCAAGAGCTGCTAAAGTGCCAAATTGCAAAGTGGTTTGAAGGGTGTCTAGGAGAAGACATCTAAGAGAAGGAAGAACAGAGCACAAAGACTCTACTTCTACATGTGGTCAAGAAGAGATGATTACACTGGTACAATGAGCATGGAGACTTAAGGAGACTAAGCTTGAAAGGAGGGCAAGCTACCAGAGTTGCAAAAGATTGAAGACCCTAAAATTTGCAAGTTGAGTTGTATTCTATAATTAGGTCAAAACCTCTAATTGTTACTCTCTAGAAATTGTATCAGTTAGGATAGAAGGAAAATCTTATGGACTTAGGTTGGCCTAACAGTTATTTGTAAATCCTTTAGCAAGGTGGAATTCCAAGTGAATGTTTTAAAGTTCTCTAACCGGGCCCACTTCTAATAGGGTGGTTAAATCCTTTAACCAAGTCACATTCAATAGTGTGTGTTGTAGCCTTTAACAGGGTAGGCCTTTCACAAGGCATCACTTCAGAAGAGTGAGCAACATGTTACTGGTGGTTTTTCCCAAATTGGGTTTCCATGTAAATCACTATGTTATGTGTTGATCTTTTATGTGTTATGCTTTCATGTTGATTTATAGTAACTTGCTAAATAGGAATGTTAAAGCTTGGATGAATGAATGGTTGAATGGGCTCACTACACTTGGTAAAAAGTTTGAATTGGACAATTGGACCTTGAATAACTAATTCAGACCCCCCTCCCTCTTAGTTATTCTAAAGTATTTCTAACATGTAGTTGATCTAGTTACTACATTTCCACCTCCTAATAATTACGACCATTACTAATTATTTTTGTGTTTACATTTCCATGGTCACATCTACTATAAGACCACTTATTAAAACAACAACTTGGACAATGGCTAGCTAGCATTCATAATAGATACTATTATAATCTAACTCTCAAATTACAAGTTATACATTACTGATAATCCTCATGCTAGTCAATTCTCCTTTTGTCCTTAATAACTTATCTCATCAAGATATTAAATTATATTTTATTTTTCACAAATAATGTTCTAACCTATATCATATAATATGCCAACATTATCACCTAACTCCCTAAATACTAAATATCTCTAAATACTCATTGAATCTATATCATACTTAACATTTTACTATTTACTTACTAAAGGTCATACCATATATATATATATATGTATGTATGTATATATATATATGTATATATATATATATATATATATATATATATGTATATATATATATATATATATGTATGTATATATATATATATGTATATATATATATGTATGTATATATATATATATGTATGTATATATATATATATATGTATATATGTATGTATATATATATATGTATATATGTATGTATATATGTATGTATGTATGTATATATGTATGTATATATGTATATATGTATATTTTGGGTCTATTTACATTTATAGAAGCTTTTATTTTTGTGATCATCTTAATTGTTGGTTTAGTTTATGCATGGAGAAAAGGAGCATTGGAATGGTCTTAACCCCCAAATTTTGGAATGATAAAAGACGAGTAGAAAATTATCTAAATCTAAAGCCGGCGATAAATCCTATAGAATCATCTTTACGTCATCAAGCAACTCCAAATTCAGTGATTTCCACTACTCTAAACGATCTGTCCAATTGGGCGAGACTTTCTAGTCTATGGCCGCTCCTTTATGGTACTAGTTGTTGTTTTATCGAATTTGCTTCATTAATAGGTTCGCGATTCGACTTTGATCGTTACGGTTTGGTGCCAAGATCCAGTCCTAGGCAAGTCGATCTACTTATAACAGCCGGAACTGTTACAATGAAAATGGCTCCTTCTTTAGTGAGATTATATGAACAAATGCCAGAACCAAAATATGTAATTGCTATGGGAGCCTGTACTATTACAGGAGGAATGTTTAGTACAGATTCTTATAGTACCGTTCGCAGAGTAGATAAGTTAATTCCCATGGATATCTATTTGCCGGGTTGTCCTCCTAAACCAGAAGCTATTATAGATGCTATAATAAAACTTCGTGAAAAAATAGCTCAAGAAATATCTGAAGATAGATATGAGTTTCAACAAACAAAGAGGTATTTCAGTAGAAAGCATAGATTTCATATTGGATCCAGTATTATTATTGAAAATAAGGAGGATAAGTTTTTTCATCAATCTTATGAATCTCGTAAATCAACTTTAGAGATCACTCCCAAAACATCTGAATCGATTTCAGAGATATCATACCCTTTGAAACATTTTAAAATACGAGAGTTTGCTGGCGAATGAATAATCGTTAGTAAAAAGTAACGAGCAGGAAATAAATTTTGAAAATTCCATGAAAAATGTCAAATCCTTATGCAGATACTTTGACAATAAATAGTAATCAAATGCAAGGTCGGTTATCTGCTTGGCTAGCCAAGCATAAGTTAGCTCATAGACCTTTGGGTTTTGATTACCAAGGCACAGAAACATTACAAATCAAATCTGAAGATTGGGTCTCTGTAGCCGTTGCTTTATATGTTTATGGTTTTAATTATCTCCGTTCTCAATGCGCTTATGATGTAGCACTAGGTATATATGTGTATATATATGTATATATATATATATATATATATATATATATATATATATATATATATATATATATATATATATAACTCAAATACCCACCTACCAATATACTATTTTTTTTACATTAAACTATTCTTACACCCATCACCTTTTTATTTACTAGACTTTATGTTTTTCCCTTAATAATGAACACCTGACTTAAGTACTCCCTCCTTACATTGACTAAATCCTAACTCTCTCAATAATATGTTATATCCCCCAAAATCTAAATGAATAATTTCCTAATTATTTCCTTCATACTAACCACATTCTACTACTACACTTTTTCCAATGACTAAACTTTATGTTAATAAACTAACTCACTAATCATTAACTACTAACAATCTATTTACTAATCCCAACTTACTTATTAATATTTCCTAACACTAAAACATACCTATCATCCCATAATACTCTTATCTAACCCCATTCCATGCACTAATCCCAAACATCCTAACTACTTCCACCCAACCTTAACTCCCCACTAGGCCATGTGGCCCACTAGCCTTTCCTCTTTTCTAAACTCTTCCTAACTCCAAATCCCCAAGCACTATTTTCCCTTCCACTTAATATCCTTGGCACAAGACCCAAGTCTAGTTGTGCCTTACACTTTCCCATGTGCTCACATGACTTAACTCCCTAAGCACTCTGCTCAAGTCCTCTTCACAGCATCTTATCCTTCCCATTCCCTTTGGTACTAGATATCATGCAATATATTTGCACCCATCCACTACCCAAGTGTATCCAAACCCCTGGGAGAAGCAATGGCATCTTCCTTGGTTTGTGTCATGTTGTCCTTCTCCAAAATGGAATGAAAGGTGTAAATATTTCCAAGGAAATGTTAATTTTTTAAAACCAAACTTATGATGCATAGTCACAATAAAACTATACTTTATAATATTATATAAAATTAATACCTTTTTAAAATTGAAGTTTGTATCTTTAATGAATTAATTTTTTAGTATTATTATGCATTTTATATTTGTCTTTTAAATTTAAAAAATGAAATATTTTAGATTTTTTAAATCAATTAGACATCATTTTTTAATTTTTCATTGATAGATACATAAGTAAATTTTAAATTATTGTAAAATAATATATAAATGTTGGCCAAATTATTATTAAAAATATTAGTATAGATATAACTATAAAGAAAAATTAAGTTTTTTCTAATTTAATGTTTGTTTTCAATATTTTATAATTACTTTTTATTCAATACAAAATCATTCAAATACTTTTTTTAGATGATAAGTTTAAATATTTTTTATATTATATTAGATATTCCATAGTTAAAAATTATAGATTTTTATTTTTATTTGACTATTTAGAATGACAAATAAAAATATATTTTATTTAATTTTAAATAATTTATTTATAGTAAACTCTTAGCTTACTTTTAATCTTCATCTATATGATTTTGTGAGCCCTTTTGTCTGTTGTATCCTTTTGTTATGGTCCTTTAATGCTTTGTTTTGTTTAGATGATTGTTTTCATGGATCTCTTAGATCTTCTTTATGTTGCTTTTGTTCTTTCTTTGATTCTCTCATGTTTATCTTCTATTGATATTAGTAGGTTAATGTTTCTCCTTTTATCGCTTACATGGTTGTAAAGGGCTTTTAGTTAGCATTTCTATTTCTATTTGGTATCTTGACCTATTATAAGATTATATCGTTGATTTTGATCTTGACAAGATGAGTTCTATCAAGTATGGTATTAACCTTGGTACCTTGGTTGAAATATCCTTGTGGTTATTATGTAAGAGATCTAACCTTAATGTTATCAGCTATTTGGTTTGTTTTTTGGCATGTTTGATTGTCTCTTAATAGGTTGATTCAATCCAGGTTTAAATGTCACATGGAAGCCACTTTTGAAGATCTGACCAAGATGTAATTATCAAGGGTGTGCCCTGCCATTGAATGTAGTTTAAGTGTAATTTCAATTAGGACATTAGTTAATTGGCGTACGCCCCTTTTAAATTTGTAAAAATATAGGACATCTGTCCCGAGCAAGGCTGGGGGTTTTCTTCTCCATTCTTTCCTACCAGTGCCCATTTGAATAGAGATAGCTTGTAATTTAATCTTTTATTAATAAAATTTATCATGGCCTTGGCCATTTACCAATTAAAAAAGAAATAAAAAATTTATTTAAAAAAAAAAAAAATCTTAGCTTAAATTTATTACTATATAATATTATATATTTAGAATATTTGATAAATTTAGTTGAATAAATAAAAATTATTACAAGATAGTATAGAAAATATTGGCTAAATTATAATTAAAAAATTTAGTATAGATATAAGCTTAAAAGTAAGTTAATATTTTTCTAATTTAATCACTATTTCCAATATCTTATAATTATTTTATTTAATAAAAATTAAAAAGTATTCAATTTCTTTTTCAATAATTCTGATGATAAGTTTAAATAATTTTTTAAAATATTATTTTAAATATTATAAGTAAAGATTATAGTTTAATTCTTTTATTTGAATATTTAAAATGAAAGTAAAAATAATTTTTATTTACTTTTAAAATAATTTACTTAACAGTAAGTTCTTAGCTTATCCCTTTCTATTAATTATTTATTTTAAATTACATTTTCAATATGTTAAACTTCGAATATTATTATGCATAACATATTACTTCTATCTTTAAATACAAAAATATTGCAAATACTGAATGAATTTTTAAAATCAATTAGATATCATTTCATAAATTTTGTATTCTAATTTTTAGATGCAATTAAACTTTGAATATTATTCTACATAGCATATTACTTCTACCTTTAAATGCAAAAATATTACAAATGTTGTATGAAGTTTTAAAATCAATTAGATATCATTTCTTAAATTTTGTATTCTATTTTTTAAATGCAATATCACAATTTGATTTGCTCCTAATACCAATAATATAATGATTTCAATAGCATGAATAAAACTTAAGTCATTCCTAATATCAATAATATAATTATTTCAATAGCTTATTTTTTTCTAATTTAATAACTATTTTCAATATTTTATAATTTTCTAAACATTATTTTAGTATTCATCATTTTAAAATTATTTTAGATTAAACTATATATATATATATATATATATATATATATATATATATATATATTCAACATATTTAATGACTATTTTCAATATTTTACAATTTTCTAAACATTATTCTAAAATTATTTTAGATTAAACAATTATATGTGTGTGTGTATACACACACACACACACACACACACACACACACACACACACATATACATATGTATATGTATGTATATACATACATACATATCTATATATATATATACACACATATACATATACATATACATATACATACATACATATATATATATATATATATATATATTATACATATACATATATTATACATATACATATACATATACATACATATATATATGTATGTATGTATGTATGTATGTATATGTGTGTGTATATATATATGTGTGTGTGTGTGTGTGTGTGTGTGTGTGTGTGTGTATGTATATGTATATAATATATATATGTATATGTATATAATATATATATGTATATGTATATAATATATATATGTATATGTATATGTATATAATATATATGTATATATACATATGTATGTATATATACATATGTGTATATACATATATATACATACATATATGTATATACATATATATATACATACATACATACATACATACATACATACATAGATGTGTGTGTGTGTGTGTGTGTGTGTGTGTGTGTGTGTTCGTGTTCAACAAGTGGCCTTTCCAGTGGATTTTGGTTATATGTTGGTAGTTTCTTTCTCTCTAGTTAGATGGTTTTGGCTTTTCTATTGAACTTGGGTTTTGGCTATGGGTGATACAATGTGTTGAACACCTACATGTCTTTGTTAATCTGTTAAACTTTGTTAGTTTTAAGAACATGAAATCTAGTACATTTATTTTACTATTACTTTTTATGTAATTCATTAAGGGGTTTGTTTGGTTTTCTACTAGTTTTTTGGCTGGTAGTTACATCACTATTGTATAGGGCCAGCCCCCTTGTTTTGGTTGCTTTTATTTCAAAAAAATATCAGTGTCAATATTCAAATAAAAGTTATTATCTTTAATTTTATCCATTAAACTAAACCTATTGTAGAAGTGGAAGGAAATAAATTGTTAAAATGACCAATATCTAGATAGAGTAATAGACAACAAATACTTACATAGATGTGAGGAATAAATTTTTGAATTTACCATATCAAAACAAGATTGAATTCATAAATAACATTCACTTAATCACCGTCGTCATTAATTTTTCTTTAAAAAAAACTTTTATTAATTCAAACTTCAAATATTAGAAATACCACTATTTATAATAATATTTTTAAAAAAAAATTAAAAATAGATATCAACTTCTTTGACATGTCAATGAAAAAAATAAATCTACAAAGTAGTGATTCATACAATGGATTCCAAAATGTGTTGCCAAGAGCCATAAAAAATTAAAGCTAGGTAAGTTTGCTTCCTCTATGTAAAAATTATAAGTATATTGTACGCAATAGCCAAATGTCATGATATTATAGCTTTGTCAGCAAATTAATTAATATAGATAAACAAGAGCTCTTGTCAAGCATAGTCTGTACCTTTTCTCCAAAAAGGAAGATATATTCATTTAAAGGTCAAAGTGTGGTAATTGTTGTTCTTGCAAATTTATATTGTCCAATTTACAATTTTTTTTGTGTTATGAAATATTTTAATCAATTTTTGTGGTTTGGGCATATTTTGGTTTTAGTCACATAGTTTTCTGGTAATTTTTTGTGGTTTGGGCACATTTTTATTTAGTTGTATAGATTTTTGCTAAAACCCTTTTTCAATTGAGTTAAAATATTTTATGAAGTTAAATCAAAGTTTAAGATCTTTATACAATGTGTATCATTAAGAATCTCGATTCATAAAACATAAAGAAAAAAATTTAACTAAATTAATATGTACAAATCTTTGGACTAAATTTATATAAATAATTATTTCAACTAAATTTTAATAAATAATTATAAGTTTAAGAAAAAAATTGGATTTTGTTTTAAATAAAAGTATATTAGCTATTATTTGTGTTATATAAAAGAGTTTGTAGAATGAATGAATAACATGAATGAAACAAATTATAAATAAAGAGTTTAATATTATTTCATGGGAACTCCAATAACCAAGTGCCAAATCCCATGAAGTTTTGCTAACATCCATGTTTAGAAACAACTTGGGTTTTGAGCAATTTGTTAAGCTTTAGATAAGCTTGTTAATATTATTTTAGTGTTCCTCAAACAAAGTGCTACACTCACTAATAATGTATGAAAATACTGACGCACTTTAAGGGAATGCAACCATGCATTCGGTTCTTAATCTTCATTGCATTAGACCTCTATCAATGAAGCAATTTTTATAGTTTATATGCTATACTAATGGAGATTATTGGTATAAGCATAATTTGATCTGATTTCAAACATGTCATATGTCAAATCCTTCCATATTTCAATGTGACATGAATGCAATCATTACAATATGAATAGACTACTCAATTTTTATTTGGTTTGCACTCAGACTCACAAATGAAGAGCTCTTAACACTTTGTAGGAATATAACCACATTTTTCCGCTCATAAAAATTAGAATACAACCCAGGAAATTATAGTATGACTAATCAAAAAATAGGTATTAGCATAGCATAATTGATTTTTTACATCAAACATTACAAAAATTTTAATATAACATTGATTTGTTTGGCATAAATTAATTGAAGGGGGGCTAATGGGAACATTAGTTCCCTATCTTATATATAAGGTAGGGACTAACAATGGAGTAGTGATTAATATATAGGTAGGAACTAATAATGGAGTAGTGATTAATATATAGGCAAGGACTAAAAAAAAAAAGGTAATCCCTTTAATGGCATATGATTTTTAATTTGCTAGAAACTTATTTCTTTTTTCCTATGTCAGCAAAGGATAACTGAGTTAGGGCATGGGCACGAAGAACATGTAAAAGGGTAGCAGGTTGAGTGCAAATATGTTCTTCACTAATTGCCATGTAATTTATAAGCAATCTTGTGGGTTCTTTAACTAATTTCATTGGTTTCTTGGTCAAATCATATTCTCCAAATTGTCCACTATCCATTGTTAGGTTTGTATATTTCATAAATTTTTATCTATTTTTTTTTATGGGGTGGTGTTCAATTAAATAATTAGTTTGATCACATGTATATTTTAATGTCTTATATGTTTGGTGATGCTTCATATATTAAAAAATAAAATACTTCCCATTATCGCTATCTCTTATTCTTTTTTTTATAGAATTTTTTAGATGTATATATACATATATACTCGATTTTCTAAGAAATGAAAATATATGAGAATTTATCTTATATAGGAGGATGTTGAATTTAATTTCTATTGAGTTAAATGCATTTTTCTTCTTTTCTGATCACTAAAATATCATATATTCTAAAAGGTCAGATCTTTTAGATTTTAAAAGACATATTTATTTATTAAGGATTAGTAACTAATATTAATCCATTATATGAAAATATCTAATATTATTTAATATTATCTTATTATATGTGAGAATATCTAATATAATTTTATATTGTAGAAATTATATATTCCATTTAATATTTTAATATTTATAAATTTAAAATAGATATAATATGATTATATAATTTTATAATATAGTTAATCTAATAAAATTAAATTAAAATTTATTTTATTTATAGACTAATATTAATTGTTAATACTATCTTGATTAATATAAATAGTAATATCATATTTATTAATAAATAATAGTAATAAGGTATTTAAATAAAGTGTATGTATTTTTTAAATATATTTGTATTATGCATACTAATCAGGGTTCATGACAAAAAAAAATTGTCCAATCCTTTTGCAATTTGTAAGAAATGCTTGCTATGGTTGGTCCAAGTCAAATTACATTTGTTGGTATAATGTCCATAAGGGCATTGTCTTCAATGAATGTTGCAAAGTCATCCATTATTTCCAATGGTGAGAAAATTTCACCTTTCTTAAAGTTGATTGATAATATGCCATTGATATCTCCACTAAACATATGGGAAAATGTGCCAAGTTTTGGTGCCAAAAAGATGACACTTTTTTTTCTTCAAAATTTCCAATAGCACACACACGCTATGGTTTGGGCATAGGCTTTTTGAGCCCAAGCTATAGTATGTGTACGCTATGGAAAAATGAAATTCTCAATAGCATGTACACACTAAAGCATGTAGGTGCTATGGAGAAATGGAATTCTTAATAGCGTGTGCATGCTATAGCACGTACACACTATTGAAAATCACATACAACAATAGAAACCCCAACTCTCTCTCTTCCCTCTCTCTCCCTCCAACCTCTCTCTCCATTTCTCGCTCCCTCTCTCCCTACCCCATCCTCTCTCTCTACATCCTATCTCATACTCTTTCCCTCCTCTCTCTCCATCTCCCTCTCTCTCTCCTTCTCCCTCTATCATCCACTGCTCTCTCTCTCTCTCTCTCTCTCTCTCTCTCTCTCCTCCCCCCATCTCTCTCCCTCTCTCTCCCTCACTCCCCTCTCCTTCCCTCTTCATTCCCCTCTCTCAATTTCTCTCTCCCTCTCTCTTCATTTCTCCCTCTCTCTCTCCCTACCCCATCCTCTCTCTCTCTCCCTACCCCATCCACTCTCTCTTTCTTTACATCCTATCTCATACTCTTTCCCTCATCTCTCTCTCTCCCACCCCCTAATCTATTTCCCTCTCTATATTTCTATGAATCCTATCCCATGTACTCTTTGAACCCCCATCATCTACTCCCCCCACCTCCCCCTCTCTCTCTCTCTCTCTCTCTCTCTCTCTCTCTCTCTCTCTCTCTCTCTCTCTCTCTCTCCCCCTTATTCTCCTCTCCCTCTTGCTCTCCCTCTCTCTCCCTCTCTCTATCTCTCTCCCCTCCCTCCCTCTCCCTCTATAATCCAATATTCTATGTCCATCTCTCTCTTTATATGCATCCTATTCCATGTATGCTTTGAACCACCATTCCTCTCTCTCTCGCTCTCTCTCTCTCTCTCTCTCTCTCTCTCTCTCTCTCTCTCTCTCTCCTCTCTCTCTCTCTCTCTCTCTACACCCAATCCCAATCCCACCCTCTCACATCCCCTACTTTGTGTCCCTCCCTCTCTTCATATGCATCATATCCCATGTACCCTTTGATCCCCCATCCTCTCTCTCTCTCTCTCTCTCTCTCTCTCTCTCTCTCTCTCTCTCTCCTCCCTCCCATCCCCTACTTTGAGTCCCTCTCTCTCTTTCTATGCATCATAATTCCATGTACTTTTTGAACCCCCATCCTCTACTTCCTATCAATCTCACCCTCTCTCTCTCTCTCTCTCTCTCTCTCTCTCTCTCTCTCTCTCTCTCTCTCTCTCTCTCTCTCTCCCATCTCCTACTCTATGTCCCTCTCTCTTTCTATGCATCCTATCCCATGTACACTTTAAACTCCATTCCTTGCTCTCTCTCTCTCTCTCTCTCTCTCTCTCTCTCTCTCTCTCTCTCTCTCTCTCTCTCCCTCCCTCCCTCCCTCCCTCCCTCCCCATTCCCCTCTCCATTTCTCCCTCCCTCCCACCCTACCCCATCCTCTCTCTCTCTCTCTCTCTCTCTCTCTCTCTCTCTCTCTCTCTCTCTCTCTCCCCCTCTCCCCCCCTCTCTCTCCATTACCCTCTCTCCATACCCCATCCTCTCTCTCTCTCTCTCTCTCTCTCTCTCTCTCTCTCTCTCTCTCTCTCTCTCTCTCTCTCTCATTCCTTTCTCTCTTTCTATTCTTCTATGTCACTCTACATCATATCCTCTACTCTCTCTCACTCTTTACCCTCTCTCCCTATCTACCTCTCTCCTTCCCTCTCTGCTTATCCATTCTCTCTATTAAAATTGAAGGCTTAAATAGTGTGTACATGCTATTTAAGCCTTCAATTTAAAAAAGGTTTAACTAGTGCACACACACTATAGCACATATGTGCTATTTAAGCCTTGAATTTAAAAATACTTTAAATAGTGTGAGCACACTATAGCATGTATGCACTATTGCATGCACATACTATCTAAAGTATTGGATACCAAAAATCTTAAGGCTCAGATTTTCCTTGGGAATTCAACCCAAAGGTTTGGAGGCTCTAAACTGGTCTGAGATGTGTTTTGTAGCAAGCATACAAAAAATTCTTGTTTTTTCATCTGTGCTCTCCTTCAAATTTCCCTATGGTTGAGAATTGATAAAATCAAGTTACATTGTATTATAGATCTCTATGTTAGCTATATAACCATTTAATTTATTTCAAATTCATATTATTTCAAGCCTTTCAACTATAATTTATTTTGAATGTATGCTCATTTTCTATCAAAAACCAACATGTACTCATTGGGGTGTAGATTTTGGCTCATTCATCGAATTTTGTAAAATATTTTTTAGAAACTAGACTCCATTCTACACACTTTGAAAAAAAGAAGTTTTTATTTTGGGTTAGTTTTCAATAATTTTTAGGGGGAGAACATAAATATTTCACATTTTTGGGATGTGTCCACTTCCAAAATTCATTAAAAAAAATATACATTATAAAATTACCTAAAAATTTTGGGATAAACTACATCGTGTTAGGTAACTTTTGACCAGAGTGATTAAAGAATTCCAAAATAAAAGTTAAAAATTTTGGCAATGCACACTTTGCACTTTGTTATGTTTTTCTCTAAAAAATAATACCTCTTTTTGTGGCCCCTTTTTTGAGGGCCTAAAACTAAACCATTTTGCAAAAAAAATAAGTAGTTTAGAAACTAAATTAAAAGGATTACTAATTTAGTTTTTGTCATATCTTAAAATTTTGAGCATAACTATCTTCAAACTCTTGTTGATGTTTAGAAATTGTTGATTTCAAAAAAAAAAAATGGCCACTTATACCTCCCTTTGGCACCAGAACTTGGTGCACTTACCCATATACTTATCCACAGGCAGAATCTTGAAAACATACAAGAGAGATCACCAAAGAAGAAGTTAGTCTCTAGTTGTAGTGTTAGAAATATAAGGTGTTGAGGGGGGGAGGGTGAATTGGTACCACCTTAAATTCTAACCCTCAAATATGATTTACCATTTCAAATTTAGATCTAGATTTTCATGCATAAACATAACAATTTTGATACTTAACTAAAAGTAAAAAAAAGCTAAGTAACTTATAAAATTAACACATCATACAGCATTAGCACATTTTGGCACCATTCTTTTGGTCTCATAGAAACACTTTGTTAGAGGGAAAAACTATGGTGGGGATGATACCCATAATCCTTCACTAATATATCATAAATGTTGCACAGTTAGAGCATAAAATGTTTGTCACTTCTAGTGACTTACCCTATTAAAGTTATACAAAGGACATACTAAATTCTACCATGTGAAAGGGTTTAGCAACACTCTTCAAGTGTACACCATGGTAAGAGATTTATAGTCAAGGATTATTAAGGCCTACCCAATCCTTTGGGATTTAAGAATACAATACAATAATAGAAACATATTTTCTCAATGATATGTAATGATGCATCTACCTAAATGCTTGTTCATAATACTTATGCTCTATGAAGTTTCATCACCTTTCACTTCACTAATTTCAGCAAAATCAATCTCTGTCACTTCTCGGTAGAACTTGTTTCTCTATCTCTTCTATACACAAAAAAATACTATCTCCCAACCATATATATTTTTTCTCAATCTATCCTTATATAGTAATATAGTATCTTGTTCAACACTTGACCTAATTAGGGTTTTAGATCTTTCTATAATTCTTTAAATGGTCTAATCCATGATCCTCATTCATTCTATCTTTCCAAGGAATAGCTACTCCATTTTCATTTGTTAAAACCTTTGCATTGAGACCCATAAAATCATTTCCTAATCCCGATAAATCTTACCAAATCTTCTCCTTGATATGTGTAATCTATTAATCTATTTTTCTACTCATTAGAATTTATTAAAATATATTTTAGTGATTTCTCAAACTTTTAGGTTCTCCCTATGTAGCTTGGTCACCTCTAATGTTCTACTTAGTGTACATGTTCTTCACTTATGTCTTTTTTTTGATAATACATGTGCTTGTTATACATATTTATACTCATTATTCAATTTTCTCAATATTCTTTCTCACTTGGTATACACTATTAGATAGCTCTCTTTTGTCCTCGATAATTATTTTTTGACCAACTCTATCATCTTTTCTCGAAATAACTTTTCTCTTTTTTATAGATTTTTTTCCTTACTGATAACAACACTTAAATGCATGTAGGAGTAACATTCTCCTCCTTTCACATTAGTGGCAAAACTTTCTATAGCTTACCTATGCTTATGTATCTTTGAAATTTAGTAACTCCCCCTCAACATATACTTCTTTTTATTTCAAAACCTTTTTCAAGATTTATATTTTGTATCTATTGTTTTCCTTATATCTCCTTCTAGATATTGTTATCCTTTCATATATTATCCCCCTTTAAATATTCATACCAAAATTTCTAATATTCTCCTTTTACTTACCATGTTCATTTTTTGACAATAATGCCAAAGTTAAAAATGTACAATACAAATGATGCTTACAATTTTTCAAATATTTTTGGATATGAATTTTTTGCATTTTAAAAAGTTTCCTTCCAAGCTTCTTGTAATGGCTTGAGTGCCATGTATTGGGCTTGTGATTGTGATGAAATTTCTTCCATGTTGTCCATCACTAATATCTCCAGTGTTGCAATTAGATCTTTAGCCTTCTTCACATTCCTCATAATAATTTTAATGTTTAAAATGAGCATAGCTTGATTTCAATTATTTTAGCTCTTCTTTTATGGTCTTCAATTCCTAATTCTAGTTGCAGATTCATTAAATGTTTGATTTTAAAATAATGAAATTTCAATGATCCAGGCTAACTAATTAGATTATCTACATTCTTCTTCAACTCTTCATGTATCTTCTTCAATTCATCAATATCATGTTGTGTAAACTAAGAAAAATGACAAATCTTCTAGAATAATTTAATTACTACTTTGACTATCTCCTCCAACTCAATAGTCAAAGTAGAAAGCTCCACTTCCTTCTCAACAATCTTTTGTAATAGCTTCTCCATTAATCTCCCTTTTTCTTTTGTTTTCATGCTCTTCTTAATAATTTGTATCATTCATTCCTCTACATCAATTCATAGTTTATTAACTTGATTTAGGAGAGTGGCCAACTAATCAAATATGGGGCCTATTCATTTAGTTTTGTCTTGGGTACAATGTGTATCAATATTTATTTCACATTAGCTAATACCTTAGCTTATTTTACTTCCAACATCAACTTATTCTACTACTACATTTGGGACCATTTTCTAGCAGCAATTCATCACATGAACCAATAGATAGACATTAGAATACTAACTAAAAGAGTCATCATTGGATTGACATCAAAAGTTTTGATTGATCCTAAAGCTCAATATCATTGATAGATCACTAATAAATTTGGTACCAAATTCCAATGGTAGTTCCATCAAAATTATGGCTTTGCAACCTATCGTCATCACAATTCTGAAAAAAAACCATCAGAATTGTGATGATGACAGATTGCGACACCATAATTCTGATAGATAAGATAAGATAATATTATTAATGTCCAACAAAAGACCACAATGAGATTCTATGGGATTGGAATCTTACACCAAGAAATTAGTAGACAAACAAAGCACCAAATGGTGTCCACAAAAGAACAAGTACAACAAAAGAAGAAGAAAGCGTAACAAAAAAGATTAGGTATCCATCCTCATAGGGGAAAAGTCCAATAGTGACTAATTAGTATGGCTACTAGAGGTCCTATGATGAAGCTAAATTCTATGAGAGGATTTTCACTAGCGAAGACGTCCCCTACGAGGTCTCACAGATCTGGAATGGCCTATATTAGGGAAACTGTACAGACACTTCACACCCCAAACTAGAGTTGAGGGTGAGAAGGTCATAATAAGCTATCAGAGTTTAGTAGAATTAGTCCTAGAAAAGGGAGAAGTGAATTCCATGAAAGAAACTTGATTGACCATTATCATTGGGTGCATGGCATCCTCATCAGAAACCCCATCAAAAATCAAAGGTATTCCAATGGTGAGGATTTGAATTCACTAAAAAGGATGTCATCAATTGTAGGGCCTCCTCTTCAAAATGTACATCAAAAATTATAATTTTTTCATCAAAAATCTGATTATATGCTAATACTATAATTGTGTTATGAAAATGATTTGATAGTTAATGATTTCCATATTGGTAGTGATGCAGTATTCTCCTGCCATCAACTATTTTTTAAAGTTTGACTCAAAATTTATAGAATTATTGATCTAAAATAATGCACAAATAATTAAATGAGGAATATTGATTATACAAGTATCATATATCCATCTTAAATTCACATTATTAGAATAAGAACCAACTTGAAGACATTTACACAAGAGATTGATGCAATTTTATCAATCTCTTGCATAAGTGTCTTTAATTTGATTCTCATTCCAATTATGTGACCTTAAGATGGATAATTTCTACTTGTACAATTAATAATCCTCATATAATTATTTGTACATTATTTTAGAATATTTTTGGGTGAATGCACCAAGTTGTGGTGCAAAAAAGATGACACAAATATTTATTTTTGAAATTTTCCGATAGAGTGCATGCGCTATGGCCTGGGCTCCACAAGCCTTAGCATGTGCACGCTATTGGAAAAACCTATATATGGACTACAACCCATGGCCCATTCCATTTTTTGGTTTTCTTTTTTTGGTTGGCTTCTCTACCCCTAACAGCATGCATGTGTTTTGTAAAAGGTGAAATATTTGCTCACTCTCCTCCTCAAAATGCCTCCTTGTCACCAGAGATTCAGATCGGATTCATCAAGTATGTTTTCTAATGCATTTTTGCATTATTTTGTATGTTTTAGCATTGTTTTGTATTTTTTTAGTTTATCTTCAAGTTTTTTTAAGTTTTTAAAAGTAATTGGTTTCTTATCAAAAAATGTGAATAATCAACCACAAAATCCCTAGCTTGATCAAAAAAATCCTTCAAAAAGTCAAAATGAAAACCCTCATGAGGGAGAGCAAGAACATCTAAAACCTCCATTGATTGAAAGACCTCCTTTTGGCACCCAAGAAAATATAATGAATGAAATAGAAAGAAAGAAAATTGAATTAGAAGCAATCATTGGGTGAACCCACAATAATGGGTACCACTTTTGGGGGACGAAGGAAATCGTGAAACAGTGCAAAATTCACAAAACAAATTTTGTATATGTTTGCGTGAACATAATAACTATGTTCAGGTGAACATATTACAAAGACAGGTTCATGCAAACATATCTTGTTTAAACAAGATATGTTCACTCAAACATGTCTTGGTAATATGTTCGCACAAACATATTTTAAAGGTGATTTTGAGATTAAAATGTCATTTTTAAGTTTTTCCTATTCATTTTTACGGCAAGGTAGATTTGGTTTGAATGTTGGGGCAAACATATCAGATCGATAGGCGAGCAACATCATTTTGCATCATTCTCCTCCAAATTTTAGTCCTTGCATTGTTTCGAGTATGTTTATATGTTAGTATTTGAATGTTTTTTATGTTTTGAAAGCATATTTTCATGTTTATTTAATCTTTTTATCATTTATTTATGTTAGTTAATTCTATTAATTTATTGTTTGTAATTTTTTTGTATTTGTTAGTTATATATGGGTTTTATTAAAAATTATTAAAAAACATTAGTGTAGAATATTAGAAAAATATTAATTTAGCAATAGAAAATAAATTTAGAAAAAAATTAGTGTTAAATTAGATAAATATTAGAAAATATTAGAAAAAAAATAGTCTAGAATATTAGAAAAACATTAGAAAATATTTTTAAAATGTTAATCTAGAATATTAAAAAAATATTAGTATAATATTAGGAAAAAAAATTAGAAAAATATTAGTTTTATTAGAAAAACATTACAAAAACCATTACATTTATATTAGAAAATATTTTTTAAAAACATTAGTCTAGAAAATATTAGAAAAATATTACAATGTATTAGAAAAACATTACAAAATATTAAAAAAATAATAGTGTAGGATATTAGAAGATAAATTTAGAAAAATATTAATTTTATTAGAATAACATTAATTTCATTAGAAACAAACTTAGAACAATATTTATTTTATTAGAAAAACATTAGAAAAATCAAATTTAGAAAAATATTAGTTTTATTAGAAAAATATTAGTTTAATTAGAAACAAATTTAGAAAAATATTAGTTTTTATTTTAGAAAAACATTAGAAAAAACAAATTTAGTAAAATATTAGCTTTATTAGAAAAACAATAGAAAAAACAAATTTAGAAAAATAATAGTTTTTTAAGAAAAACATTAGAGAAAGATATTACATTTAAATATTAAAAAAATATTAGAAAATATATTTAAAAATATTAGTATAGAAAATATTAGAAAAATATGAGAAAATATTAGAAAAAAATTAGAAAATATTAGAAAAATATTAGAAAAATATTAGAAAATATTAGATAAATATTACAGAATATTTTTAAAAATATTAGCCTAGAAAATTTTTTTTAAAAAATTAGAAAACCATTACAAAATATTAAAGAAAAACATTAGAAAATATTTTTAAAAATTAGTATAACATTAGGAAACAAATTTTGAAAAATATCAATTTTATTATAAAAACATTAGTGTTAAATTAGATAAATTTTAGAAAATATTAGAAATAGAATAGTCTAGAGTATTATTAAAACATTAGAATATTAGGAAAATAAATTAGGGTAACATTAGGAAATATTAGTATTTAACATTAAAGAAAATAAATTAGTATATAACCTTACAAAATATTAGAAAAAGCATTAAAAAATATTATAAAAACATTATAAAATACTTGAAAAAAAATCACAAAATATTAGAAAAAACATTAAACAAAATATTAGAAAAATATTACAAAAACAAAACAAAAATTAGTGTAGAAAATTAGAAAATATTAGAACTCTATCTCCAACCCTTTAACCCTAACCCTAACCCTGACCCTAACTCAAACTCTAACCCTAATTTTTAACCCTAACTCAAACTCTAACCCTAAGCTAACCCTAACTTGAAAATTCTTTAACCCTAATCTAACCCTAGAGTT